>CM064883.1:103827210-104427210 GCA_003313485.2 Penstemon barbatus
ACTTATTTAATACCAAAATTAAACTACATTTTTCACATTTTCCTTCTCTATCTTCGTTACAAGGTCAAATTTTGTGTTCTTTATATGGTTGGAAAGCTCTTGACGAGAGTTTTATAATGTTACAAGTTTCAGTTCATGAAAAATAATAAATAATCCGTAGAAAAATATCAAAGTTTCGGGATATTAATAAAAAATAAATCATATCTAATAAAGGAATCATGTCACAATAATTTACAGATATGATATACGACACATAAGCATACTATGATAAAAGTTTTGGAGCATAATTTCAAGCATACCATAAATCACCATTAAAGCTCAAACAAATGTGAAAAAGTCCTTCAGTTTTTTATTATTAAATGTATCTTTTCTAAAAAATTTGTACCAAATGTCTAAAGTAGATAAAAGTTTGGTATGAAAAATATAATTCCCTCTAAAAAAATTGATAATTGGACTAGTCGTCGGAGGAAAATAGTCATTGCAATAAAATATCTATCAACAAAGTAAGTGATGTAATTAATCTCAACCTTTAAAAAATTACTTAAAAAAACAAAATAAATTACTAAAAAGGAATAATATATTTCTACATTTAATGGTTGCCACAATTCGTATTTAGGACATAAAAATATTTAAACTTTAAAATAATTATTTTATCATACTTTAAAATTTGTACCAAATGTCTAAAGTAGATAAAAGTTTGGTATAAAAAATATAATTCCCTCTAAAAAAATTGATAATTGGACTAGTCGTCGGAGGAAAATAGTCATTGCAATAAAATATCTATCAACAAAGTAAGTGATGTAATTAATCTCAACCTTTAAAAAATTACTTAAAAAAACAAAATAAATTACTAAAAAGGAATAATATATTTCTACATTTAATGGTTGCCACAATTCGTATTTAGGACATAAAAATATTTAAACTTTAAAATAATTATTTTATCATTTTCTTTTAGAAACAATAATATTGTAAATTTTGTTATATTTATTTATTATTTTGTTTTATTATAAAAATCATCTCAAATGACACTATTTTCAGATTTTTCTATTTTATCCTTAATATTCGGCAAAAAATTATTTTTGTTCTCTAAAGTGACTATGTTTCAAAATTAGTCATTTAATGTGTCATTGGCATGAATTTATGTGCTATTTGACTGAAAAATTTAATTTTTATACGAAATATCACATGACATTAAAAAAATGAGGATTTGAGATTTTAACTTCAGAATTTGCATCCAAGTCATGTGATGGGTTTATAATTTTAATTTTGAAGGGAAAAACGGTTTAAAGTTCCCTAAAAAATAAAAATACATATTTTTTTAATTAAAAAAAATTGATCAAATTCGTCATCCTCTAAAATGGTTGAGTTTTAAAATTTCTCATTTGATGTGGTATCTTGCCAATTTAGATCTTTTATCGAGCCACCTACGTCAATTTATGCCCGATTTGATCGAAAATCCAAATTTTATCGGAAAGACCACGTGGGGAGTATGTAACAAACTTCAAAATTGAAAAAAGGAAAATGAAAAAAGAAATACACCAGTCTCACAAATGCATATTATTGTCGGCACCGTTATCATTTGCTTTGACCTTATACATTGCCCTTTTGATAAAATTGATGAATATTGGTAGTGTTTTGGTTTGTGCAGTTGCTATATTTTTGTTTGTATATTTTATTTGTTTTCGTGGATTGTTTTGTGAATTGTGGTGGCTTGTAAATTAGATTTGAATTGCTAAATTAATAGTAGTATATTAGATTCTGATATCATTATGTAGTGGAATTGTTAGATTTGAATCAAATGTTTTTGTGAATTTGATCAATTTCCTATTTTTATATATATTAAAATAGGCATCTTCATTTTTAGGGAGCTTTAACCGTTTTTTCCTTTAAAATTGGAGTTATAGACTTATCACGTGACTTGAACATACAAATTTTGGAGTTAGAATCATAAATCCCCAATTTTTTAGTGTCACGTGCTCGTCACATGATATTTCCTGAGAAAATAAAATTTTCAATCAAATTTACTCCAGTGATACAAGAAATGACATAATTGACAAATTACCACATCAAATGACATAAATTCACACTTATATTTTTGCCAATAATTTTGCACTTCAGTCCTTTTTATATAAAATGGGCAAGCACTTTTCATGCCAAAATTACACCGATCAAGTTAAAATATTATAACACATAAAATCCGAAATTACCCTTGCGTGAAAAACACTCGTGTTAGAAAATGGAAAGAATGGAGGGTTTTTCGAAAATACAAGGAAGTTTAGTGCAAAAAAAATTCACATGATAGTTTGGTGCATGTTTCACATAACAAAGGGTAATATGTTGCATTTTCCCGTCTAAATTACTAGCATTTCATTTTACTTTGTTAGATTTTTGTTGTTGTTGTTGTCTTACAAGTTACAACAAGGTCGACCAGACCAAACACGAGGAAGCCTTGGAACAAACCAAGGTAAGATGAAAGTTCAAGTATGACTGCATTCACAAGTTTCAATAACTATGGAGGAAGTGATATTATATTTAATACAAACTGATGATGCGTTGAAATCATAGTTTCTAATTTTTGTTTAATACATCTGCAAATGAAAGAAAAAAAAATGTTTTTAACTTGTATAAAAACTAGAAAATATTTGGCTGATTGAAATTTGTCTTAATGTTTTGTTCATTCAAACTATGTTATTGTATCGATTTTAGTATATATGATATATTCAAACGCTTGAATTGAACTGCCGATGAGGCCTTAGCCAAGTGGTTAAGGATGAGGCTCCATGACCAGGAGGTCATGGGTTCAACTCTCACGAATGTGGGAATTTTCTCTAGTTTCATACTAGCTTTTCTCTATTTTAATACTAGCAATTAATTTACTTTGATATCATTGTAATGTTTCGATTCGATATAGTGTTTGATGTAACAATATATTCACATCTCAAAAAAAAAAAAAAAAAACGCTTGAATTGAACTATCCACCAGCTTTATGTTCAAATCTGATATGTTCCTTCCAAATACATATCACTGATGTTAACTTTGTCACCTCAACTATATTTTGCCTCTTCAATCCTCTCTGTTTTGATTGCACAAAATCAATTTTTTTAATATATTTATGTCAAATAGGTAGTTAATTGCAGACAAATTTTCATCATTAATTTATAGAATTGGAATGAATAAAATGAACCTAAGATGAGTAAAAACCTCGAGAGAGAATCCTCTTCAATTTTTTTTAATATCAATAAACAACAAGTTTACGTGTTGATTTTATAATGCCAAAGGAAGATAACAAATCGAATCCTAAAGAAAACAAAATAAAGAAATAATACTCCTAACAATTAAGACTTCTAAGGCAATAAAAAAACTTAAAAATTAAAAACTAATCTACTAAATATAATTCTGCCAAATCATTTTTTTTTTAAATCCAGGTTCTCATCAAGCAATTCAAAATTTGATATGCTTTGGTAACAACTTTTTAGGAAAATATATTGAACCTATTAGGTCATGTTCAATTAAAATATATATGAAGTATGGTCGAAAATAACAAAGTGATGCAATTTATAGTTTAAAGAATACTATAAAGATAGTTGGAGATAACCAAGTGAAATTTATCCTATAATTTTTGTATGTTTTTTTTTTGGGGGGTAAAAATAAATTTTGTATGTTTCTATCTATTTTCTATTCTAAAATTTCAATTTTCGAGCGGAGCTACGTTGTGATAGGGGATGTATGGACCCCCTGAAATTTTCATCTTCTTTAAAAATAAGTATAGTGTTAGCTAGGTTTAGTTTTAATTTTTGTATTGAAATCTTAGTGTAATTTTGATTTAGCTCCAAAATGATCTAACTAATTAAAGTTCTAAACTGTATATTAACGGGTCCATACTTTAATTAGAGTGATATTTTAAAGTTACATTTTCATTTACTTATAAAATACTAAGATTTGGATATATATTGGATAAAATTACTATATATTTTTATGTTTAATAAAATCTAACAAAGTCAAATGCAATAAATTTAGCTTCAACTCAAATATCAATTGTTTATTTTTTACAATATTTTGAATCATAATAAAATACAAATCATAAAATTTAAGAGTAGGTGATACTTTTCCACTACTAGGAATCATTTCATATCAAACTCTCTCATCCAAAGTCTACTTAAATTATATTTGATTTGAATTAATTTTGATTGATTTTTCAATGTTACGGTTGATTTTATATTTTGAATTTCTAATTAACATTTAATTTTATTGTAATCTTTAATTTTAAAATGATCCCAATGAAAATATTTTCTGGCTCCGCCAAATTTTTTATTTTTATGTTGACCTCTTTTCTTATTATGTACTGTATAAAAGAATCTTTAAGAATTAAAATTAAAATATGAACAAAAATACAGTCAAATTATATCCGTAAAACCAATGGGCAATAATTATCGTGTTACATATGTTTTTGTGGACAAATTAATACTCCAATGACCAAGTACAACGACAGCCAATCAGCCTTAAGATGCCGCTGTCAAGATTGGACGCTCGCGGGTCCCCCGCTAACGACATTTGTAGTGTAAAGAAATGCACATGCATTGTGATGCACAACTTTATGATTGTGACAGACTAATTTTTCTAAACAATTTTCGAAAATGGGAATTCTAAATCTGTGTTTTCATTTAAGCTACCTAAATTGGATCCAATGAAAAAGGGAGAAAAAGGGATTTCTCTATTCGCCTGCAAATGAATGCAACCCCGTGATATGTAGGACCCTTTTCCGTTAATTCAGTATATTCAAACTCATACGTGCTACCCTACCCTACCCTATTTTTCCCTTCCGTTTAATGATAATTCATTATGTGAGATGAAAAAGTAAAAGTATCAAGTATTATATGCTTTCTTATGAGTAGCCTAGATTAAAACATCCGAATAAGAGAAAAGAAAAAAAAAATTGAATATGAATATTAAGAATAGGGTATTAATATTATCAATTATATTTGAAACTACAATCATAAAACACGTTAGAGGCCGGATATCACTTATGTTATAGTCTGGTGATAAAGTTGAAGCCCCCAAAATCAAATAAGTATAAGTTTGATTCTTACTAATGTATGGTCTTTTTCTAACTTATTAATAGAGATTGTAGTTACGTAATCCTTATGCTTTATTAGTAATTGGAGTAGTTGATCATAATTGATCTTTACGCATACTCATTCAATTTGTGAATAATATATTTGATATATTTTTTTCTTCTAGAATCTAGATGGCTCAAAACTGATTATTAGTTTTTGGTGGACAAACACCATAAAAATGCAATAAACGTGTTAAATCACAATGTGATTAAACGTAAATAATTCTCAAAATTCATATTATTGTCAGGATAAGAAAAGTTTCAAATAGAAATTATCAAGGAAACTTTTATATAAATATGAGTGAAAATAAAATAAGAATTATAAAAAGATGCGTTACTTTAGACTTTTATGATCTATAAATTCTTAAAGACAAACAAGATGAACCAAGAAATTAAAGTTAGAAGATTAGCATATATACTCATCTAATTAGGAATATATGATTCCTAATCTCATACCAACTCCTATTAATAAGTAGTAAATTAGTAATCCGCTATTTGAAAAGAAGGAAAAAAAAAAGTAAACTACCAAAAAAAAAAAAGAAAAAAAAACAAGTGGCATTTTCTTGTGAGACTTTATCTTTGAGCTAGAAATCCCTTCTCTTTTCTAAACTTCTCCATTAATTTACCTGCATTATAGCCAAATCTAATAAGATCATTCAATTTCAAAACAAGAATTAATATATCAATTACTCTTTTCATCAACTATGAAGAGATAAGATAGCCCCACCTCAATAATGAAGAATAAATTCAAAATTTCTGTTATTCAAAACCCAACTAATTAATAAGGTACCCCCACATCTTCAACTAATAAATCAATAGAATTCAAAAGGACCATATAAATAAAAACAAAAAAAATAAAAGCAAAATTCTTTACAACTTCAAAAAATCGAATTTCTCAAGTTAGAAAATCTTATTCCAAACCCGATTTATCAATACTCAAAATTATAATCACGACGATACATGTACATATATACTTATTTTATATTGAACGAGTACAATATAATCAAATCGAGTCTGAACCATGTATCCTAAAAAAAAAACTTATGGAACTCGGTTTCACTCATGGATAAAAAATTCTATCTTTTTTCATGGAAAACATCTAAAACTTTCTATTTTTAAATTAACAAAAACGGAAGAAGGAGTATCCATAACAATTTTTTTAATAAAGTAATTTTGATATTTAGATGGCCGAAACACATGCTCAAACCAAAATTTTGATATATGGTAACACTAGCTTGTACCTTGTTTGTCGGAACATAGACTTAATTTAAACAATTATATCAATAAAATAATAATTAAAATAGAAAAGGGTGCAGTGCAGTGCACTCACTTTTGGTGCTGCAACTAGGTGGATCTTCAAACAAAGAAAGAGAGAGTTGTTTATGAGCAAGTCCAATATCAATAAGTATAAGGCCCGAACTCGGATCATCAACAATTATATCTTTAACCGGTAACCAAAGAAATAATTCTTCTTGCGAAAAACCCTCAACTCCTGTGAGGCTACCGTAGGTGAGATTAGCACGCACCTCGCTCTCGTAAAAAGCCATCGTGTCAAACTTGGTCAAACACGGGCCGTCCAAGAACACTTCCAGAAGGCCCGAACCCGAAAATTTGTAGGATTTTACTTCTTTTGGGAGCAGGCCGGCGGGCAGGCCCATGGATGTGAGGAGATCGTGGATGGAAGAGGAGTGAGAAATTGGAAGAGAGAGAAAGAAAATTAAGGTGAAAAATGGAAAGAGATGATTCTTCCGTGTGAAAGCCATGAGAAATTAAGATGAGAAAGGTTTAAGGAGTTTTATTTATTTATTTATTTTGTGGAGGGAGTTTGGAAAGTAGAGAGATTGTTTTAAAAAGGGGTGTTTGGGTTTTTGATTTTACTAACTTGTCCTTTGACTTGGATTGTTTTGGGGATTTTAATAAATTTTGTACACGGTAGTTAGGGAACAAAAATGACATTTAATGATTTTTTTTTACATGGGCCAGCTTTTAGTTTCTGGTATGGTCACTTTTAACACCCTCTGTATATACTTAATTATCATACTGTATGATTTACTATTATTCGGTGGTGACATCATTAATTTAAATCCAAAAATGATATAATGACTTCGTTATAGGGTTGGAATGCATGATGTTTTGTGAATATTTTGGGTGTATCGAAAGCTAGATTAGATCAATAGTACCATACATGTCATGTAGTATCTGCTTCGAATTTGATTAATTAAGGATGAATAACTGTTTGGTTTGAGTTTTTTTCTCTAGTTTCTAGAATTGTTTTTTTATTGACGTCGATAATCTCAAAACAAATTATATACTGTACGGCTTAAAGAAGTGCATTTTTCTACAAAAACATTATCGTACAAAAAGGTCTTGTATATTTACACATATTTTGAAATTGAATAATCCCATTATTGTATTAGTAAATCACAAAACAAAAATATTGAATTACTAAAGTGAAAATTAAATTATATTCAGATTGGAAGCTTCTCACATTATTTAAAAACTAAATAATTGAAAGATCATATTTATTTCTTATACATGTATATATGCTAACTCCATATTCGTAATATATAATATATAATATATATATATATATATATATATGTTAAGTCCGAGTGAATGTAGAGTTAAAAACAGATGTCACATATGCCGCAGTTTAAAATACTTTTGCGTATACTACCCATTTATTTTTGTTGAAATTGCAAAGAAAATGAGCATATATTAACTAAATCAATAGTAAACATCAAATTTCCTATTAAAAAGGCTAACGTAATAAAAAATCAATGTAAAAGTAAACATCAAATGTATAAGTAAACTCAAACTACAAGTAAAGATTATCAATGTAAAAAAAAAATCAAACCGAATAATTTATGGGTTATTACAATTAATAAAAAAAAACTCTATGCCGCTGCCGCTGCCGCCACCACATTCTGTCGACACAATGGACAATCTGACTGCGACGCCAGCCATTTCTTGATGCATCCCGTGTGGAATGCATGTCCGCAAAGTGGCAACGGGGTGATGTCTTCGCCGACGGCGAAGTCATCCAAGCAGATAGCACACTCGGACGTGTGCATCTCATGCTCGCCGTAGATAATAACTGGGAGGGAGGTCCGCCTTTGTTGCAGAGGTAGTGGATGAGAAATACAAGATGGCGATGACCCACAAGCTGATATAGGCTACAATGAACGCGTAATCATACCACATTTTTTATATTGCAATAATTTCAGAATGTATATTGTTAGTTTTTGATGGTTTTGAATGGACTTAATAAAATAAAAATTTATAGTAATACGTCTGAATTGAAGTACAAACCTTAACAATCCTCGGTTGAAAAATCACAAGCAACTCCCCAGAAAATATATAACAGAATTAGTTAATTTGATTGTATATATATTTATAGAGAGAGAGAGAGAGAGAGAGAGAGAGAGAGAATTGAGAATTGTGTTTATACGTAGAGGAATTAAAGATAAAAGTAAAATTATAATTTAGTAAAATGTATATTGTTACTTTTTAATGGTTTTGAATGGACTTAATAAAATAAAAAATTTATAGTAATACGTCTGAATTGAAGTACAAACCTTAACAATCCTCGGTTGAAAAATCAAAAGCAGGTCCCCTGAAAATATATAACAGAATTAGTTAATTTGATTGTATATATATTTAGAGAGAGAGAGAGAGAGAGAGAGAGAATTGAGAATTGTGTTTCTACGTAAAGGAAACAATTCATTCCTTCTCTCTTCTTCTTCGTTCCTTCCGAATCTTATAAAATGTTGTTACCAGAGAAAATTTCTAATTTAAATTAGCCTTTTTTATTATATGGACGAAAATTAAAATTAATTAATGTTCTTCTTCTTCTTCTTCTTCTCTTAGAATTTGTCATAGCAGCAAGTATATTCATAATTAAATATTTAGGAGTTTTTGGCACAAAATTTATTACCATATGATTTTAACTATATTCTTATTGTATTAACCGTTTATGGACCACATAACAGATTAAAGAAATTATTCAACAAACATAAGAAATTAGTTAATCACGTGCAAAACACGTGCACTTTTCTAATTTGATTTAAATAAATTAGTTAATCACGTGCAAAAGACGTGCACTTTTCTATTTTGATTAAAAGAAATTAGTTAATCACGTGCAAAGCTCGTGCACCTTTCTAGTTATTTCAAATATTTGTATATACTACTCGTAGTATATAAGATAAAAGAAATTTACAAATGTTAAAAATATTTTTAATATTTTTATTTAATTATGTTTTCTGAAAATTAATATTATGATTAAGCAATATAGCTAACAAAAAGGGTGTGAAATAAATAAGGAATATCGCTAAAGATAAATAAGGAATATTACCATATGATTTTAACTATATTCTTATTGTATTAACCGTTAATGGACCACATAACAAAATTGAGAAATGTTAGGTTTTCTCCAATGAAGTGAAGGGTACTGGAATCATCTATCTCCCATTTTTAGTTGGAATGTTACTATATGATGACAAAAGAGTCTTGTAGAAACGAATTGGCTATTTGGTCTCACAATATCACAATTTATATTTAGCAATTTATTTCTTTAGATAAAAAACAAAAAAGACTTACACAAAGCGACCAGTCGCAAAACAATAATATTACACCTCTTTTATGCATGCATAAAATAATATAATTATGATTATAGTATGAATATATATATATATATATATATATGCTAAGTCTGAGTGAATGTATAAGTTAAAAACAGATGTCACATATGCCGCAGTTTAAAATACTATTGTTTAAACTACCCATTTATTTTTGTTGAAATTGCAAAGAAAATGAGCATATATTAACTAAATCATTAGTAAACATCAAATTTCCTATTAAAAAAGATAACGTAATAAAAAATCAATGTAAAAGTAAAAGTAAACATCAAATGTATAAGTAAACTCAAACTACAAGTAAAAGATTATCAATGTAAAAAAAAAAAATCAAAACCGAATAAATTGTTTGAACTACATTTAATTAAAATTAAAATTTATGGGTTATTACAATTAATAAAAAAACTCTATGCCGCTGCCGCTGCCGCCACCACATTCTGTCGACACAATGGACAATCTGACTGCGACGCCATCCATTTCTTGATGCATCCCGTGTGGAATGCATGTCCGCAAAGTGGCAACGGGGTGATGTCTTCGCCGACGGCGAAGTCATCCAAGCAGATAGCACACTCGGACGTGTGCATCTCATGCTCGCCGTAGATAATAACTGGGAGGGAGTCAAGAACCTCCCCCCTCGCGCCGCCTTTGTTGCAGAGGTAGTGGATGAGAAAATACAGGATGGCGATGACCCACAAGCTGATATAGGCTACAATGAACGCGTAATCATGCCACATTTTTTATATTGCAATAATTTCAGAATGTATATTGTTACTTTTTAATGGTTTTAAATGGACTTAATAAAATAAAATTTTATAGTAATACGTCTGAATTGAAGTACAAACCTTAACAATCCTCGGTTGAAAAATCACAAGCAGCTCCCCTGAAAATATATAACATAATTAGTAAATTTGATTGTATATATATTTAGAGAGAGACAGAGAGAGAGAGATAGAGAATTGAGAATTGTGTTTCTACGTAAAGGAAACAATTCATTCCTTCTCTCTTCTTCTTCGTTCCTTCCGAATCTTATAAAATGTTGTTACCAGAGAAAATTTCTAATTTAAATTAGCCTTTTTTATTATATGGACGAAAATTAAAATTAATTAATGTTCTTCTCTCTTCTTCTTCTTCTTCTTCTTCTTCTTCTTCTTCTTCTTCTTCTTCTTCTTCTTCTTCTTCTTCTTCTTCTTCTTCTTCTTCTTCTTCTTCTTCTTCTTCTTCTTCTTCTCTTAGAATATGTCATAGCAGCAAATAAAGTTGTGTATATTCATAATTAAATATTTAGGAGTTTTTGGCACAAAATTTATTACCATATGATTTTAACTATATTCTTATTGTATTAACCGTTTATGGACCACATAACAGATTAAAGAAATTATTCAACAAACATAAGAAATTAGTTAATCACGTGCAAAACACGTGCACTTTTCTAATTTGATTTAAATAAATTAGTTAATCACGTGCAAAACACGTGCACTTTTCTAATTTGATTTAAAGAAATTATAATCACGTGCAAAACACGTGCACTTTTCTATTTTGATTAAAAGAAATTAGTTAATTACGTGCAAAGCTCGTGCACCTTTCTAGTTATTTCAAATATTTGTATATACTACTCGTAGTATATAAGATTAAAGAAATTTACAAATGTTAAAAATATTTTTAATATTTTTATTTAATTATGTTTTCTGAAAATTAATATTATAATTAAGCAATATAGCTAACAAAAAGGGTGTGAAATAAATAAGGAATATAGCTAAAGATAAATAAGGAATATTACCATATGATTTTAACTATATTCTTATTGTATTAACCGTTTATGGACCACATAACAAAATTGAGAAATGTTAGCTTTTCTCCAATGAAGTGAAGGGTACTGGAATCATCTATCTCCCATTTTTAGTTGGAATGTTACTATATGATGACAAAAGAGTCTTGTAGAAACGAATTGGCTATTTGGTCTCACAATATCACAATTTATATTTAGCAATTTATTTCTTTAGATAAAAAACAAAAAAGACTTACACAAAGCGACATGTCGCAAAACAATAATATTACACCTCTTTTATGCATGCATAAAATAATATAATTATGATTATAGTATGAATATATATATATAATATAAATTAATTAATAAAAAAATTAATGAATAAAATTATATATATATATATATATATATGCTAAGTCTGAGTGAATGCATAAGTTAAAAACAGATGTCACATATACCGCAGTTTAAATTACTATTGTTTATACTACCCATTTATTTTTGTTGAAATTGCAAAGAAAATGAGCATATATTAACTAAATCAATAGTAAACATCAAATTTCCTATTAAAAAAGATAACGTAATAAAAAATCAATGTAAAAGTTAAAGTAAACATCAAATGTTTAAGTAAACTCAAACTACAAGTAAAAGATTATCAATGTTAAAAAAAAAATCAAACCGAATAAATTGTTTGAACTACATTTAATTAAAATTAAATTAAAATTTATGGGTTATTACAATTAATAAAAAAACTCTATGCCGCTGCCGCTGCCGCCACCACATTCTGTCGACACAATGGACAATCTGACTGCGGCGCCAGCCATTTCTTGATGCATCCCGTGTGGAATGCATGTCCGCAAAGTGGCAACGGGGTGACGTCTTCGCCGACGGCGAAGTCATCCAAGCAGATAGCACACTCGGACGTGTGCATCTCATGCTAGCCGTAGATAATAACTGGGAGGGAGTCAAGAACCTCCCCCTCGCGCCGCCTTTGTTGCAGAGGTAGTGGATGAGAAAATACAGGATGTCGATGACCCACAAGCTGATATAGGCTACAATGAACGCGTAAACATACCACATTT
Organism: Penstemon barbatus; assembly: GCA_003313485.2. Taxonomy (NCBI): domain Eukaryota; kingdom Viridiplantae; phylum Streptophyta; class Magnoliopsida; order Lamiales; family Plantaginaceae; genus Penstemon; species Penstemon barbatus. Next base: position 103,839,802 of record CM064883.1, read on the forward strand.
TTTATATTGCAATAATTTCAGAATGTATATTGTTACTTTTTAATGGTTTTAAATGGACTTAATAAAATAAAAATTTATAGTAATACGTCTGAATTGAAGTACAAACCTTAACAATCCTCGGTTGAAAAATCACAAGCAGCTCCCCTGAAAATATATAACATAATTAGTTAATTTGATTGTATATATATTTATAGAGAGAGAGAGAGTTGAGAATTGTGTTTATACGTAGAGGAATTAATGATAAAAGTAAAATTATAATTTAGTAAAATGTATATAATTTAGTAAAATGTATATTGTTACTTCTTAGAATTTGTCATAGCAGCAAATAAAGTTGTGTATATTAATATTCATAATTAAATATTTAGGATTTTTTGGCACAAAATTTATTACCATATGATTTTAACTATATTCTTATTGTATTAACCGTTTATGGACCACATAACATATTAAAGAAATTATTCAACTAACATAAGAAATTAATTAATCACGTGCAAAACACGTGCACTTTTCTAATTTGATTTAAATAAATTAGTTAATCACGTGCAAAACACGTGCACTTTTCTAATTTGATTTAAAGAAATTATAATCACGTGCAAAACACGTGTACTTTTCTATTTTGATTAAAAGAAATTAGTTAATCACGTGCAAAGCTCGTGCACCTTTCTAGTTATTTCAAATACTTGTCTATACTACTCGTAGTATATAAGATAAAAGAAATTTACAAATGTTAAAAATATTTTTAATATTTTTATTTAATTATGTATTCTGAAAATTAATATTATAATAAGCAATATAGCTAACAAAAAGGGTGTGAAATAAATAAGGAATATAGCTAAAGATAAATAAGGAATATATATTACCATATGATTTTAACTATATTCTTATTGTATTAACCGTTTATGGACCACATAACAAAATTGAGAAATGTTAGCTTTTCTCCAATGAAGTGAAGGGTACTGGAATCATCTATCTCCCATTTTTAGTTGGAATGTTACTATATGATGACAAAAGAGTCTTGTAGAAACGAATTGGCTATTTGGTCTCACAATATCACAATTTATATTTAGCAATTTATTTCTTTAGATAAAAAACAAAAGAGACTTACACAAAGCGACCAGTCGCAAAACAATAATATTACACCTCTTTTATGCATGCATAAAATAATATAATTATGATTATAGTATGAATATATATATATATATATATATATATATATATAATATAAATTAATTAATAAAATAATATAATAATGATTATAGTATGAATATATATATAATATAAATTAATTTAGTAAATTCTTGGTTTAAAAAAATCTAAATGTAAAAGTTAAAATATTATTGAGGTAAAGATTGTTGAGTGGAGTTTATATAAAACAAGGAAAAGTGAAACAAACTGGGACCTATGTTGAAAATTTGAAATAAACTGCTTGACAGAAAGCCACACAGAAACACTTTTATTGTCATTGACAATGGACATATAAGATAAAAGTTCTGCAACAAAAATGGCAAGACCTCAACAACGTTATAGAGGATAATAATGAGCATAGTTGTGACCCATAGCAATTTGTAGTAAAAAATGTGAAAGGAGATAACCCCAAAATAAATTTTCCCTTATGTAAATATTTTTGTGAGAATAAACAATTTTGCAGACAGAAATAGTATATCAAAATTCAACATGGGGCATGACACAATAATTTAAAAACTAAAATAACTGTCTAATGTGAAAATATTTAATTTCATAAATATTTCTATCTTTTTTTTTTTTTTTTAATATGTTTGTTCTGATTTATTTTTCATTAACTCGAAAAAGTAAACTTTGTGCTAGTTCTGATTTATTAAAGTACATGCATGTATATATGTATTCCCTAAATGTTAATTCTTTTGATACAGTCACTATACCTTGTCCAATCCAAGAATTGAAAGCATGAGGGACGGACCTAGACACCATTTCTTGGGGGGGGGGGGGGGGGGGGGGGGGAGGCGATTAGGGACGGAGCTAAACCATTTTCTTTCGGGGGCGAATTTTTTTTTTTTTGTATCAAACTCGATATTTTATCGATTTTTGATAAAAATAACAAAAGAACTAACATAAGATAAAACAATCTTATAATTTCATCCTAGAAAAAGTGGGGAAAAAATAACTATTATCTTTTTAAGAGTATTAGTCAAGTGAATTAAGTCAGTCCACTCAACAAACGGTTACAAATTAAGGAATTTGATCAAACATAGAAATTGAATATTAGATATTTATTATAAAATTGTGCATAATATAATGATTATGTTAGTATATATTTATTATAATGTCTATCAGATAATGCCCACTTAAATCATGCCTTAAATAATTCAAAATAAATTGAATGTTCATGAAAAAAAAGGGTTAATTTAAGAAATTGAATATAAGATTCCATACAATGTTCAAGAACTTTAATGCCCACCCATATATATAATTACTCTTTGACAAAAACATGAAAAGTAAGATAAGTACAAAAAAAAAAACTACAAGAAAAAACCAGAGGTCAATTTTTGCTTGACTAGCTTAAAAAACTAGAAATTTAGTTTTTGGCTAGCCAATTATTGTTCATTCGTTATTTGTCCCCATCTCCGCTCACTAATTACTCTAAACATCATTAATATTGATTTTTTACTATTTTTTATTTACAATAGCAGGGTGGCTCAAGTCCAGAGCCAGTGATCATAAGGTTTCTAATTAATATTCTTCATATTAAAATTAAATGATTTTTAGTTTTTAAATTTCTTTATTCCACACGTGCATCTACATGAATTACCATGTTCAATATTAATTACAAGTACATAAAAAAAGGAAACAGAGCACCATATTAATATTGTCAAAAACGGCTTATATATATATAAAAATTCATAATAATGAAATAGAAATAAAGTGGAAAAAACAAACAAGGTGTGGAGAAGTAAAATGACATCTGTACCCTGCAACATCCAAAAATGGAAAAAACTAAAATCGACCGGTCGCAAAACAATAATATTACACCTCTTTTATGCATGCATGTAGGGTTTTTTGCACTTTGCACCCCCGAAACATGGAAAATAGGCACTTTGCACCCTTGAAACTTAGATTTAGCACTTTGCACCCTCATTTATTTTTAAGCAAAAATTCAAGGGCAAAATAAGTAATTCAATAGTATTGGCACTTTGCTACCTCAAAACTTGAGAATTTCGCACTTTGTGCCCCAAAAATAAAATTAGCACTTAACACCCTCTAATTAAAAATAAATTAGCAACTTCCACCCCGAAATACAATAAATTGGTACTTTGCACCCCAAAACACAAAATTAACACTTAACACCCTCAAATTTAAAAAACCCAAACCCCTCTTTTTTTCGTCAAAGTTGACTATCGAAGTGAAAAAAATATGAGGCAAAATAGGTAATTCAATTTTTTTCTTAAATTTGCAAAATACAATTATAAATACTCGAATACTCATTTCTCTCTCCATCTTTCTTTTCAACAATATAACCATAAATAACTAAATAAAGACAATAAACCAAGAATTTAAATTTAATTTTTCTGTGAAATTATTTCAAACCTTATTCGTTTGTACCCTTCGATAGGGTAATAAGATCTCGAGTTTTGAAGTTTATAATGTATGGAGGTCTAAGAAACCGTAAGTCACTTTATTATTAGGTAAAAATGTTATGCAAAAGAATTCAGGAAAATCTTGTCCTTTTTATTGATGAAACCAACATTAGGTTTAGCTTTTACGAAATTGATTGATATACTTTTCTACAATTTTATGCAAATAGTGTTTCTTTTGAATAAAATCTAATTACCAAGCATAGCTTCAGTATATTTTTTTTTATTTAATTAAATCGTGAAATTTAGAAACAAACAGTAAACGAATTGACTTCATTTTTTGGTTGTGAAATTTAGAAATAATAATTTTTATTTTTATTTTTTGGTGCCTTGCTCGTGGAGATGCATGAAAGCTGCAATGCGATAATTAGAAAATATTACCCCATGGCATTAATTGTAGAATATAAATGCCCTACCACTGCACATAATTTTTATGGGAATAATTTATAGTCACAAAAACTTTCAATCTGGAAAAGAACTTTGCCATAAAAGACGAAGCACTTGCAATATAGAAATATGAAAGTCAAAGGCAATCAAGGGAAATTTTCACAAATTTTAAAAAATTAGCAAATAGCAATAATTAATTATTTTGATTGATATAGGCCAACCGGCAACCTGCATGTCTCTTTTCCTTAAATCATGAAGATGTAATTGCAGCCTCCTGCATGTGCATTTAACTATTCCAAAAGATTATGATGGTGCTTATGAGAAGGAAAAAAATTTCAAATCAACTACTTTTTGAAAAGCATCGAGATATGAAATGCATAATTGATAATTCATTTGTATAACGTGTCACCTTCTTTTGTATACTCCCTCCATTATATGTTTCACAATAAGGTTTATTCTTCTTAAATAAAATAATTACTCTCAAATTAACTTATTCCATCACACAACATAACACAACATGATAGTGTTTTATTTTCAGGTTAACTTCATATAAAATGGTTAACAGACAGTTTAACTTCCTATGAAATATAAAAATGGGCATTTTAACTCCTTTATCCATCCGAGGTTATACATGTGCCCTCTTTTGAGGCCTAGACTTCAAGTTGATGCGTAAAATGACTAATTTAACCCTATCTTGATTTTGTAATGGGCATTTAATCTCCTTGTTATATGTTTAATAAACATTTTACCTCCATGTGATGTGTGTGATAGGCGTTTTATCTACGTATGATATGTTTAATGAGCATTTTACCTCTATATATGATATGCTTAATGGATATTTTGTTGTGCAAAGTGTTTCTTCTGGCTTTAAAGGAGGAAGAGAGCGATTCCTTTGTTTTCTTTTCAAAATATGCTATTGAGTAATATATATATCAAGGTAGTATCGTCTTTTCACGTTTTCTGGAGATATAAGAATTAGAGGAATACAGTGAACCTATTTTATAAAAATATAGGGAGTTAAATTGTCTTTTTAACAAGAAGAGAGGGAGTTATACTGTTATTCACTCCAACCTAATATCTTGACACATTTTATAATTTTCCAATCATCACTTTCGAGAGTGTAGCCAGCTCTCGATGGACCCCGACAAATATTGAGGCCCTCTTGAATGCCCTACAAATTCAAGAATCTTACAAATTTGGAGCCCATAGGCTATATAGCCCGGATATTTGGGCTAACTTGACTAATTATAAAGATTTGGGCCTTCTGAATCACCATTGGGCCGTAGCTCAAGTATTAAACCCATTTATCAATAATACCCATAACAGTGTTTTTCCCAACCCGATTAGCTAGTCTTCAAATACATAAAGCCCGAAATTTTCTTCAACGTTAGAATATTAGCCTTAGACAAAGCCGGGTCTTCGCACTGATGACATGGCACACATAATGACGTGGCATGACATAATTGGTTTAGTTATAATTCGTGACCGAAAAAGTCCTCTGTAGTGGAGCGGAGAGGAAGTCGTACTCAAAACCACCGCTCAACGGCAAAGGCAGAAAGGATTATCGTAGAAATTCCGCCGCGTGTTCGCGCAATCTGAAAACCCTAGCTACTTCAGTCATCGTAATTCTTCTAATCTCTTTCCTTAAATTTTTATTCTTCACTATTTTAATTTAGCCGTATTGCATTCCTCATATTGAAATTGAAATTGCATGTACTGTTAATTGCAATGATCTACCTATATTTCGTCTTATATTATGCTGAGATGATTAGTGTGTGCGTGTGTAGAATGTTAACGGTTCCTTCTAATTGTAGTTTCTGATCTTCTCTGTTCAAGTAGCAAAAATTCCATTCCTTCCATTTTATATTATGTACTATTTCAATTTAGTTGTGTTGCATTCGTCCATTGAAATTGAAATTTGCATGCACTAGAATTGCGATGATCTACCTATAATTTTTCTTATTTTCCAGAGAGAAAATGTTAATGGATCCTTCTAATTAAATTACCAGTGTAGTTTCAAGTAGCGAAAATTCATGATAGAGCGACCGGGTACAGGGGGCGAATTACCCCTGAGTGGTGATTTGAACTCTTTCCCTGTAGCACGGAGGGTGAACTCGTTCCAAGCTGTTGCAATGGATGATGATATGGAAGGTGGGAATTTGGGGCCTTACCAAGATAGGCCAAGAACATTCCCTAACATGCGTACAAAGCCTTATACACCTATGGTAAGTGAACATTTTGTCCTTATGTTATGTCTAAGGGACATAAATCATTATATACAGTTGTTTTTACCTTTTGTCCTAACGCGGTCACTTAAAACTTGTCTTGAGAGAAAATGGTTTTGTTGTATTCGCTCATTTGCATGTTCTTTAAGTTTTTTATTTATTGTTTTAGGCTCACATAGATGCTAATAAGCAAAATTTGGAGAAGTAATGGCTTGCATTCTGTGTGGATGCTTATGCCTACAAAGATTGGGGTATAAAGGTTTAATGTTCTAGCTTCAATTGCATGCATAGCTAGAGACGGAATATATGGAGTATGCTACAATATTAGATACCCATTGTGTTTGTGGTTGGTAATGGTTATGCTTCACATTCTTGCTAGTGGCAGGCCACCCCTAAAGAACATGGATTTAAAATATGAAGAAAATAAAATAATATCACGTGTAATTAAACGAAACAGAAAAAATAACTAAGAAAGTGTGACTTCTCACTTGAGGAATGAACTAAAACCACGGAACCATGCTTCAACATTTCTCTTATTGGTTGGGCCATCTCGAGTCATTGTGATATTTACCTGAGGATCCTGCTATCTCTACTACGTTCTGGAAGTTAAATATGCGCTTTTAATGCTGACAATGGTGTAACATCATTGATATAAAAAATTGTAATGTTGCATATTTTGTTTCTTGAACTGTATTTTGTCATCATATATTGTATGTGCCCCTTTTTCCTTTTCTCCTTTTTCTTATGTATATAGTGTCAATTGCTTTCTTGCAGATCTTTCGTTTACTCATGAGAATAAATGTTCGTGTTCGTTTGATTCTTCTGCTCATTGGACTTGGAGCTATCTTTTATATTGGTGCAAGGACCTCCCCGATTATTGTGTTTGTGTTCTCAATTTGCATAATCAGTTTTATCGTGTCTATATACCTTTACAAGTGGGTACTTTCTAAGGATGAGGGGCCTCCAGAGATGGCCCAGGTAAATTATTTTTTATTTGAACTTTTCCAGTTTCCGTTACCTTTCCTTGCAATATACCGAATAGTATTATATTGTTTAATATTCTTGAGAAGGGTTGGCCTTATTTCTTGCATGCATTGAATTCTTTTTTGTTGTTTGTTTGTTTGAAATACATTTGTTAGGCTATTTTTCTGAGAGAATTTGCACTAGAATACAAAGCTTTTTTATTATCTTTTGATCATGTTTATTTTAAGTTTTTTTATATTTTCGTTACTATTATCTTTTTTTTAATTATTATTTGCACTGTTTCATTTTCTCAAGATTTTCTGTGTCTTAAGTTTAATTCATTGCCTTAGAACTTGGAAATTTTAGCTGGAGATATAGCGTGGAACTGAACAATGATCATTAGTAAAACTATAATCGTTGAGCATCAATAAGAGCTCCTCACTTGAAGGTAGATGGAGGGAATTGAGTGCGTGTGTATGCTGCTATTCTTCCTTGCTCTTTAAATCCTCAAGTGTCGGATTTTTATTCAAGTTTTTCTAGAAATGAAATTTAGAAATGTATTTTTATTCTCATATTTACGCCTTTTCTAAATGAATTCATAATACTTTAGCCTCTAAGTATTTCAAAAAGGCCCTAATTTATTTTGTTAGTTGTAATTTGTGAAGACTTGGGAGTGTGTGCAAATTTATATGCTTAAGCATGTGAGCAAGGACATCATGCATCAATTGTAAATTGTCTAGCATTCACCTAGCAAAGCAATATGTGGCAGTCTAATGTCTCCGACAAGATTAACGTCGTTCTCCATGTTGGTTTACTGTGATAGACGTGTTCATAATTCTTTGAGTTTCTCAACGCATTTGCTTGTGTTGCATTGAAGGAGTGCCTGGAGACACCGATACAATCTGTAGCTATCTCCCTCCTATATTGATGCCTATTCTCTTGGGCTTTTGTCTTCGCAGTATGCCTTCATAGAATTTCCATAAATTCCATTGTCACGGGGCCATGAACTTAGTGCAACTTGTGAAAGCTAACTTCTTATGTGTAATCTTGAAATTTTATCTTTTGTCCAATATCTTGACCTTATTATTTTGATTGCTAGATATCAGATGCTATACGTGATGGTGCTGAAGGTTTCTTTAGAACACAATATGGAACTATTTCGAAGATGGCTGTTTTACTAGGATTAGTAATCTTCAGCATATACATGTTTCGCAGTACAAATCCTCACCAAGAATCTTCTGGTGTGGGGAGGTAACTCTTATTTTCTATATGGCGGACTGAACACCTCCCGCCCCCCTCCTCCCCCCCCCACCCCACACGCCCTCGCCAAAAAGGAAATGTAAAGAACTTTAGTCTACTTTAGGTGTCTCTAACCATTGATCAACTGCTGTGCCTATGGTGCTGCAGGGCAACGTCTGCATATATTACTGTTGTTGCGTTTTTTCTTGGGGCTCTTTGTTCTGGTATTGCTGGCTATGTGGGGATGTGGGTCTCTGTGCGTGCCAATGTTCGAGTCTCAAGTGCTGCAAGACGATCTGCAAGAGAAGCATTGCAGGTATTCTTATAATCTTTCGATTTTTAATGGATTTGGAAACGTATGAAGATTTGGTGAATTGGCATCACTCTTTTGCAGATTGCTGTCCGTGCTGGTGGTTTTTCAGCTTTGGTGGTTGTTGGAATGGCTGTCGTTGGCATTGCAATACTTTATGCCACTTTTTATGTTTTATTGGAGGTGGATACACCAGGTGCCATGAAGGTTACGGAGTGTAAGTTTGCGTTGTCATCATCCTATTCTAATTGGCTTGCATTTGCTGTTTTAATTTTTATTTCAAGTTTTTTGTTAACTGATTTGCAAATACCTACCACTCATTCATCAAATCTTCATTTTTCTGTTTCAGTGCCTCTTCTTCTTGTCGGATATGGTTTCGGAGCATCATTTGTTGCACTTTTTGCTCAGTTGGGTGGTGGAATATTTACAAAAGCAGCTGATGTTGGAGCGGATCTTGTTGGAAAGGTGGAGCAGGGAATTCCTGAAGATGATCCACGCAATCCTGCTGTTATTGCTGATTTGGTATAAACACTCCCTATATTTATTTGTTTCAAGCTACGTATTTTTTCTTAGAAATTGTACCCGACTGTGCATGCTGCTGAGGAAGCAACATGGTGGAAAAACAAATCCCTTTTCCCACTTTATTAAAATTTGTGTTTGTTTGTGTTTCTTTTGCTTGCATGATAAGTTTTGTCCGTCCATATGTCTCACTCATCATGATGGCTATTTTCATAATGTGGTTTATTGGAAGGTTGGGGACAATGTTGGTGATTGTGCTGCTCGAGGTGCCGATCTCTTTGAAAGTATTGCTGCTGAAATAATTAGTGCAATGATACTTGGTGGAACAATGGCGAAACGCTGTAAAATTGAAGGTATGTGCTTTCTTTGTCCCCTACGATGCAAATATACTTTTTGAACCCATTTTAACAAAAAAAAATGTTCTCTTTTCACTTTCTTCGACTTGTGCTTGTAGGAGATGTCTGCTTTTGTCAATTTTAGGTGAAAGTTAATATCCAAAGTGCAGATATCGTTATCTTTTGATGCTTGATCATATGCTGAACTCAATATTGTTATTCCTATCTGAATTGATTAGGAAAAGTCAACAATGGCAATCATTTTGAAATTGAGCATGAGAAATGTTTGATCAGCAGTTGGGACTAATCTTGTCCAACCATGTCTTTTTATTTCTTGTTATTAATATTTTGAATTAATGTGCATCTATTCCACCAAATAAGCATGCCATCCTTAGATATGTTTTCAGTCTGTTTTACTTGGAACTTGCCATCCGTTCATATGAGACAAGAGCGGTTGTTACCGATGCTTTTTTAATTGACTATATTTAGGTCAGGGAAGCATTTAAAAGTCTCACCTCTTCTGGGAACGCACATTTTGCACTTTTTTTTTGGATTATTTATTTTATGATTACATATTTCTGTAAACGGTGCAGTAACAAAACTAACTATCCAGCTGACCTTTTAACTTTCTTTAGTAATGATTATGTAACTGGGTACATGATACAGATTAATGATTTAATACTAATTTGCTGTTTTTTGCTGACAAATTGGAACTACATCTTATATTTACAATAACATGCAGATCCGTCGGGTTTCATTTTGTTTCCTCTTGTTGTTCATTCATTTGACCTGGTGATATCATCCGTCGGAATCTTTTCCATTCGGAATACACGTGACTCCGTAGTCCTTGGTGCTATAGAGGATCCAATGGCAATTCTTCAGAAGGGATATTCTGTAACAATAGTCTTAGCTGTTCTGACGTTTGGTTTGGTAATATTTCAATCTACACATGAAAATCAGTTTCACTCCCCCCTAAATTTTAGAAAACTTTGGTATTCCTTGTGTGCTTGTCCTTATTCTTATATCCCTGCTTGTGAGAGTTTGTGAATTTTCTGCTGGAATATGCACTTGCTTGATGGGGTTGACGATTGCTATTACTTTTGCAGTCCACACGCTGGATGCTGTATACTGAAGAAGCACCTTCTGCTTGGATGAACTTTGCCTTATGTGGTTTGGTTGGGATTATGACTGCTTATGCTTTTGTCTTGATCACGAAGTATTACACAGATTACAAGCATGAGCCTGTACGCTCATTAGCACTTTCTAGCGCCACTGGTCATGGAACAAATATAATTGCTGGAGTTAGTTTGGGCCTGGAATCAACAGCTCTTCCTGTTCTTGTGATAAGCGTATCTATTATTTCAGCATATTGGTTGGGCCAGACTTCGGGACTGGTTGATGAGTCTGGAAGTCCAACTGGTGGGTTGTTTGGCACAGCTGTTGCAACCATGGGAATGCTTAGTACTGCAGCATATGTGCTCACTATGGATATGTTTGGTCCAATAGCTGATAATGCAGGTGGAATTGTTGAAATGAGCCAGCAGGTACTTTTCTAAATCATGACATGCTTAGCCTCCCTTTGAATTTACCTTGTAAGCATGTGATATTTAATCAAGTGCCTTGCATTTGTGTGGAAAAAAAATCACTAATTACAGCCTGAAAGTGTTCGGGAAATTACTGATCTTCTTGATGCGGTTGGAAATACTACCAAAGCTACCACAAAGGGATTTGCAATTGGATCTGCAGCACTGGCATCTTTTCTTCTGTTTAGTGCGTATATGGATGAAGTAGCTTCCTTTGCAAATGTACCCTTCAATCAGGTAGGCTGACTTTATCTTGCAATTTTCAAACTTCGATTCTCTTTTATTTATATTTTTTGGGAGCTTTTTATTAAGTTAACTTACATTATATTGTCTATTATAGTTAATCTATGAATATTATTTTTTCTTCGAATTCATTTACAGGTTGACATTGCAATTCCTGAGGTGTTTGTTGGTGGATTGTTGGGCTCTATGCTTATATTTTTATTCAGTGCATGGGCATGTTCTGCGGTTGGTCGAACTGCTCAAGAGGTTGTGAATGAAGTAAGAAGACAGTTCATTGAGAGGCCAGGCATCATGGTTTGTATCACAGTCCTACCTTGTATCTTTTTGGGGGTTTTAAGGCTTATATTGGATCTCCAGTCACAAACATGAAAATATCACTTGTATGTTGCAGGATTACAAGGAGAAACCAGATTATAGTCGATGTGTATCTATTGTAGCATCTGCTTCTTTAAGGGAGATGATAAAACCTGGAGCATTGGCCATTATATCACCAATAGCTGTTGGTAAGTCTTTTTCTCCCCTAAGTTCCAGCCTTCTGTCTGAATAATGTTTTTTTTTATTGCATCATTAGTTAATTGTATGTGCAGTTCACATATTGAAATCAATATGTTATTACATTATGAACTTTGTAGTTACCACTTCCTGCGAGTTCCCTTGTATAGTGCAGTAAGAGATAAACCGCAAATTGATGGTTATGCCTGATAATGATAGTGAATAAATTCATTAATATTTACAGAGAGTTGATATCAACCTTAGTAAAAGTTGTCTGCGTACTTAGTTTGCTTTCTGTTCGAAGTTTACCTTTATTGCGACCAAGATTGGCTGTAAATTCCTGTAGTTTAGTCTTGTCTTGTTTAAGGCATACAACTTTCTTGTTTTTTTAGGTTTTCTATTCCGAGTGCTGGGCTACTATACGGGTCAACCTCTGCTTGGAGCAAAAGTTGTGTGCTCCATGTTGATGTTTGCCACTGTTTCTGGTATCCTCATGGCTCTTTTCCTCAACACTTCTGGAGGTGCGTGGGATAATGCAAAAAAATACATTGAGACTGGTGTTTTAGGAGGCAAAGGAAGTGAATGCCACAAAGCTGCAGTTACTGGTGATACGTAAGTGCTCTTAACATGATATAGAGTGTTCGTTATATTTTGTTATGCGAGGAACTTGCAATTTTAGTTCCACAGAACTGAACCTCAGCACTTTTAGTCATGCGCTTATGAAAATGCACTTTTGATAAGATTCTCAGTTATGAACTTTTGGTTCGAAATTAGAGCGAATCAGTATGAGGATCAAAAGTGCAATTTTTTTTCCTTTTTAGTTATCCTCAATGTTTTTCAGTTTCTTATACTTGATGATAATATTTTATCTTATTTTTCAGTGTGGGAGACCCATTCAAAGACACGGCTGGACCATCGCTGCATGTTCTTATAAAAATGCTTGCAACGATAACTCTCGTAATGGCTCCTATTTTCCTATGAATGTCACTCCAGCATAATACGGTACACCATTGACCCCCAGTACTTCTTGATACTGACTATAAGCTGATGAGTTTTTTGATGTAGTTGATGGTGCTATTGAAAGTATAGATAATACTAACTTCTGTTTTACTTGCTCAAGTTGAACAAAGTGTATTTATTTATTTCAAGTGCTATTTAGTGTTTGAGATTGTTTTTTCCTTGTTCCCATGTTATTTTATAGATGATCGAATTAGCAAGCAAAATTTGAACAAAGAATAGAGATACATGCAAGATTTGGGCACTTTTAAATCTTTAATGGACATTTGTGAGAACATATATAATAATCTATTAAAAAGACAAGGGAGAAGTTTTACTTATTCATTTTCGTGTAAATATTGCATATATAAGGGGTGCTGCTCTAAGTCTTGCCACTTAAGTGTGTACCCCAGAAACAAAAGTAAAATTGAAAACAAGCAGTAGATAGGAAGTGTTAATTGAAGATGAATAAGAGGGAAGGTTTCTTTAGCACGATTTTGTCTAAACACAAGTTAAGTGTTAACATAATCAAGCATAACCAAAAAATGAAGTCAATTCGTTTACTGTTTGTTTCTAAATTTCACGATTTAATTAAATAAAAAAAATTATACTGAAGCTATGCTTGGTAATTAGATTTTATTCAAAAGAAACACTATTTGCATCAAATTGTAGAAAAGTATATCAATCAATTTCGTAAAAGCTAAACCTAATGTTGGCTTCATCAATAAAAAGGACAAGATTGTCCTGAATTCTTTTGCATAACATTTTTACCTAATAATAAGGTGACTTGCGGTTTCTTAGACCACCATACATTATAGACTTTAAAACTCGAGATCTTATTACCCTATCGAAGGGTACAAATGAATAAGGTTTGAAATAATTTCACAGAAAAATTAAATTTAAATTCTTGGTCTATTGTCAATGTATTGTTTATCATGAAGATATAAACCCTAAGGTAAAGGAAACAATTCATTCCTTCTCTCTTCTTCTTCGTTCCCAGCTCCGAATCTTATAAAATGTTGTTACCAGAGAAAATTTCTAACTTAAATTAGCCTTCTTTATTATATGGACGAAAATTAAAATTAATTAATGTTCTTCTCTCTTCTTCTTCTTCTTCTTCTTCTTTTCTTAGAATTTGTCATAGCAGCAAATTTCTTATTTTGACTATGTTAACCAGTGTTTTAAAAATCGGACAGGACCGGGCCTATCGATTTCATTTGTTTAATCGGTAACCGACTGTCAATTCGGTCCCGTTAACCCTTCAATACGAGTTTGCTCCTGCCTAGTTCAAACCAGAAAAAATCGATAAAAAAAGGTAAAATCGGTGAACCAGTGAACGGACTGAACCACTTACTTTATTCTTTAAAATAAAATAAAAATTAATGAATAAAATAATATAATTATGATTATAGTATGAATATATATATAATATAAATTAATTTAGTAAATTCTTGGTTTAAAAAAATCTAAATGTAAAAGTTAAAATATTATTGAGGTAAAGATTGTTGAGTGGAGTTTAAAACAAGGAAAAGTGAAACAAACTGGGACCTTTGTTGAAATAAACTGCTTGAGAGAAAGCCATTCTAAAAACAGAAACACTTTTATTGTCATTGACAATAGACATATAAGATAAAAGTTCTGCGACAAAATGGCAAGACCTCAACAACGTTATAGAGGAGAAAAATGAGCATGGTTGTGACCCATAGCCATTTGTAGTAAAATAATGTGAAAGGAGATAATGATTTGTTTTTCTTGAAAAAGACCAGTTCGTCGTTGTAACATTTTTCTCCTTATTTAAGCTCTCAAAGATCTCAGATTGACTTTTCGAGTTGAGCTATTACATCCCAACTTTTCTAACTATTTGTTATGTGCAGATCAAACTACTCTTCAAACTTTGTTTTTCACTTTATTGTTTTATATTTTTCATATTAATTCGAGAGTCTCAAATCCAGTCAAAATTATACTCATAAAAGGGATCAATGGAATTTATATCCATAATGTCAAAAACTCAAAAGTACATCCTTTAAATATGACCTGTTAAAGCTTCCAATATCTTAAATGTAAGTAAAGCTAATACGGGAGAATATTTCATTGCAATTTCATCATAAAAAGGAAAAGAAAAAAAAGAAAAAAAACCTACAAATCACACTACAATTTCATGAAAAATTCTTAGGTAGGCCAGGTCTAGGAACTTAATTAGTGGTAGACATTGTGGTCTAGAATTTACCAATTCACATAATTAATTAAAATTCAATTATTAGATTTAATTAACCCATCTAAATTAAAATAGGAGTTAATCCCACTTTCCCCCCTGAACTTACAATAGAATCCCACTTTCCCCCCTCAACTTGCTTAATTGATGACACAGTTCCCCCTAAACAAAATTTCCGGCAATTTTCTCACCGGAAGTCAAACCACGTGAATTCCATGTGACTCTCTTAGGGGTAATATAGTCTACTCAATCACTTT
Organism: Penstemon barbatus; assembly: GCA_003313485.2. Taxonomy (NCBI): domain Eukaryota; kingdom Viridiplantae; phylum Streptophyta; class Magnoliopsida; order Lamiales; family Plantaginaceae; genus Penstemon; species Penstemon barbatus. Next base: position 103,855,171 of record CM064883.1, read on the forward strand.
ATTAAGTTTCCCGCCAAAATAACAAATTAAGCTTGTTTTTATTTTCCAAAATTATATTTCAACTAGGGCAAAAGAATTAGAGTCTCTATCAAATTAAAACCCTTACCCATCTCAGAATCTCTTTTTCTTAAACACTTTCAAAAACTATGGCGTGGAAATTGAGGGAGGAAAACTACAACATCCCATAGGAAGAAAGTTATCAATGCTATGGTAATTATTCTACCTAATATTTTATTATTATTATGGAAATTTATCTATTATAAACTATTATAATATAAGGGGTCGTTTGGTAGGACCTAATACGGGGTATTAAGCCATATTATATGACTTAATATGGGCTAATACATCGTTTGGTGGTATTGTTGTAATACCGGGTCAAATGGATTAAATCCTTACGACCCGGTATTAAGACTAGATTATAATCCACCCACTCATGGGTGGATTAGTTAATTCGGGTGAATATGTATAAGATAAAATATCACTAATAACCTAAAATTTCAATATTTTTCTTTTAACATATCATAAATTATTCTCAAATCTCTAAAATGGAAACACATTATACATAAATAAATTACAAATTAAAATTTATATCAATTCACAATTAACATGGAAGCATTCAATCAAGTCTACCAAACATATTTTTAATATGACCTTCAATCCGACTCCAATCTAATCCACCTTAATCCCATACACCCTACCAAACGGCCCCTAAGTAAATAGTTTTATTGAATCGATGAGTTTTGTAGGCATTATTTGAGTATATGTGGTTCTTGCAATTGGTTTTTTATACAGGACCCCAACATATATGGGTCTTTCTAAAATAAGATTTTATAGAACATAAGTGTATATGAGATATCCCATCTCAGCCATTAAAAAAAGTCAACAACAAATTTGAACCACAATTTTTGGTCAAAATGTCCAATGATGATGTGGCGTCGGACATTTAGAAAAAATAAACATATGTTAAATTACATACTAACCCTTTAATTAATATGTTTAAAAAAATCTCCCTAATCTCTAATTAATATCAAATATCTTTCCAAAACAAAAACAAAAATCGAGAAAATTGCACTTTTCATACAAACTTTCTGCCTACTTTATATATTTCATACCAAACATTTCAAAAAGACACATTTCGTACAAAAGTTGGATAACTTTTTTTTATATTTCATTCGGCCGCTAGTTTTTGGATGAAAAATACCACGTGCCAAATATGTATCCGTTAACTCACCATTTTTATCTCTCAAGGGAACATTTACAATTGAACACAAAATACCTAAAATCTTGAAGGGGATAATTGCAATTATTGCAACCCCGCCCAATTCCTCTTCATTCACCTCCGAGACCACAACACCGCCCAGCCCCAATTCCTCGTACCCACACAACCCCACTTTCATTTCATGATTAGGATTTTCTTTTTTAGCAATCTCAATTAGTTCTAATTTTTTAACACAAATCAAATCATTTTAATATCTTTTGTATTATAATACATATTTTGAATTTTATCACCTAAAGTATAAAATAAGTACGTATGAGATCAGTTGCATTTTTCCCCCTTAAATGATTTTATGCCAATTTCAATCGCCGAAAAACTCATATATGCGCCTCACATTTATTTTAAGGGTAAAATTAGTCAAAACACGACGTGCATTTTTTACTTTCTCTTTACAAATAAAATATTTTTCTACTTAACTTCGGATTTCCGGTTCTTTTACATGAGCGAAGTATTTGGACTTGTAAGAAGTGTAGTGACTAAAGGGGCACAATATTTTCCGCCGAACAAAAATTAAATAAAATTATTTTAGGCGGTAATTAAGTGATTATTTTGTACATATGGGTGGTAAAGTGCAACAATATATAACTTTGGGGGATAAGATTTTTGTCAAAATTTTAAAGTGGACTTCATAAATCATATGAAAGTTTTTATCAATTTGTTTTTAAATAACAGGGGTTTATTGCAAAAATTTAATGTTGTCAAGGGTTATTGATAATATTTTAATTTAAGGGGATGTTTTTTCATTATTTGATGGGGTAAAATTGTCATTTCGACTTGAGAGGGATATTTTTTGCCAATAATAAAAAAACGTACAGGGTTCTTTTTCTAATAAAAATAACATATGTTTTTTTAATTAGAAAAAGCACAAGGGGTGTTGTTGAAATTTACTCATAAAAAAGGGTAAATTTGTCTTTGAGAAAATAAATTATTTTAACTTAAATTTTAAGGGGACATGTGTCACCAAGATAAATGCTATCTTATGTGTTCTCCATCCCTCGAAATCTCATTTTAGACGGACCTAACGTAACATATATTGACTTTTTCCTTTGTTGATCATGTATATTTTATTATTTTATTCAATATAAATTCTTAAATGTATTTACGGTTGGCTGACTAGTGTCTTGAATTGGTAAGTAAATAATTGATGGTTCAGATTATGACAAATTTGCAAATTGTATAATGCAGGTGTTGGGAATAATTGTGCTTATTTCACAATTAGAATGCATCACTCTTTTGAATCTTGGTAGTAGATGTTATTTAAGTGGAGGTGTGAGTTACTTTGATTATTGTACTGAAGATGAGATGTCTATATATGATAGAGATAAATCAAATGGCCAAACAGATAAATCTGAAGAATATTATTGGTTTCTACTTTAGTAATTAAGAGAGGGTTAGTATTAATGCAACATGATATATATATATAGTGATGCAATGAATTTAGTAAATTTTGTTGATCAAACAAGGGTCATTGCAGTTTACATAAAGACTTGGATGCAATTAGTAGTCAATCTGTGGAGACTTCTATTGAGGGTTCAATAGATAATCTTCCTAATATTGATGAGCCAATCGGCTACGTAGGTGACATTGATGATATTTCAGAACATTCTAATGAAGAACTTGTTCACCCCACTAAAATAGAGCTAAGTAAAATCAAATAATTAAGTGCGAGCCATTTTATTTAATCTCATCTCATCTTAATGAATAAAAGAGTTAATTATTATGATTTAACTAATCCCCAAAATTGAAAAGTAATAAATATGGAAAAAAATTTACACTGTGGACTCATTATTAATTCATGAATCACCCAATAAAATTATAGTCCAATACGTATAAACTATAAATATATATAAAACACAACAAATGTTTCATGGATAAGATAAAACATCTTATATTAAGAGAAGATGGATATACCCATCATGTACTCTACCATTTTTTTTTTTTTTGGATAACTCCCCTGCAATTTTTCTGCTATTCAAAGCTAAAATTGGAGCCGTTACTTATTTTTTATTTTTAACTTATGCATTCATTATTGTTTTTCTTTTTTTTTTTTGGTATATTGTCTAATTCTAACATTATAATGTATATTGAACATAAGTTGGAAAATAATAACACATGAAAAATGATATTAGATCCATTCTCTAAAATAAATTATAGATGTTAGATTCTAATTGATATTTAAAATCTTATGATGCGTATCATAATAGGAAGCCATGGATTAAAGAAATTTCAAACTTCAATTACAAACTAAGCTATGAATTACAATGAAATTAGTAAGGATCGCGTAGGATTGAACATAATCAACCGGGCACAATCAATCTAAAATTGTGTTCTTCATAGACATGAAATGGATTGGAGATGGACGAGATCAAATTAATCTCACACAAACTGAGGAAAAAACAGAGAGAATGTTGGGGGGAGGGGGGAGGGGGGAGAAGTTGACTAATCTGAACATTTAACATTCTCATTTCTATTCACGGCTCGTTCCCTATTTATTAGGCATTGTTGCAGAATTACAAAAATGTCCCTGCAGTTGAAGCCATTTAATGAAGTCGTAGTGGCCCATATCACGTTTTTGTTAATCCTACATTTTTGGCATGTATCATTCTATGAAAATAATGAAGGATGGAATTTTAAAATAACTTAGGCTTGAATTTTTTATTCATCTAAAATAAACTAAAGATTTTAAATTCTAATTAATATTAATTTTATGATAATAATGTAGGATGAGATAAAAACAATGGCTCACACTTAATAATTTCTTTAAACTTAACTCTAGTTTAATATAGTTGAATTAGTTAAATCTAATATATGAATTTTAATTAATTATAAATGAATTGGTAAATTCTAGACCACAAAATCTACCCTAAGCTACTAGACCTTTTCCCAATTTTATTGCTAATACATGCAATTTTCCACAAGAGACAATTTTACCGCCTTTTCCACAATTCTATCACCTCTACCAATCTCACAATCCTCAAGATAAACATATAAAATATATATATAAAATCCCAACTAAAAAAAAAAAAAGATAAAAATATAAAATAAATCCCCCAAAATAAATTTTACCTTATGTAAATATTTTTGTGAGAATAAACAATTTTGCAGACAGAAATAGTATATCCAAATTCAACATGAGGCATGACACAATAATTTAAATATTAAAATAACTGTCTAATGTGAAAATATATAATTTCATAAATATATCTATTTTTTTTTTAATATGTCGTTCTGATTTATTGTTCATTAACTCGAAAAAGTAAACTTTGTACTAGTTCTGATTTTTATTAAAGTACATGTATATATGTATTCCCTAAATGTTAATTCTTTTGATACAGTCACTATACCTTGTCCAATCCAAGAATTGAAAGCATCAATTTATTGTTAGAATGAGATAAAAGAATTACTATATATATTTACTCTTCGACAAAAATATGAAAAGTAGGATAAGAAAAAAAAAACACTACAAGAAAAAACCAGAGGTCAATTTTTGCTTGACTAGCTAAAAAAACTAGAAATTTAGTTTTTGGCTAGCCAAAAAAATAAAAATAAATATATCCTAGTGGTGATGCTCTTGCATGTCAAAGCAACTATCTATATTTTTTTTAAATAATTTTTTTTTTTTTGAGAAGATAATAATTATTTTATTTGAATACAAAGGTTTGTCACACAAAAAAAAAGGAACAAACAAATGAAATATATTTAAAAAAAGAAAAACCTGATCCAATCGATTCGCCCCAACTATCCAAGCGATATGGTTATGTGGGAGTCAGAGATGGACCGCCTAAGGGGCTGGAGAGGGCATTAAATTTTCCTGATTCAATATTATTCCCTCCGTTTCATTTTTTTTTTTTTTTTTGATAACCCAGGTGTACAAGCTTACACTAGACTAATTCTGGACCCTCAGAACCCTTGCCCTAGAATCCTGAAGGATGTAAATCGCAGGATGTGCCTCCACCAAGCCCCGGGTTCCCACCATACTGCTGTACACTTTGCGCACAAAGGGGTCTTCACCACAAATGACCCTTAGATAGACCCATAGAAATGGATTAAGAAATTATTTAATGCTCTAGATTTTAGAAAAATTAAAGGATAGTTGGACAAAATTGCCCTTAAAGAAGAAAAAAAATGCAAGAATGTAAATTTGGATTCTATCCATTTTAATCATAATGTTACTCACTATATTTTAATTTGAGACTCTTCATCTCCTCACTCATAATAAATGCATGATTATTTGTTTGAAAATTGGGAGATATTAAGTATAGTACTTAGGATTAAAGAAGGGTAAACTATTTCTACTTATCTCCTTGATTTTACATGACGGATGCACTTTGAACCATCATCAGCATTTTAATAATTTTATAAGGACCATAAGGTCATTTTAAGACCTTCTAACTTTTGGTGCTCTTGTGCAAATATCTAACATTTATTGTGTAGCGCAAAATTTCCTAATAAGTATTGTAACATTTTATAACTATTGTAATTGATTTATTTTCTTTCATTAATGCCTAATCATTTGACTACATATAAAAGTTTCTCCCCCCCAAAAAAAAGTTATTGACTACCACAAAAAAGGAAAAAAAAATAGTATTCATTAATTAATTTGCTCTTGTAAGTTGTAATGTAATATTACTAGTCATTTGGTAGCAAAATTGCATAATTTCAGTATTGCGTGCCGGTAATCAATAGTCAATTGGTGATTGGAAATATTATTTGCATGACAGTAAAGGAAGAGTTAGATAGAAGACTATTGCTTTAGAAAAAGAATGAGACGGAGAAGGGAAGCAAGAGCTGAAGAATATAGGATTTTGTCAATGGATACCACTTTATTCACTGCAAATTAAACAGATACATAAGTGTATTCAGAACAGATCGAGAATGAGAGAAATACAAAACAAACAAATTAGATAAAATATTTAGAGGTTCATCAAATCTAGATGATGACAATATTGATCCGTTTTCTAGTTAGAATCACTTATTATTACCACTATAAAATTGATGACTATATTTAAAATATTAATAATAAAAAATTAACAACAATCAAAACATAATAAAAAATTAACAACAATCAAAACTTCGACGAAATTAATTCAAGCTCAAAATTAATTGATAGAATGAGATTTTTTTTTACAAATGTTGACGAAAATCTTTCATGATCTATTTATTACAACTAACAAGCATTAGATAAAATACTAATATAAATATACATAATTCATTCACATGTCTCCCTAAAAAATCAATGGTTTCTCTTCTTAATATAAAAAACTATAACCTACACTTCTTATGGTAGAATTTGTGTTTTGCACATTTTTTAGTAGGCTTGTTTTGTGACAACAGAGATGAAGATGAAAAAGAGTTAATATGAAGTTGGAGTCTCTTGATATTTTGAAAGTGTTAATCCCTAAAAATTAATTGCAAAATAAAAAGAATATGCTAGAGTTTGGTTTGATGCCCACTTTCTGAATCTAAACTTGTTAACTTTATCAAACTCTAATAAACATGGACCCCTTTTATTAGAATTTTAATTATAATTAGAGGGTCATTTAAAAAAATATTATAAGATTTATATAAGGGTTAATTACAGGGACCTCCCCTGAGGTTTGGTGAAACTCGCGTTCATTCCCCTCTAAGAATATTAATTACTCGGACCTCCCCTGAGGTTTGCAAAACCTTACAAAACCCTAACGGAGACTAACAGAGGTGGATGGAATGCGTGAAATTACCCTCTTGCCCTCATCAATTTTAATTACATCGACCTCCCCTAAAGTTTACAAAACCTTACAAAAATTTATATTTGCCTAGTAGTCCCCAAACTTTAATAAAATTAAATTTACACATAAAAGAAAAGAAAAACTAACCCCACCCCGATTTATATCACATAAAAAAGAAAAAAAAATAGTTTATTAATTATGCAATTAATAGTAATAATAAATATGTAAATAAGATTTTATTTTTGTATTTTATAATAAAATATTATTTAATTGTATTGTATTTAAGTAAGATATAAATTTATGATTTCATTGTTGAAAATATTAAACAATTTTATATATATATATATTTAAGTTTAAAACTGAAATAACCCATAAATTTAATTATTTACTAATACCTCATAGATAATTATTTTATAAAAGAGTATTTGAATTAGTATCTTTAAATTTTGTGAAAAAAATATTTATTGATTTTTTTAGTTAAATTTTTATAAAATACATATTTCAATACTGTATAATTTATCAATAGCGTAAAAAATAATTTATTAATTATGTAAACAAGATTTATTTTAGTATTTTATAGTAAATATTATTTAATAGTATTGGGTTTAAGTAATCAATAAATTATTGTCTGGGATCGCTGGTTCCAGGCTGGCGACGGCCTGTGATATTCTCCCCAGGTCGTCGCCGGCCTGGATCTGGGAAGGTGGTGGCGGCGGGGTTGGGGGTTTGGGGTGGGGTGATTTTAGGGTTTTTTAAAAAAAAAATTATATTTATATTTTTATTATAAAAATTAAAATATTATTGAATATATTTTTTTTCTGTAAAAATTGTTATGTTATATTTATGAATAATTAAAAAATAATAATTTCCCAACAAATAAGTTCTTTAATTATTTCATATCAATAAAACTTGAGTTGATATATGTGTAATATTTTTTCTAAAACATTATTGGCTAATATAAAATTTTATAAACATGTTTAATATTTTTTTCTAAAACATTATTGACCATTATAAAATTTTATATTTATAGACATAAAATTTAAACTTGAGTATTTTCAATATTTTTCTATAAAGTAAAATATAAGAACACTAAAAATAATAATAAAAATAAATTTGAATGTTTATATTTATTTGAATTTATATACACAAATAAGAGGGACAATGTGGAAATCTATACATTAAAAATAAATTTCAATGTTTATATTTATTTGAATAAAAATAATTTTTTGTAAGAGTTAGTAGTGTATTTCTCTTTGCATATATTTTACAATAAGTAAGAAAATACTTTAGAAATATTTAAAATGTTATTTTAAATATAAATATACATTAATAAAGTCATTACACATTTTATATAAATTTAACAACATTTTAGTCCACAAATGTAATTTGATATTGCTACTAGATCCATTCTCATGCAACAATGTAACATTTGTTGAGAGGGGTAATATAGTCCATACATATTTGCTACAGTAAGTCGGGGGCAAAATTGGCAATCTTCAAAAAAATTATGATGACGTAAGCAAAAATTAACGGAACCCTAACGGTTGTAAGGTTTTACAAACCTCAGGGGAGGTCCGAGTAATTAGTATTCTTAGAGGGGAATGAACGCGAGTTTCACCAAACCTCAGGGGAGGTCCCTGTAATTAACCCTTTATATAAATAATAACATAGTACAAAAGTTTATACACATAAAAATAAGCAAGGAGAAATTTTTCAGGGGGTCCATGCACCCCCTGCCCTTAATGTGGCTCCGCTACTGTTTATTATAGTCGTTGTTTTTCATTGTTGTATTAGTTGGTCTTTGTCAACTTTTATTATTATTACTATTAGATAGAATAATTTTCCTGTAATTTTTTCAAAAAGTCATAATATCCCATATCTCATAATAATGAAGATTTTAAGAACACTTTATATAAGAATCTGACACCAAAAAATTGAAAAGAAAAAACACACGAGTATCTCAAAATTCTCCTATATCAATTATTTTGCCAATTATATAAGTGAAGGTATTTTATATAAATACCATCATTATTTGCTGACCAGTTACAGTGTTGACCACGACAACGATCAAAAATCCATTTAGCATTATAAACTTCAAAACTCGCATGCTTATTTCCCCAACGAAGGGTACAAAAGAATAAGGTTCGTAAAAATTTTACACAAAAATCAAACTTAAATTCCTGGTTTATTGTCAATGTATGGTTTCCTAGATCATCATCTCCAGACGCACAGTGTACCAATAATGGATCAGAATTTGGAGGAAGTTGATTACTCACAGAGACATAAACTCTTGGGTAAAGAAAACAACTTTTTCCTTCATGGACAAGAGTTGCAGAAAAGATGAAAATTAGAAAAATAATTTTTTTCATTTTGTATAGTTCATATTGCTAGCTGGATATCATGTTTATATAGTTTAGTTTTTTTTTTTCTCTCCGTCTCTAAAAAAAGTAATATAATTGTAATAAGTTTGGGGTTTTTTGAATCTGATTTGCAATATTTGATATAGGATTTTAATAAATATTAAAGTTATCATAATCTGGTAATTTTAGTAATAAATTTATGGTAAATAGAATTTTTCTAATTGTGACTAATTTACCTTTATTTGTCTTCTTTATTATACTAGTGAAAAACAATGTTAATTAAAAAAAATTCTTTTCTTCTTTATTTCCTAGATTTCGTAAGCTTTGCATTCATCCTTCTTAATTTCACAAATTGTTGGTGCCAGAGAAATTTTTTAATTTAGACCCTTATATTTCTTCTTTATTATATGAGTGAAAAGGAAAATTAATCAATGTTTTTCTCTATTTTCTTCTTTCCTTAGAATTTGTGTTGACTACTTAACCATGGTGAAAGACTAAAGTAGAAGTTGTATAAAAGTAAAGAAGAAAAAGAATTCAATCTGAATATTCAATGAGGTCAATTCCTGATTCTCTTGGGTATCACAAATCCAATTCTTGAGTTGCTTTAAGATATTTTATTATCATTTTAGCAGTTAAGGGATGAGATTTCTCAGAATTTGATTGAAATCTCGCACAAATTCGAACAAAGTACCTAATATCAGGTCTAATAGCTGTAAGATAGAGTAGTGAACACAAACCCAATTCTTGAGTTGCTTTAAGATATCTTAATATCATTTTAGATTAGATTCCTTAGAATCTTATTGAAATCTCGCACAAATTCCAACAAAGTACCTAATATCAGGTCTACTAGTTATAAGATAGAGTAGTGAACCTATTATGCCTCTAAATTTGGTTTAAATTTGGTAATGTCAACTGATTTACCATCTTCATCTTTGTGACATAGGAATAGCCACATATGAACTAGTCTCCATTCCAAATTTCTTAAACAGATCGCTTGTGTACTTAGCTTGGTTGTTGTCATCTGTCAATTGCTTGACTTGCCATCCAAGAAGCTCATTTCAAATTTGTTTGCATAAGCTCATTTCATCAAATCTTAATTTTTCTGTTTCAGTGCCTCTTTTTCTTGTCGGATATGGTTTCGGAGCATCATTTGTTGCAGTTTTTGCTCAGTTGGGTGGTGGAATATTTACAAAAGCAGCAGCTGATGTTGGAGCGGATATGATCTTGTTGGAAAGGTGGAGCAGGGAATTCCTGAAGATAATCCACGCAATCCTGCTGTTATTGCTGATTTGGTATAAACACTCCGATCCCTATATTTATTTGTTTCAAGCTACATATTTTTTTTCTTAGAAATTGTACCCGACTGTGCATGCTGCTGAGAAAGCAACATGGTGGAAAAACAAATCCCTTTTCCCACTTTATTAAAATTTGTATTTGTTTACGCTTCTTTTGCTTGCATGATAAGTCTTGTCCGTCCATATGCATGTCTCACTCATCATGATGGCTATTTTCATAATGTGGTTTATTGGAAGGTTGGGGACAATGATACTTGAAAGTATTGCTGCTGAAATAATTAGTGCAATGATACTTGGTGGAACAATGGCGAAACGCTGTAAAATTAAAGGTATATATGTGCTTTCTTTGTCCCCTACGATGCAAATTAATATACTTTTTGTACCCATTTTAACAAAAAAAAAATGTTCTCTTTTCACTTTCTTCGACTTGTGCTTGTAGGAGATGTCTGCTTTTGTCAATTTTAGGTGAAAGTTAATATCCAAAGTGCTTACATGCAGATCCGTCGGGTTTCATTTTGTTTCCTCTTGTTGTTCATTCATTTGACCTGGTGATATCATCCTTCGGAATCTTTTCCATTCGGAATACACGTGATTCCATAGTCCTTGGTGCTATAGAGGATAATGCAAAAAAATACATTGAGACTGGTGTTTTAGGAGGCAAAGGAAGTGAATGCCACAAAGCTGCAGTTACTGGTGATACATAAGTGCTCTTAACATGATATAGAGTGTTTAGTTATATTTTGTTATGCGAGGAACTTGCAATTTTAGTCCCACAGAACTGAAACCTCAGCACTTACTTTTAGTCATGCGCTTTTGATAAGATTCTCAATTTTAGACACGGCTGGACCATCGCTGCATGTTCTTATAAAAATGCTTGCAACGATAACTGATCTCGTAATGGCTCCTATTTTCCTATGAATGCCACTCCAGCATAATACGGTACGTACACCATTGACCCCCAGTACTTCTTCATACTGACTATAAGCTGATGAGTTTTTTGATGTAGTTGATGGTGCTATTGAAAGTACTATAGATAATACTAACTTCTGTTTTACTTAATTGCTCAAGTTGAACAAAGGGTATTTATTTATTTCAAGTGCTATTTAGTGTTTGAGATTGTTTTTTCCTTTTTCCCATTGTTATTTTATAGATGATCGAATTAGCAAGCAAAACTTGAACAAAGAATAGAGATACATGCAAGATAATGAAACCATGTGAGGATCAAATGTGCAATTTCTTTAGATAGGAAGTGTTAATTGAAAATGAATACGTGGGAAGGTTTCTTTAGCACGATTTTGGAAAATTGTTTGGGTTTGAAGTGCAGAAATTCTAAATGTAAACTGATTAATCCAAATGATAATGATGTTATGGGCCACGGCGATCAGTTTGGACTAATCAGACCCAGTAGCTCCTAGGTTTCCATCTGGGCTCTGCCAAATTATGGGCCCTATTGTTTCGGCCCCTTGGACTGTACCTGTAAATATTCATGAGATCCTTTAGAATATTCTTTACGATTGGGTGGACTATGAATTTGTTAACATTTCAACATATTAATTTTCACACTCTTATTTTTAACTAATTTTCTCTTTTTTTCTTGAGATTCTTTAGGATATTATTTTTACAAAAAAAAAATTGGAGTGTCTTTGAATATAGTTGCCTGCATCTCGATCTTCCATTATTCTGGACAGTAAACATTACCTAGAATGGCTTATTAAAACAATAATACTAGTCCCTGCAGGCTAATGAAAAATATTATTCCACCTCTTCTGGAAGAAATTTACATATAACAAACTTTGTTTCTTTTTCTTTTACAGTGGTATATTCTACTTAATTTCAATTCAACCTAACTTTATTTGTACGAGAGTTAATTATTCAAATTTATGTATTATTATTATTATTATATATATATATATATATATATATATATATATATATATATGGCCCTCTTGCAGTACGTAGGTTCCCAGTTTTATAGAATTTTGAAAACTCTTGATCAAATTTCAGATATAGGCAGAATGAGGAAAAGATTAATTTGTTCAAAAGCCTTAATCAAATTATAACAAAATTTGTTTGTTTCCACTTTAATATTGACTAATTTTGAAACAAATTCATTCATAATGCAACTAGCTAGTGCAGTCAAATTCACATTTCAATGAAGACAGGATTAATAATGTGATTGTTTGTGATGTTTCAAATGAAAAGCTATGTGACAAAATATTGGCTTAATCCCACTTTGCACCCTAGAAATACATCAGTTTGGCACTTTGCACCCTCGAAAAAAATCAATCCCACTTTGCACCCTCAAAACATATATTGTCTTTCACTTTGCACCCTAGGTGAATATTAGGCCAAAAAGAAGGGGTATTTTTGTCACTCCATTAAAAAATCAACATATATTTCCTCCAAAATGTACTAATGTGAGATTCATGTGCAATTAAGAGTAAATTGACAATTGCCCATTAAAATAACTCCCAAAAAAACATAAAAAAAATTGAGACGTCACATGTTAATATAAATTTGAATTTAGGATTTTAATGTTTTAATTCATGTGCAGTTAAGAGTAAAATTGATAATTATCCATTAAAACAACTCCGAGAAAAACATTAAAAAAAATGAGATGTCACATGTTGTTAAAAAGAACGATATCAAATGATATTTTTGCCCATGTTGGAGTTTAGGGATCCTAATGTTATTTAAATGCACAAAGCTCTAATATATATATTGTTACATAGACCTTCATATATTATATTTCGTATGGAACATAATTTTAACCAACTACGTTAAATTTTTAGCTCACTACAAGAAAAACATAAAATTTGTCACGGCTTGGGACCGAAACATTTCGTCGAAAAATATCGTGTCGGAATTTTTTTTGATGAATTTTCGAGTGACAAGTATTTTCGATGGTCGTTTGGCGCCATATAATTACTTATACTCCACCACTTTACTGTAAAAACAAGACTATGTTTTATTTATGTATTGATATTATATTTTCTTATTTTAAGTTATATAAATAATTATTTAGAATAATATTTTATATTAGGTCGAGTTAAGAGTAGTAAATTATTCATTTAACTGCCCTAAAAATGATTTTTTCCATAGTTATTTTAATGTATAATTTTTCAATTATACTATTAATATTACATATATGTCACATTATTATATTTTGGAGGGAATATGTGTTGATTTTTTAAGAGAGTGGCGAAAATACCCTTGTCTTTTGGCTTGAAATTCATCCAGGGTGCAAAGTGAAATACAATATATGTTTTGAGGGTGCAAAGTGGGATTTATTTTTTTCGAGGGTGCAAAGTGCCAAATTGATACATTTGCAGGGTGCAAAGTGGGATTAAGCCCAAAATATTGCCCTGTTCTTTCTGACGTTGTTTCCATTAATTAAGTCATTAACTTAAATACCTTAAAAAAATCTTTCTGTTGAAGTCTAATTTTACTTTGACTAGGGAGTTACCATGCTTTTGATGACAAAAACCTGAACTTCAAGCCAAGCCTAAAAGGAATAAAAATATTTGGACACATTGATATATCTTATTTTAGGAATATATAAGAAGAATATCTTAACGTGCAAATTTCCTAACAATTATAAATTTAGTAACCAAATTTAAATTTTTTAATTTATGTTGTAATTATTAGAGATGAGGAAATAGTAGAAGCATTAATGTGGTGTATTACCAGAAAGTTTTTAATTTTCATTTCACGTGCTAATTGTGTGCAAATTTACAGCAAATATAAATATTTTGTATTTATTTATTTTGGCCTCCATTGTACAAAAAATGGGTGGGTGGTTTTAGCTTCAAGAACATCACATTAATTCATGCTCATCATTTTTCTTTTCCAATATGATATGGATATTAGCAATTCAAGAAGAGTAGGCAAGCATTGGAGGCAGAGTACTACTTCGCTTTCTAAGAAAAAAGGATTTAAAAAATCCATGGCTAGCTCCCATCACCGTAATGGCAATGCCGGTAAGTCTAAACAGAAGGAAAAATCCATGGCTCTTACGTACTAATAATTCTGTTATATATTTTCAAGAAGAATTTAATTAACAACTACTATATATATACAGGTTGGTTGTGGAGCTGGGAATTCTATCTTTCCTCTAATTGCAGCATATCCTAAACTTTTTGTTCACGCTTGTGATTTTTCAACCGAGGATTGTTAAGGTTTGTACACACTTTTGCTGCATTTTAACTTCAAATACAATGTCAAAGAATAAGAGGAAGATAAAATAGAGTGTCATCTTTTAAGAAAAAAAAATGAAGAATAAAAAGTCCAGTATTTATTTTTTTTTTTTTTGCTCGCATTTATTTAGGTGATAAAAGGTATTTGCTGTCTGTGTAGTTGTGTTTGTCTTCATGAAATGGGAGTTTCAGTATAATTTATGTATAGCTTTAAGTTTATTTAATTTCATTTATATGGCCATAGGGAGTTACCATTAATTAAGTCATTAACATAAACAGCTAGAAAGATAGACAGAAAAAAATGTAATTTTGTACTATTTTGAGCGGGTCAGAGGGAGGAAGAAGATATGGTAAATGTTAAACAATGTTTAATTACAGAAAGATTTAACTGTAGAAATTAATTAGTCAAATAGTAGAAATTAATTAGTCAATGTTATTTTTTTAATTTATATTGTTATTATTAGAGATGAGGAAATAGTTGAAGCATTGTGGTGTATGTAAACTCTAGTTACTACTTACTAGAAAGTTTTTATTTTTATTTCACGTGCTAATTGTGTGCAAATTTACAGTAAATATAAACTTTAAAGGAACTTATATATTTATATATAAGGGTTTTTTTCATTGAAATAAATATAATAATTTCTTAATTAAAATTAAAAAAATATCTTCGAATTAACTAGTGTTTTTATTCATAAGTCCAACAAACCTGATTAGAGGAAATAACGAAAAATTAAATAAACTGACAATTT
This sequence comes from Penstemon barbatus, assembly GCA_003313485.2. NCBI lineage: Eukaryota > Viridiplantae > Streptophyta > Magnoliopsida > Lamiales > Plantaginaceae > Penstemon > Penstemon barbatus. Next base: position 103,870,755 of record CM064883.1, read on the forward strand.
GACATGTTGTAATAAAACCTCCGATGCAAATTAGAAGAAGCTTTAATAAGTATAAATATCTCATGGCTTCTTATTAATTTTTCCACTTGGTTTGGAGGAGTTTGCTGCCAGCAAGGAAATTCATGAGCTGCCGCGGTGCGGACACGGATTCCACGTCAAGTGCATTGACAAGTAGCATGTTACACACGAATTCCACGTCAGGTGCATGCATTGACAAATAGCATGTTACATAATCAATATTGAGAAATGTAAGAAAAGACAGAAATTGAAATGAATGGTTAAGGTTTTGATTTTTCTGAGATAAATTAGGCTAAATAAATGAATTGGTTAAAATTTAATGGACAAATAAGGGAATTGATTGAATTTTAGTTTCAATTTCATTAATGCATTGGTTTGTGTGAAAAAATACTAATTGTCGGAAACTTGCACGTTTTCTGCACATGACATGAATTAGAAGGAACATTTCCTACTATTTGTGTGAGTTGAAGGAAAAAATGTAAGAACTTTTGAACATGCCATGATTTAGTTAATATTGGAAGAAAATTAAAAAATAAAATTCATCCAAATATATTTTGAATGTAAGAACTTTAAAAGCATGCAATTTTTTGTCGAATATCCAACCTAAGTGAGGTATGTATGATATTGTCATCAGAGTATAATTTACATACTTACATAAAACATAAGCATGGTATGAGAGATTCTTTGTTAATACACACATTTTGAACTATTGAAAGTTACAGACTATTGTTTTATGTGTTTCCTTGTTCACTTCATTCTGAATTGCTCAAGAATTTGTTGGTCACAATTACACTAGTAAAAAGTCCCAGTTTTCAAGAAATGCAAAAGTTTTTTGTTCATCAAACCTGATATCAGTTTTGCAAGATGATATCCCAATTATTTTCTGAAATTATTGCAGTATAGAAAATGTGGTTCGATTACGCATTCATAGTAGCCTACATTAGCTTATGGGTCATCGCCATCATGTGTTGCCTCATCTTCTACGGGTGTTCCAATTGGATCCAGTACTACCCCTGCAACAAAGGCGCGAGGGGGGAGGTTCTTGACTCCCTGCCAGTTATTATCTACGGCGAGCATGAGGTGCACACGTCTGATTGCGCTATCTGCTTGGATGACTTCGCCGTCGGCGAAGACATCACCCCATTGCCACTTTGTGGACATGCATTCCACACCACACGGGATGCACCCCGTTGCCACTTTGCGGACACGGATTCCACGTCAAGTACATTGACAAGTAGCATGTTACACACGGATTCCACGTCAGGTGCATTGACAAGTAGCATGTTACATAATCAATATTGAGAAATGTAAGAAAAGACAAAAATTGAAATGAATGGTTAAGGTTTTGATTTTTCTGAGATAAATTGGGCTAAACATATGAATTGGTTAAAATTTAATGGACAAATAAGGGAATTGATTGAATTTTACTTTCAATTTCATTAATGCATTGGTTTGTGTGAAAAAATAATAATTGTCGGAAAGTTGCACGTTTTCTGCACATGACATGAATTAGAAGGAACATTTCCTACTATTTGTGTGAGTTGAAGGAAAAAATGTAAGAACTTTTGAACATGCCATGATTTAGTTAATATTGGAAGAAAAATAAAAAATAAAATTCATCCAAATATATTTTGAATGTAAGAACTTTAAAAGCATGCAATTTTTTGTCGAATATCCAACCTAAGTGAGGTATGTATGATATTGTCATCAGAGTATAATTTACATACTTACATAAAACATAAGCATGGTATGAGAGATTCTTTGTTAATACACACATTTTGAACTATTGAAAGTTACAGACTATTGTTTTATGTGTTTCCTTGTTCACTTCATTCTGAATTGCTCAAGAATTTGTTGGTCACAATTACACTAGTAAAAAGTCCCAGTTTTCAAGAAATGCAAAAGTTTTTTGTTCATCAAACCTGATATCAGTTTTGCAAGATGATATCCCAATTATTTTCTGAAATTATTGCAGTATAGAAAATGTGGTTCGATTACGCATTCATAGTAGCCTACATTAGCTTATGGGTCATCGCCATCATGTGTTGCCTCATCTTCTACGGGTGTTCCAATTGGATCCAGTACTACCCCTGCAACAAAGGCGCGAGGGGGGAGGTTCTTGACTCCCTGCCAGTTATTATCTACGGCGAGCATGAGGTGCACACGTCTGATTGCGCTATCTGCTTGGATGACTTCGCCGTCGCCGAAGACATCACCCCATTGCCACTTTGTGGACATGCATTCCACACCACACGGGATGCACCCCGTTGCCACTTTGCGGACACGGATTCCACGTCGAGTGCATTGACAAGTAGCATGTTACACACGGATTCCACGTCAGGTGCATTGACAAGTAGCATGTTACATAATCAATATTGAGAAATGTAAGAAAAGACAAAAATTGAAATGAATGGTTAAGGTTTTGATTTTTCTGAGATAAATTGGGCTAAACATATGAATTGGTTAAAATTTAATGGACAAATAAGGGAATTGATTGAATTTTAGTTTCAATTTCATTAATGCATTGGTTTGTGTGAAAAAATAATAATTGTCGGAAATTTGCACGTTTTCTGCACATGACATGAATTAGAAGGAACATTTCCTACTATTTGTGTGAGTTGAAGGAAAAAATGTAAGAACTTTTGAACATGCCATGATTTAGTTAATATTGGAAGAAAAATAAAAAATAAAATACATCCAAATATATTTTGAATGTAAGAACTTTAAAAGCATGCAATTTTTTGTCGAATATCCAACCTAAGTGAGGTATGTATGATATTGTCATCAGAGTATAATTTACATACTTACATAAAACATAAGCATGGTATGAGAGATTCTTTGTTAATACACACATTTTGAACTATTGAAAGTTACAGACTATTGTTTTATGTGTTTCCTTGTTCACTTCATTCTGAATTGCTCAAGAATTTGTTGGTCACAATTACACTAGTAAAAAGTCCCAGTTTTCAAGAAATGCAAAAGTTTTTTGTTCATCAAACCTGATATCAGTTTTGCAAGATGATATCCCAATTATTTTCTGAAATTATTGCAGTATAGAAAATGTGGTTCGATTACGCATTCATAGTAGCCTACATTAGCTTATGGGTCATCGCCATCATGTGTTGCCTCATCTTCTACGGGTGTTCCAATTGGATCCAGTACTACCCCTGCAACAAAGGCGCGAGGGGGGAGGTTCTTGACTCCCTGCCAGTTATTATCTACGGCGAGCATGAGGTGCACACGTCTGATTGCGCTATCTGCTTGGATGACTTCGCCGTCGGCGAAGACATCACCCCATTGCCACTTTGTGGACATGCATTCCACACCACACGGGATGCACCCCGTTGCCACTTTGCGGACACGGATTCCACGTCAAGTGCATTGACAAGTAGCATGTTACACACGGATTCCACGTCAGGTGCATTGACAAGTAGCATGTTACATAATCAATATTGAGAAATGTAAGAAAAGACAAAAATTGAAATGAATGGTTAAGGTTTTGATTTTTCTGAGATAAATTGGGCTAAACATATGAATTGGTTAAAATTTAATGGACAAATAAGGGAATTGATTGAATTTTAGTTTCAATTTCATTAATGCATTGGTGTGTGTGAAAAAATAATAATTGTCGGAAAGTTGCACGTTTTCTGCACATGACATGAATTAGAAGGAACATTTCCTACTATTTGTGTGAGTTGAAGGAAAAAATGTAAGAACTTTTGAACATGCCATGATTTAGTTAATATTGGAAGAAAAATAAAAAATAAAATTCATCCAAATATATTTTGAATGTAAGAACTTTAAAAGCATGCAATTTTTTGTCGAATATCCAACCTAAGTGAGGTATGTATGATATTGTCATCAGAGTATAATTTACATACTTACATAAAACATAAGCATGGTATGAGAGATTCTTTGTTAATACACACATTTTGAACTATTGAAAGTTACAGACTATTGTTTTATGTGTTTCCTTGTTCACTTCATTCTGAATTGCTCAAGAATTTGTTGGTCACAATTACACTAGTAAAAAGTCCCAGTTTTCAAGAAATGCAAAAGTTTTTTGTTCATCAAACCTGATATCAGTTTTGCAAGATGATATCCCAATTATTTTCTGAAATTATTGCAGTATAGAAAATGTGGTTCGATTACGCATTCATAGTAGCCTACATTAGCTTATGGGTCATCGCCATCATGTGTTGCCTCATCTTCTACGGGTGTTCCAATTGGATCCAGTACTACCCCTGCAACAAAGGCGCGAGGGGGGAGGTTCTTGACTCCCTGCCAGTTATTATCTACGGCGAGCATGAGGTGCACACGTCTGATTGCGCTATCTGCTTGGATGACTTCGCCGTCGGCGAAGACATCACCCCATTGCCACTTTGTGGACATGCATTCCACACCACACGGGATGCACCCCGTTGCCACTTTGAGGACACGGATTCCACGTCGAGTGCATTGACAAGTAGCATGTTACACACGGATTCCACGTCAGGTGCATTGACAAGTAGCATGTTACATAATCAATATTGAGAAATGTAAGAAAAGAGAAAAATTGAAATGAATGGTTAAGGTTTTGATTTTTCTGAGATAAATTGGGCTAAACATATGAATTGGTTAAAATTTAATGGACAAATAAGGGAATTGATTGAATTTTAGTTTCAATTTCATTAATGCATTGGTTTGTGTGAAAAAATAATAATTGTCGGAAATTTGCACGTTTTCTGCACATGACATGAATTAGAAGGAACATTTCCTACTATTTGTGTGAGTTGAAGGAAAAAATGTAAGAACTTTTGAACATGCCATGATTTAGTTAATATTGGAAGAAAAATAAAAAATAAAATTCATCCAAATATATTTTGAATGTAAGAACTTTAAAAGCATGCAATTTTTTGTCGAATATCCAACCTAAGTGAGGTATGTATGATATTGTCATCAGAGTATAATTTACATACTTACATAAAACATAAGCATGGTATGAGAGATTCTTTGTTAATACACACATTTTGAACTATTGAAAGTTACAGACTATTGTTTTATGTGTTTCCTTGTTCACTTCATTCTGAATTGCTCAAGAATTTGTTGGTCACAATTACACTAGTAAAAAGTCCCAGTTTTCAAGAAATGCAAAAGTTTTTTGTTCATCAAACCTGATATCAGTTTTGCAAGATGATATCCCAATTATTTTCTGAAATTATTGCAGTATAGAAAATGTGGTTCGATTACGCATTCATAGTAGCCTACATTAGCTTATGGGTCATCGCCATCATGTGTTGCCTCATCTTCTACGGGTGTTCCAATTGGATCCAGTACTACCCCTGCAACAAAGGCGCGAGGGGGGAGGTTCTTGACTCCCTGCCAGTTATTATCTACGGCGAGCATGAGGTGCACACGTCTGATTGCGCTATCTGCTTGGATGACTTCGCCGTCGGCGAAGACATCACCCCATTGCCACTTTGTGGACATGCATTCCACACCACACGGGATGCACCCCGTTGCCACTTTGCGGACACGGATTCCACGTCGAGTGCATTGACAAGTAGCATGTTACACACGGATTCCACGTCAGGTGCATTGACAAGTAGCATGTTACATAATCAATATTGAGAAATGTAAGAAAAGACAAAAATTGAAATGAATGGTTAAGGTTTTGATTTTTCTGAGATAAATTGGGCTAAACATATGAATTGGTTAAAATTTAATGGACAAATAAGGGAATTGATTGAATTTTAGTTTCAATTTCATTAATGCATTGGTTTGTGTGACAAAATAATAATTGTCGGAAAGTTGCACGTTTTCTGCACATGACATGAATTAGAAGGAACATTTCCTACTATTTGTGTGAGTTGAAGGAAAAAATGTAAGAACTTTTGAACATGCCATGATTTAGTTAATATTGGAAGAAAAATAAAAAATAAAATTCATCCAAATATATTTTGAATGTAAGAACTTTAAAAGCATGCAATTTTTTGTCGAATATCCAACCTAAGTGAGGTATGTATGATATTGTCATCAGAGTATAATTTACATACTTACATAAAACATAAGCATGGTATGAGAGATTCTTTGTTAATACACACATTTTGAACTATTGAAAGTTACAGACTATTGTTTTATGTGTTTCCTTGTTCACTTCATTCTGAATTGCTCAAGAATTTGTTGGTCACAATTACACTAGTAAAAAGTCCCAGTTTTCAAGAAATGCAAAAGTTTTTTGTTCATCAAACCTGATATCAGTTTTACAAGATGATATCCCAATTATTTTCTGAAATTATTGCAGTATAGAAAATGTGGTTCGATTACGCATTCATAGTAGCCTACATTAGCTTATGGGTCATCGCCATCACGTGTTGCCTCATCTTCTACGGGTGTTCCAATTGGATCCAATACTACCCCTGCAACAAAGGCGCGAGGGGGGAGGTTCTTGACTCCCTGCCAGTTATTATCTACGGCGAGCATGAGGTGCACACGTCTGATTGCGCTATCTGCTTGGATGACTTCGCCGTCGGCGAAGACATCACCCCATTGCCACTTTGTGGACATGCATTCCACACCACACGGGATGCACCCCGTTGCCACTTTGCGGACACGGATTCCACGTCAAGTGCATTGACAAGTAGCATGTTACACACGGATTCCACGTCAGGTGCATTGACAAGTAGCATGTTACATAATCAATATTGAGAAATGTAAGAAAAGACAAACATTGAAATGAATGGTTAAGGTTTTGATTTTTCTGAGATAAATTGTGCTAAACATATGAATTGGTTAAAATTTAATGGACATATAAGGGAATTGATTGAATTTTAGTTTCAATTTCATTAATGCATTGGTTTGTGTGAAAAAATAATAATTGTCGGAAATTTGCACGTTTTCTGCACATGACATGAATTAGAAGGAACATTTCCTACTATTTGTGTGAGTTGAAGGAAAAAATGTAAGAACTTTTGAACATGCCATGATTTAGTTAATATTGGAAGAAAAATAAAAAATAAAATTCATCCAAATATATTTTGAATGTAAGAACTTTAAAAGCATGCAATTTTTTTGTCGAATATCCAACCTAAGTGAGGTATGTATGATATTGTCATCAGAGTATAATTTACATACTTACATAAAACATAAGCATGGTATGAGAGATTCTTTGTTAATACACACATTTTGAACTATTGAAAGTTACAGACTATTGTTTTATGTGTTTCCTTGTTCACTTCATTCTGAATTGCTCAAGAATTTGTTGGTCACAATTACACTAGTAAAAAGTCCCAGTTTTCAAGAAATGCAAAAGTCTTTTGTTCATCAAACCTGATATCAGTTTTGCAAGATGATATCCCAATTATTTTCTGAAATTATTGCAGTGTAGAAAATTTGGTTCGATTACGCATTCATAGTAGCCTACATTAGCTTATGGTCATCGCCATCACGTGTTGCCTCATCTTCTACGGGTGTTCCAATTGGATCCAGTACTACCCCTGCAACAAAGGCGCGATGGGGGAGGTTCTTGACTCCCTGCCAGTTATTATCTACGGCGAGCATGAGGTGCACACGTCTGATTGCGCAATCTGCTTGGATGACTTCGCCGTCGGCGAAGACATCACCCCATTGCCACTTTGTGGACATGCATTCCACACCACACGGGATGCACACCGTTGCCACTTTGCGGACACGGATTCCACGTCAAGTGCATTGACAAGTAGCATGTTACACACGGATTCCACGTCAGGTGCATTGACAAGTAGCATGTTACATAATCAATATTGAGAAATGTAAGAAAAGAGAAAAATTGAAATGAATGGTTAAGGTTTTGATTTTTCTGAGATAAATTGGGCTAAACATATGAATTGGTTAAAATTTAATTGACAAATAAGGGAATTGATTGAATTTTAGTTTCAATTTCATTAATGCATTGGTTTGTGTGAAAAAATAATAATTGTCGGAAATTTGCACGTTTTCTGCACATGACATGAATTAGAAGGAACATTTCCTTCTATTTGTGTGAGTTGAAGGAAAAAATGTAAGAACTTTTGAACATGCCATGATTTAGTTAATATTGGAAGAAAAAAAAATAATTCATCCAAATATATTTTTAATGTAAGAACTTTAAAAGCATGCAATTTTTTTGTCGAATATCCAACCTAAGTGAGGTATGTATGATATTGTCATCAGAGTATAATTTACATACTTACATAAAACATAAGCATGGTATGAGAGATTCTTTGTTAATACACACATTTTGAACTATTGAAAGTTACAGACTATTGTTTTATGTGTTTCCTTGTTCACTTCATTCTGAATTGCTCAAGAATTTGTTGGTCACAATTACACTAGTAAAAAGTCCCAGTTTTCAAGAAATGCAAAAGTCTTTTGTTCATCAAACCTGATATCAGTTTTGCAAGATGATATCCCAATTATTTTCTGAAATTATTGCAGTGTAGAAAATTTGGTTCGATTACGCATTCATAGTAGCCTACATTAGCTTATGGGTCATCGCCATCATGTGTTGCCTCATCTTCTACGGGTGTTCCAATTGGATCCAGTACTACCCCTGCAACGAAGGCGCGAGGGGGGAGGTTCTTGACTCCCTGCCAGTTATTATCTACGGCGAGCATGAGGTGCACACGTCTGATTGCGCTATCTGCTTGGATGACTTCGCCGTCGGCAAAGACATCACCCCATTGCCACTTTGTGGACATGCATTCCACACCACACGGGATGCACCCCGTTGCCACTTTGCGGACACGGATTCCACGTCAAGTGCATTGACAAGTAGCATGTTACACACGGATTCCACGTCAGGTGCATTGACAAGTAGCATGTTACATAATCAATATTGAGAAATGTAAGAAAAGAGAAAAATTGAAATGAATGGTTAAGGTTTTGATTTTTCTGAGATAAATTGGGCTAAACATATGAATTGGTTAAAATTTAATGGACAAATAAGGGAATTGATTGAATTTTAGTTTCAATTTCATTAATGCATTGGTTTGTGTGAAAAAATAATAATTGTCGGAAATTTGCACGTTTTCTGCACATGATATGAATTAGAAGGAACATTTCCTTCTATTTGTGTGAGTTGAAGGAAAAAATGTAAGAACTTTTGAACATGCCATGATTTAGTTAATATTGGAAGAAAAAAAAATAATTCATCCATATATATTTTTAATGTAAGAACTTTAAAAGCATGCAATTTTTTTGTCGAATATCCAACCTAAGTGAGGTATGTATGATATTGTCATCAGAGTATAATTTACATACTTACATAAAACATAAGCATGGTATGAGAGATTCTTTGTTAATACACACATTTTGAACTATTGAAAGTTACAGACTATTGTTTTATGTGTTTCCTTGTTCACTTCATTCTGAATTGTTCAAGAATTTGTTGGTCACAATTACACTAGTAAAAAGTCCTAGTTTTCAAGAAATGCAAAAGTTTTTTGTTCATCAAACCTGATATCAGTTTTGCAAGATGATATCCCAATTATTTTTCTGAAATTATTGCAGTATAGAAAATGTGGTTCGATTACGGATTCATAGTAGCCTACATTAGCTTATGGGTCATCGCCATCATGTGTTGCCTCATCTTCTACGGGTGTTCCAATTGGATCTAGTACTACCTCTGCAACAAAGGCGCGAGGGGGGAGGTTCTTGACTCCCTGCCAGTTTTTATCTACGGCGTGCATGAGGTGCACACGTCCGATTGCGCTATCTGCTTGGATGACTTCGCCGTCGGCGAAGACATCACCTCGTTGCCAGTTTGTGGACATGCATTCCACACGGGATACACCCCGTTGCCACTTTGCGGACACGGATTCCACGTCAAGTGCATTGACAAGTAGCATGTTACACACGGATTCCACGTCAGGTGCATCGACAAGTAGCATGTTACATAATCAATATTGAGAAATGTAAGAAAAGACAAAAATTGAAATGAATGGTTAAGGTTTTGATTTTTGTGAAATAAATTGGGCTAAACATATGTATTGGTAAAAATTTAATGGACAAATAAGGGAATTGATTGAATTTTAGTTTCAATTTCATTAATGCATTGGTTTATGTGAAAAAATAATCATTGTCGGAAATTTGCACGTTTTCTGCACATGACATGAATTACAAGGAACATTTCCTACTATTTGTGTGAGTTGAAAGAAAAAATGTAAGAACTTTTGAACATGCCATGATTTAGTTAATATTGGAAGAAAAATAAAAGTAAAAATAATTCATCCAAATATATTTTGAATGTAAGAACTTTAAAAGCATGCAATTTTTTGTCGAATATAACAACCTAAGTGAGGTATGTATGATATTGTCATCAGAGTATAATTTACATACTTACATAAAACATAAGCATGGTATGAGAGATTCTTTGTTAATACACACATTTTGAACTATTGAAAGTTACAGACTATTGTTTTATGTGTTTCCTTGTTCACTTCATTCTGAATTTCCCAAGAATTTGTTGGTCACAATTACACTAGTAAAAAGTCCCAGTTTTCAAGAAATGCAAAAGTTTTTTGTTCATCAAACCTGATATCAGTTTTGCAAGATGATATCCCAATTATTTTCTGAAATTATTGCAGTATAGAAAATGTGGTTCGATTACGCATTCATAGTAGCCTACATTAGCTTATGGGTCATCGCCATCATGTGTTGCCTCATCTTCTACGGGTGTTCCAATTGGATCCAGTACTACCTCTGCAACAAAGGCGCGAGGGGGGAGGTTCTTGACTCCCTGCCAGTTATTATCTACGGTGAGCATGAGGTGCACACGTCCGATTGCGCTATCTGCTTGGATGACTTCGCCGTCGGCGAAGACATCACCCCGTTGCCACTTTGTGGACATGCATTCCACATGGGATGCACCACGTTGCCACTTTGGGGACACGGATTCCACGTCAAGTGCATTGACAAGTAGCATGTTACACACGGATTCCACGTCAGGTGCATTGACAAGTAGCATGTTACATAATCAATATTGAGAAATGTAAGAAAAGACAAAAATTGAAATGAATGGTTAATGTTTTGATTTTTCTGAAATAAATTGGGCTAAACATATGAATTTGTTAAAATTTAATGGACAAATAAGGGAATTGATTGAATTTCAGTTTCAATTATATTAATGCATTGGTTTGTGTGAAAAAATAATCATTGTCGGAAATTTGCACGTTTTCTGCACATGACATGAGTTACAAGGAACATTTCCTACTATTTGTGTGAGTTGAAAGAAAAAATGTAAGAACTTTTGAACATGCCATGATTTAGTTAATATTGGAAGAAAAATAAAAATAAAAAATTCATCCAAATATATTTTGAATTTAAGAACTTTAAAAGCATGCAATTTTTTGTCGAAAATTTTCAAAGATCACCATTAGAACAAACATCTATTTGCGTTAAAAAATAAAATTTATCAGAGAGTTGCATGTTTTCTGAACATTACGTGAATTAAAAGGAACATTTCCTACCATTTGTGTGAATTGAAGGAAAAGTTGTAAGAACTTTTTCATGATTTAGCCTGGCTAGGATTTTGGGTTGATGGGTCAATAGTTTGAGCTAGGAATAGGTCTCATGGATTCATTTAACTATTTAAGGTAATTTAAAATTTGGGTCTATCCTTTGGGTCCAAATAATTTATGATGAGTTCAATTATTGATTTATGGGCTGCACTAGTTGCCTAGTAAAGGTTGAAATTAAATTGGACCATATTCAACATGTACTCGTTGGAATTTATCAATTGAAATCCGTTTGGACCGAGATAAATTGGACAAAAGGGGAGTGGTTAGATTTAATTAATGGCTAATTAGTGGCTAGTAAGATTTAGGGTGAGTTTGGCCTAGCGATTCGAAAATTAATTATAGGAGAATTAATTTTACTAAAATGAATTTTGGCAATAATTGATTATGATAAAATTCAATTATAAAATAATTACTTTTGGATAATAGCTTTTTCAAAAGTAATACTTTAGTTACTTCTAAAATAAGTTGATTTTTAGCTTCTGGAGATTCCAAAAGTGATTATGATAGTGTGAGCCAAACACTATTAAAATCACGATTGACTAAAAACAATTTCTATAATTGGGGCCAAACGCTTCAAAAATCACAATGAGTGTCTAGAAGTGCTTTTAAGAGCTCCCACTGCTTGGCCAAACTCACCCTTAATTAACTTGACTTGTACCTGTTTAAAGAGGAGAAATGCAACCTGACGAATTCTAAACACAAAAGAATATGATTGGTTTATAGGGGTCATTTGATTTTGATTGTTGTAGTTAGACTTATAAATGTACGGGCTTAAGAAATTGAAATTGATGTGGGACAATTAATCAAATGAAATAAAATAATTAACTCGTGGCTTGGTGTTATTAGATATTTATTAATTAATTAATGGTTAGTACACTAGAACCTTGGAGTTCAACCTTCTGGAAGGATCCTTGATTTAACAACCCGTATACATTGTTTATTTTGCTGAAGGAAAAAATCTCTTCGACACCACATTGGTGATACAAGGTGAGGGGCGCCCGGGGTGAGCGATTTCACCTTTTGGAACAAAAGAGTTTATACACGAATGACATGAATAGGGGCCACAATCGGTTATCAATTCCGACCAATAAGTTGAAGGATTTGACCTTTTCGAATGATGAGGAGCATAATTATCTTTGCACCCGTGAATCATGATGAGAAATATAGGTTGAATTTTAAAAAGGTAAAGATTGTTGAGCCGAATTTAAAACATTGAAAGGTGAATTTGATAGTGACTGCAAATATTTTAATGTAATTTGTGATTAACGTATCAGTCCTAAAAATAAAAGGAACAATTCCTAAAAAAATTGTATTTCTATAAACTTGCAAGAATATTTAGAAATAAAAAACAAAACACCAAAAAAAAAAAAATCTCCATCCCTAGTATCATGTAAATCACGGCATATATGATATATACTTATAAACTACACACTTTATATTTCTTGTATGTATGTATATGTAACTAAGACAAAATCTTTTTTGCAAGATCTTTTAATTAGAGCAAATCCACGAGAGCAAAGCATAATTCTTGATCGACCCTAAAAGATCATAATTGCAATACCACCCTTTCTTTTAGCTCATTCTCTTCACAATATCATTCCATGCATGTCCCATTCAAGACGTAGCACACACTATCGCTTCCCTTTCTTCTTCATCTCCCATCTCCGCAACTTCACATTTCCTTGTTTCAAACTCGGCTCAACAATTTTTACCTCCTTAAAATTCAAATTATTTTTCTCATCACGGGTGCAAAGATAATTCTTCTTCTCATCATTCAAAAGTTCAAATCCTTCAACTTATTGACGGGAATCGATAAACGATTGTGGCCCCTATTCAGGTCAGTTGTGTATAATCTCTTCTGTATCACCAATTTGGTCTCTAAGAGGTTTTTTCCTTGAGCAAATTCTCTTATCGAGTTCATGAACGCTTCCATAAGCGGAGGGGGTGGTTGTGGCCCATTAGGATTCTCCGTTTTTTCAGACCTAGAATCGCGTTTGCTTTTGTGATATTTATGCCACTTGAATTTGGTCCTCCTCCCTTATTTAGTACTTTATTGTTATATTTTTCAGTAACTTTTTCTACAACGGCAAGAAAATAGATTTTCAAAAACCAATTTTCTTGAAGATCAATGGCATCAAGGTCTTCAATTTTCAAAGACATAATATATATAATTTTAACAAAATCTCCAAGGGAGAATCAAATTGAGAATAAAGCCAGAAAAATATGAGAGCAGATACAGATTATATAGCTTATATTAATTCTAATCAAGATTAGAGTTCTATTTGTGTTGCATGATCCAATGGATTTTCTAATTAGTTCTACAAGGTCACTTTCATTTTTCTAACAGAGATATTAATACTCAAATTAATATAAACACTTTTACCAAAAAAAAATTAATGTAAACACGTACACACTACACACAAAAGTAAGATCACAAACTTAACCATGTTTATATCACAAAATATTTTTTTTCTCTTTACAATGAATATGAAAACACGACTCAACTACATCAAATAATAAGTAAAAATATCTAAAAATGAAGCCGAATTGTTAAAAACTCTATATAATAGGGCAATATAAAATAAAAAAATAATTTACCCAAGATTAAAACTTTTTTTTAAAGAATTATTTTTTATACAATATAGAATTAAAAAATTGTAATGTCCAGTGGACGTTACGTGGTGTCAATTTTGTGGGTTTAATGCTTGTGTTTCTCGTGATGATACTTCGCTATTTGTCCGTCAAATATCATAGATTTAGTGATGAATAATGCTATTAATTATATCTTGAGTGATTATATATATTATTCGTGAAATTTGAGGTACTGTGTAAGTTAAACTTGGGTGTATTAAATATACATTTAAGCTCCAAAACATTTTCACTATCTGCGCACCACATCACCTTCAACTCTCAGTTACACACACTCACACACACACAACAAAAATTACAAATAAACATGCTTTTTCAGCTGGGAAGCTCTCTCTCCGTAAATTCCGAATCCCCGATCTGAATCTAATTATAGGGATTTTTGTAAGTAGTTTCTGCTTGGTATTGGGGCATGGCGAACACAAGCTGGGTATCTCAACCTTTGTCTTAGTTCCATTGTATAATGCAGCTAAAGATGCATTCATGAATGTTTTGAAGAGATACAGAACGTTGAGTGGCTCGATCCCATGTACAGAAAGATAAATTAGTAGATAACAATGCATCGGCGTGTCCAGCATCTTTCCTAGACATCGTGGAAAGTGAATTAATGAAACATATATAGCATATAAGTTTTGACATATGGGTTACCTATTTTCTTTAATCTGTATGTACTTGTTAAGTTCTGTTGACAAGAGGCAATTAATTTCCTACATATAAGTTCTTTGGATATCTAGTAATCAGGGTGAAGCAGGATTTTGAGTAGCTTATTTTGATTTATCGTGTCTCCAAGATTTTGTATTCTCTTCTTCAAAGGGTAGTTTCACAAATTTATATGGTCGAATCAAAAAACTTGTCTCAGTATTGCAAACACATGGTTGGCATTTTGCTTTACTAATATCGGTCTTGTATAATCTGATGAGCTAATTTATTTCGAAAATATCTTAATTCAATGGAAGTACATGTAATTATATTTGCAAAGGGAATTTCACTGGTATGACCACTTAATATAATATAAACTCAAAATTGATGCTGGTGATGACCACCATAAATCAGACAATTGATGGCCTACACCTTTTTGGGAGTTATCTACTGGACTTCATGCGAATTTTCCGCAATCCCTTGAAATTTCCCATCAAAGATATATTTCTCTCAAGTGTAACTAAGTTGAACTGTCTGTAACTCACATACTAGTTGCTTAGTCTGCTGATTGAAACTACCCTTCTGATAAATACTCTGTTGATCTCAAGTCGAACTCATCTGATTTGAGTTTCCTAAAAATTTACCAGTCTCATTCCGAACTCAGCAACATATCAGTAGTCTTTTCGGCCATAAGATTTGACCCTTCTGATTTGGTTTCTTCCTTGGTTAAAATCTTCTAAGAGGTTGGCTAAACTTTCATTACTTAGCTGATGATTAAGTTTTGAAAATTATCAAAACCTCCTTTCATTTTACTGTGTCCGTCTTTATCTTTATCCAACAAGGAGTATACAATATAACTAACTATTGGACTTGCTAATTAAGATAAAATTCTAACAGTTTTAATACTGTTGTGTTGTGTGGCCAATTTTTATTTTCTTTATGTGAGAATTGGAACTGGGCTAGAAGCCCAAATATAAGTCCACATATTAATCATTTTATCTTATTTCATATTTTTTAATTTCGACAATTTAAATGTTTAGGCATGAGGAATTATTTCCTACTTTTTAATTCATCTAAGTACTCAACTTTGTTCATCTTCCTGTTTTTCACATGTATGAGAAAATTAATATTCTTGTTATTAATACCTTAACTAAATATATTGACATAATCCTACAAAACAAAAACAAAAAATCAAACCATTTATTTTTTCATTACATACAGTTAGTTTCTTATCAGATTATTTGTTCCCAACTGAGACTTGCAATTTCTTAGTTCTAAAGTGTTTATGTTCATCTCCTTAGCTCTTCCCGTTTGGACTGGGGCAGGAGGCATATTGGTTTTGAAGGGTTAATCGGATAGGATTGATCATCGATTTACCGATTTATCCGATCGATCCAATTTTAAAACATTGGATAACATAGTTAAAATTAGAAATTTTTTTCTGAAAAAATATAAGGAAAGAAGAAGAGAGAGAAGAACATTAAATAATTGAACTTTTTTAGATTTTATATTAAAGAAGAAAAGTATAAATTAGAAATTTTCTTTGGCAAAAACATTTTGTAAGATTCGAAATGAATGAATACAAGCTGGCGAAATCTAAAAAATGAAGAAGAGAGAGAATTTTATTTAATTTTAATTTTCACTCGTATATTAAACTCTATCTATAACAATTGGTACTCTACATATATCGCTAGCCATTTTAAAATCATATATATAAGCTTTGCAAATCGAATTCAAAGTTACCATAAATTTTATTTACTATGCGTTTTTACTCATAAGACTTTAATGACCAGATATGACAACTTTAATAATTATTATAATCCTATGACAATTTTTGCAAATCATATTCAAATTATCGTAAATTATTACCATTATGTACTTAGACTTTTTTAGAGACAGAGAGAAATAAAATTCAACTATATATCATGGTCTAATTATAACTAATGATGTTTCTCCAACAAGCAATAAGAACTATACAAAATGATGAAATCCATTTTTCTAATCTTTATCTTTTCTGCAATTCTTGTCGGTGAAGGGAAAAAGGTTTGTTTCTTTTCCTCTAGAATTTATGTCTCTGTGACGAACTTTCTTCCTCCAAATTCTGATCCGTTATTGGTGCATTGCGCGTCTAGAGATGATGAACTCGGAAACCATACATTGACATTATACCAATCATTTAAATTTGATTTTTGTGAGAAAATTTTTCAAACCTTATTCTTTTGTACACTTCGATGGGGTAATAAGATCGCAAGTTTTGAAGTTTTTAATTCAAACTGGAAACGGAGTCCTTGTACCGATAATCACTGTAATTGGCAAGCAAGGAGTGATGGTATTTATTTGAATTTCCGTAAAACACCTTATCATTGGGTAAATAAGTGATGCATAGGAATCTAAGATAATAGTGTCATTTTTATCAGTTTTTCTTAACTCATTTGAGAGTTTTATTTCCTTGTAGTTTTTTAGTGTAAAAGTATTATATAAAGTTTTGTTTTTATCTTTATTAATATGAGCTATGGATGCTTTTTATTTTTAATTCTTCACTGCACTTTATCTGATGAAACTCAACTGTAAAATAATCACTATTGTATCCAACTTCAATTTATTTGCTTGATCTTATTGTGGTGCCTAAATTTAAAAAGGATCTAGGGGAGGGGGAATAAATAGATCTTTTAAAAACTCATAGTTTTTTGTCAAAACGAATAATAGATGAGTAAATACTTAATTGTTGTGGAATAGATGAGTAAAACAGTCAGCCGATAGACGAGTTTGTCAGCTGAGTAAATCATTAGATTATTTTGTAACAGCGAAGTACAAATACTTTAAAATCAGAGTTTGAGATTTGGCAGCGGAATAAGATTGAAGTTTAAATTTAACAGTTTTCTTTAAATAATATTTTGTAAAACCAAAATATTTTTATCTTTTAATTTTTTTTAAAGTTCTTTTAAAAAAACAATGAATTTATTTAAAGATAATAAAAATGAAAATATAAGCGTAGTTTATGCTATAATATTTCCTACGGTAACTAATGTATTATCCAAATCGACTCTATTCCTAGGTGATTCGTAAATAAAACAAAACATTAAAATAAACCTCATTTAACGGATATAAATGTCTTAAATATATTCCGATCCTAAGGCTCGTTTACTATTCATTTTTATCTAATCCCAATCTCCCTTTTCCAAGTTAAAAAAAGAATATTAAATTTAACAACTAGAAGGTCAATAAAGTTGTAAGCACAGAGAACGAAATTAAATCAAACACAAGAATTATACCTAACTATTAGTAATCCAATTAAAATAATCGAAATAACATAGTTTCATAAAGAATCCTAGTTTCTAAAAATATTTTTATTTTATAGGCAGAACGATGAATCCGAGATAAAGATCTTCAATATTGTGTTCTTCTTGCTTTGGTGATCTTCAAGATTTCTCTCTTTTCTTCTTCAATCTTTCTCCAAGTAGAACTTTGATTTTGTAGGTCATTCTATGAGAGAAATATGTTTAAAGCTGATAAAAAATGTGTAGTTTCATGACGTAACCCTCAAATATATCTACCAAATTGAGCCATAGTAGGAGACTTTGGGTCAAATTTTCTCCTAAATTCTATTATTGGACAATTATTTTGTAGGATCCAATTATTTTGGATTCTATTATTGGACAATTGATTTAAATATAGTCATGGTTTCATTTCGGTTGAAAGGCTTGACGTTATAACATGGCCAAAAATTAAAATGTTTTCCTTGAGTTGATCATGCATGTAATATGTAATTTATAACTTCATTTCCAAAAACAACCTACAATTTTATCTAATCTAACAATATATATATATATATATGTGCCCTCAACAATTATTAATTTTTACAATTTACAGCTTATTGATCTTTCAATTCATTCCTATCACTTTTTCTTAAATGCACGGCACATAACAATAGGTAGCTAGCAATGACTGATTAAAATTTTGATATATTTAATTGTACAGTTGGATGTCTTTTATATTTAATTGTACAGTTGGATGTATTTTATTAATTTGAGAGAATTTTATTTTTGATACCGTAAGTTACCTTATTTTGAGAATATGGTACCATGAGTTTTCATCTAAACATTTCATACCATTACTTAACGATCAATTATACATTTGGTATTTCCGTCCAATAATTTATGAAATTCCCAAATTTGGATGGAAAATGGAAGGAAATTTGTAAAATTTGTCCCATAATTAAAGCTTGCTGGTAAAGTTTGCCATATATATATATTAACCGTCAAATTTACCTCACAATTAACAAGTTTGAAACATTCAGTCTCTACTACAAATATAGTTAAATTTTAATCATATATAATAAATATTATTATTATTATTATACCTTTTAAGCAAATTAGACTGTATTTAGATTTATATATAATATATGTATATTAAATAATATTTCTACTGATTGGGTACGCGTTTGGTGCTGGCATGTTTGAAATGAAGAATATTAAAATAAAATAAATTACAGGAATATACATTCAAATTGGGGTTTTTTGCACTTTGCACCCTCAAAACATGGAAAATAGGCACTTTGCACCCCCAAAACTTAGATTTAGCACTTTGCACCCTCGAAATATGAAAAATGCAGCACTTTGCACCCTTTTTTATTTTCAAGCAAAAACTCAAGGGCAAAATAGGTAATTCTACTGTAAATCTTTGGCACTTTGCACCCCCAAAATAAATTTAGCACTTAACACTCCCTAATTAAGAACAAATCAACAACTTGCACCCCCGAAACACAAAAATGAACACTTTGCACCCCAAAACACAAATTAACACTTAACACCCTCAATTAAAAAAAAAAAACTCAAACCCCTCGTTTTTTCTGGCAAAGATGACCATTAAGGTGAAAAAAATTAAGGCAAAATAGGTAATAATTTATGGGTCTTTGATATTTTGAAGTAGACAATGAATCTTCGAGAAATTTACTTGTACTTTATTTAGTTATTTATGGTTATATTGTTGAAAAGAAAGATGGAGAGAGAAATGAGTATTCGAGTATTTATAACTGTATTTTGCAAAACTTAAGGAAAAAAAATGAATTACCTATTTTGCTAGATTTTTTTTCACTCCAATAGTCAACTTTGACGAAAAAAAATGAGGGGTTTGAGTTTTTTTAATTTGAGGGTGTTAAGTGTTAATTTTATATTTTGGGGTGCAAATTGCCCATTTATTGTGTTGCGGGGGTGGAAGTTGATTATTTGTTCTTGATTAGAGGGTGTTAAGTGTTAATTCTATCAAGTTTTGAGGGTGCAAAGTGCCAATACTATTGAATTACCTATTTTGCCCTTGAATTTTTGCTTGAAAATAAAAGAGGGTGCAAAGTGCTATATTTTTCATATTTCGAGGGTGCAAAGTGCTAAATCTAAGTTTTCAGGGTGCAAAGTGCCTATTTTCCATGTTTCGGGGGTGCAAAGTGCAAAAAACCCTTCAAATTGAGAATTTGATTTATGCTTTTATAAACATCTTTTTAAAACAATATAATTATTCTTAAAACCAAAACCTCAAACTTCTTTTTAAAATTCACTCAATCATCAAAACTGGAAAATGTCGCAAGAAATCGAGGTGAATTTAGATGCCCCTTTGTCTTTAAACGGTCTTTAATCATTAGCATGCAATAAGTTGGGCTGATTGGGCCTATTTATACAGTGATTAGATAATAAATTTCATAAGCATCAAACCACATAATATATTCTTTTGCATGGGCTTTACCATTTTCTAACTATACCAAAAAGGCCCAAAGCCCACTTTTATTCATGAAAATTACTAAGTTTTCTTAAAAATTAAAAAAGACTAAATGTTAAAAGAAACGCGAGTGAGGCCGTTAGCCGATGACAAAGTTGAGACCATATAACATAGATTCTGATTTCACTATTTATTAATGTAGATTTTCTACTTTTTTTATTATTAGTATTTGTGTTATTTATTTTTTTAATTTGACATAATTAATTTGTTTATGATATAATGATGATGTATTATTGGATAAATCATGATGTGTTGATAATGTGCATTGAAGTACTAACTGTAAAAAGAAAAAAACATATATTAAAGCAAACATGTAGTAAAAGGGGCCCATAAAGTCTTGACTATACTCTCAAGAGTGAATTGTAATTTTCGTCTTTTTTATGGAATTTATGTAAATTCGTCCCTCTTTAATTTTTCATAATTTTTCATAACAGATGAGTCTCTATTATCAATATAGTATAACATATTTATTCCTTTTAATTCAATTATTACACAGGTAAAGACGACCTCATATGTATTATTTGGAGGATAATAGTCAATAGACATAACAATTTAATTTGTATCCCAAACCAAAAGGTCAACAAATTTTCATTTATTCAGTCAGCTTTTGTATATTATTTTAATTTTTTCATCTAAAAAATGACAACTCAACAATTTGCAGAAATACTTCCAATCAAGAATTGGACTAAATAAATCAGAAAAAGATCAAAAAATGAATAATTGCAATATGTACCACTTTTAGTGTACCACTCTTTTGTATCACTACTAATTAATTGACACATATACATGTGACAATTATAAACAACCACAATCTAGTTGAATAGTCTCTTCCAACAAAAAATGAGACTGCTCCATTAACTCCGGACTCAGTCTAAACAACAAAACACAAAATTCCATTTGATTTAAAAGTCCCCTTATTTAAGCATGCCGTACAAGTCCTCGTTGGACAATTCTTGAAGCCCTATAAAAGCAGAGTTCTTTTTAAGACTCTCAAATATGATGACACCTTTAGGAGAGTCCATTAATCAACGAAACCCATTACATAATTCCCCAATTAAACCATCACCGCCAAGCTTTTCTGCCGTTAAGGGCAAGAAATCTTGGAAATTCTTTTGATCTCTTGACGCTTTAAAAAAGGGATCTTTCTTATTTTCTTTTGGAATGAAAGGGTAATTAGTTCTTAAATAAATGGGATTGTGCTGTGTGAGAATGGTTTAAGGGGGTTTCCTTGAAAGAAATGGGATTATGTATAGGGGAAGAGATTGAGGGGTGGTTTCCTTGAAAGAACCATATTTTGGACAACATTTTGCTAACAGCACAAAAATAAATTTAGTATGAGGGAAGGTGGTCTTGGAAAATTATTGTCTAGACCCGGTACCATATACAAAATCTCGCAAATATGTTTGGTGGAGACACTGATTTTGTTCATGGTTTATGAAAGACATACACGCAAGTATCACCCGTTGGTCTTTAATGAGCAAGAAATTGCCAATTAGTTTCTAGGCGGTGGGCCTATTTGAATTTTGGGATGGTACAATGGTGGGTGTACATCCTCTGTACCACTTTTGGTGTACCACTTAAGTGTATCACCATTAATTAATTGACACTTGCACATATGACAATTATAATAATTCTCACATATGCATGTGTCAATCATTTAGTGGTGATACTCTTAAGTGGTACACCAAAAATGGTACAGAGAGTCTTGAGCCTACAATGGTCGATTTCGCATTGTACGAGTAGATTGGTTTGAAGTTTGATTCTTCAGTGGAACTTTCTTAGGACTTGAGGAAAGGGGTTTGGACTTGGGATGGTGGCTTCCGGGTAGGGGCTAGGGCAGAATGGTCTTTTACTTATAGTCCAGATTAGGTGAATATTTATCCCTTTAAGTTTAAGCCTCAATATCAAGAAATCTTAGATTCTATTTTTATTAGTATGGGTTGTGTACTTGTGTTCTAGTTTAATCACGAGCTTTATATATTAAATTTTTTTTTTTTATTTTTATAATTTGATGGTAGCAACTGAAAATTATGTTATGATGTTTGATCAACATATCAAAAAAAAAAATAACAATTCTCACAAAAACGTACTTCTATAAACTTACAAGAATATTTAGAAAGAAACACATAAAACGAAAAAAGAAAAACAAAAAAGATATATCAAGGAAGTATCATATTAATTACGTCATATATGATTTTCTATAAACGACAAACTTTGTATTTCTTGTAGGTATGTATATTTAACTAATTAAGTTTATATTTTTTTCATCAATTTGAGATCTGGATACCAAGAATTCTTTGGTTCAATTCTTAATAGTATCGGTTGTTTATTAGTTTGGTTTTCTTATAATTTGATAGTGATTGCAAATATTTTAATGTGATTTGTTATTAACGTATCAGTCCTAAAAAAATTGTACTTCTATAAACTTGCAAGAATATTTAGAAAAATAAAACACAAAACACCAAAAAAAAAAAAAAAAAAAGATCTCCACCCTAGTACCATGTAAATCACGGCATATATGATATATACCTACCAACTACACATTTTGTATTTTATTTTTTTTTGTTGATAACCTAGGTGTATAAGCTTATCATGGACCCTCAGAACTCTTGCCCTAGAACCCTGAAGGATGTAAATCGCAGGATGTGTCTCCACCAAGCCTCGGGATCCCACCATACTGTTGTACACTCTGCGCACAAAGGAGTCCTCACCACAGATAACCCTTAGATAGACCCTTAGAAATGCTTCCATCCAAGTTCCAAACAGGATTCGAACCCCCACCCTTGCCGCTGGAGCAAGCCTTATGAATTGTTGGTCAGCCAGTTGGAGATATGCCTTGGGGGACACATTTTGTATTTCTTGTATGTATGTATATGTAACTAAGACAAAATCGTTTTTGCTGGATCTTTTAGTTAGAGCAAATCCACGAGAGCAAAGCATAATTCTTGATCGTCCCTAAAAGACCATAATTGCAATACCACCCCTTCTTTTAGCTCATTTCTCTTCACAGTATCCTTCCATGTCCCATTCAAGACGTAGCACACACTATCGCTTCCCTTTTTCTTCTTCATCTCCCATCTCCGTATTGTCACCTTTCCTTGTTTCAAACTCGGCTCAATAGTCTTTACCTCCTTAAAATTCAAATTATTTTTCTCATCACGGGTGCAAAGATAATTCTTCTCTTCATCATACAAAAAGTTCAAATCCTCCAACTTATTGACGGGAATTGATAAACGATCGTGGCCCCTATTCAGGTCAGTTGTGTATAATCTCTTTTTGTATCACCAATTTGGTCTTTGGGAGGTTTTTTCTTAAGCATATTCTCTTATCGAGTTCATGAACGCTTCCGTAAGCAGAGGGATGGTTGTGGCCCATTAGGATTCTCCGTTTTTTCAGACCTAGAATCGCGTTTTCTTTTGTTGATATTTATGCTACTTGAATTTGGTCCTCCTCCGTTGTTTAGTACTTTATTGTTATATTTTTCAGTAGCTTTTTCTACAACAGCAAGGAAATAGTTTTTCAAAAATCAATTTTCTTGAGGATCAATGCCACCAAGGTCTTCAATTTTCGAAGACATAATACATATAATTTTAACAAAATCTCCAAGAGAGAATCAAATTGAGAATAAAGCAAGAAAAATATAGCTTATATTAATTCTAATCAAGATTAGAGTTCTATTTGTGTTGCATGATCCATTGGATTTTCTAATTAATTCTACAAGGTCACTCATATATATTGTTTAACTCCAACTCTAATGAATCATTATATTGATATATTGTAAAAGACACCTAGTTGTAATAGGATATGACAATATGAATTTTTAATATTATTTTTTTTAGAAACGAATGCTGAATAAATTAAACAATTTATGTAAATGGTTTTTGTATAAACATAAATTACATGGAGTTAATATTAGACATAGATAATGTCACAAAGTTTTCCAAGAATTAGTTTTTAGATCCGCGTAATTCACACGATCTGTTAATTACTTCTGTTACATGGCAGCATATATAGAACACTTATTAGAAAACTACATTTTTTCATATGTAGGTTAAAAGGAAAATGCCTAGCTCTATCTTGTTGGCTTAAATGTTTTTCCCCCACTGGCTACCCCTTCAGCAGGTTTGTGTCTATTTTTTATTTTTTTTACTTTAGTTTACTTAACATTCACACAATTTTCAAAACTATAAAATAGCACAAACGTAATAATGTGATATCAATTGAATTCAAATATTATTCATCATAAACTATGAGAGCAATATAAGTTAACAATTAATTTTGCTAGTCGCTATTGTAATAGCATAACTTCATCTCTATTGTAATAACATTACTTCATCCATCTCACGAGTGATCTTATATTCATAAGGAATGCTCTTTTGCAATGAAGTTTTGACTTTTGATATATCACACATAAATGCAGCCGTGTTATGATTTTATAAGGGAGTGACAAAAATCTCATTGTTTTTGTTTAAAATTCACCCAGAATGCAAAGTAAAATATAGGAGTATATGTCTAAAGAGTGTAAATTAATTTTTTTAGGGTGCAAACTATAAAATCGATACACTTTCGGGATGCAACGGTAAAGTGTAGAATCGATACAGTACAAAGTGGGATTAAGGGGAAAAATGCATATTTAGTCATCCAAGTTCAACTCCAAACACAGAATGGTCACTCAACTTTGAGAATAGTATATATATAGTTACTCAAATTACAATTAATAGCACTATTCATCACCTAGTTAATTACAGTGTTTGCAAGCCTGCAACATGTCCATCAAATCAAAAAAAAAAAAAAAAAAAAAAATTTGAGAAAAGATGGGTGAATAAACTTGACATATGCTACCCAATATCGACCTATATACCTGCAATTAAAAGAAAATTTAGGCTACTCGAAACACTTTCATTTTTCTAGCAGAGACAGTAATTCTCAAATTAATGCAAAGTGAACGTGCTTGGAGCCACAGGTAGTATATTTTCTTATCTATTGTCTGTATATGGTATGATTATCTTATAAATAAAATGTTAATTGACCTTCTCAAGTCATGTATATGCTTTGTTGCACACAAACACCTATTAAATATGTGTATTATGTATATTTATGACAATATGCTGACATGCTCAGCATGCTTCTGTTCTTATATTCATAATTTGGTGAGCCTGACTAGTGATGTTCATTCTGATAGGAGGTGGGTGATCAAAATGATAGCAGGAGAATGTCCAAATCTACAAGAGATTGTGGAAACAGAATCCGAGTTAGTGAAAACTGTAGCTGAGGTTTATTTCTTGTCCTCTGATGTCATGCATATACTGCTTGTGGATTGCATTATATTCAATATTCATTTTGTTGTATATGTGCTCAACATTTGTAATTCATTGAAATCGTGCTATATAAGGAATTCTATGTATTTTTATGTTTTGAATATTTCTGAAATATGTTGCAAGTTTGCTTGAATTTATGAATTTTTCTAATTAGGTGCTGAAATAATAATATTATGTTATGCAGTTAAAGTGCGCAAATTGATCACCTATTGTAAAATTATACGAATCTTCTAAAACTTAATTGTGCTCTATTGTTCAATGAAACTGTAATTTGTTAGATGATTTTTTTTGTTCTTTTTATTACTTAATTGTTCATAATTGTTAAAAGCAAGCATAGCGCTCACTTTAGCAATGTGCTCAGGGTGTATTGACAAACTGGAGAAGTGCTCTAGAGTTTGTTAGAAAATGACACTGAGAGTCCAAATTTGTGGGATTTAAAGTTTACTGCACCCAAGGTGTTTGGTTGCTCGAATCATCTGCATCTGTACTTCCTCTATGTATATTTTTTTGTATGTTTCTGCTCAAATATAGTGCCTATGAGTAACGAACAGAACTTGCTATAACTTTAAGAAACATAATTTTATTTCAATTACTAATTCATTATGCTACTGGTGAACTACAAGATACCTCAGCATGTTAGTTTTAACCTTTACCATGAGCAACAGAGGCCGCGGTTTGCACTTTAGTCAGAATAAACTCCACCTGAGGAGATTGCCAAATCATTCTTTATTGGAAGTCATATATTGCTTCTATTGATGAGTATGCAAAATGTTATTTTCAAGCCATAGATGTAAATAATGGTTCTTACTTTCACTGCAGAACTCTAAAATGAATTACCGTGCTTGGAATCACGGCTGCTGGTTAGTTTCCTACATGTTAGACTCGCAGGTCAGATAAAGTTGAGAGGCTGTGTTGTTGGGTTTCTTAATTCTTGGACTCAATACCCAGCTACTCAAATCAATTCCTACTTTCTGTTCTTAAAAATTGCTTAACATTGTCTCTTGCATTCTGAAGAAGTCTTTTGTCTTTGTTTATTTTACATGTTTCCTATACTTATCACAGTTTCTTTCTTTGTGTAAATTTTTTGCTTGGTTATCATTTTTCTGGACTTATATTGGTTGTTTGTTAGTTTCGGTATTCAATGATAGGTCATTCCTGTTCTATTTGACAACTCAGCTAGTTCTTGTAATTTTCTCTATTTTCAGTTTACTTCCCTTTTTTGTGAATACATTACATAACTCTGTTGCTTGTGTGAACAACTTCCAGATCTTCATGTTTGGTTCTGTTGAGTGAGTGTAGTGCTTGTATCCAGGTGCTACGAGAGTTGCAGAATTCTCGGGATTGGGCTGGACTTCATGTTGCTGATAATTCTTATTTCCATTATAGGGTTGTAAGTTTCAATCTTTGTTTAGTTAAAATACCTACCATCTGAAGAATTTTTTTTGAATCAAAAGAGGCAAGTTATATAGTACAATTTGTGAGTTCGTGAGTTTATTTGCTTGAATATGCTTCAGCAGAGACTCATCAAAACCTATTAAATTTTTACCAATATATAATGTAACTCATATGAGTACCTGATAAACCCGTTGTGATTAAGAGTTTGCCTAATTTTTTGGACATTATAGAGATTTTTCATACCGTACTTTTTGCACTAGCTCATGCTTTCTGTAAATCTATATCAGAAAAGCTGGATGTTCTTGTATTGTCAAGTGTTCTATATTCTTATGGCAACATACCTTCTGAAAGAAAACTAACTAATGACGTTTTGTGGAACGACAGCTCCTGCTACTCCGGATAACAGAGAATTTACGGAACAACCATGCTTCAGATGCTTTGTCACGTGCACCATTTCATAAAATGTGGAAGGTTTGGTCTTACATTTATTCTAGTTTTGGCAAGCAAATATTGTTTCCATGAAACTTGGCATATTAAGAAAAAAATCTAATTTATATATCAATTGTGTATCTTTTTATCTTGTTATTTTCAAACCTGATTTTCTATAGTATTTGGCTATTGATGCATGACAGGATGAGCTAGACTGGGTTGGGGTCTTAATAAAGCGTTATGTGGGAAGAGAGGTATGCAGCCAGCCACTGCTAATTTTTTTTTTTTTTTTGGCATGCAATATTCTTTTCAGAGACTTTACATTTATTACTGTAAGAAACTAAGAATCTCAAATTGAAATTTATTTATCTGGCATTTGATTTCTCAAGGCTTTATGGCTTCACCGTCGCTTCCTGTCACTGTTAATTGATGATCAAAGCCTAAGTTCTGAGATTTGTGACGTTAACATGTTTATAACTGACGAATTAAAGCTATTCCATTCGTGCACAATTATACCTGATAACGACTTTGGGGATTTTCAAGCACAAGCAACCTACTCTGCGACTTACATTATGTGGCTCGCAAAGGTAAGATAAAGCTTCCATTACTGTTTCTAATAAATTAGATCCTTTTCCTTCACTCCTTTTATAGTTATTCAATTTGTCATGTTACTGTATGTTTAGCAAATGCCTGAATCTTTTGGTGCTGAGCTTCAAAGATGTTCACAGTATGAGGAACTCAAATCATTGCTGGATGAAGTTGGAAAGAGCTGCCTTTGGGATTCTTTCACTTCAAGTTGCGAAAACATAAGATCATCGTTCCAATCATAGTAGTCCAATTCAGTCTTGCTCGTAAGGTCCCATCGATAACTCTATTTCTCATGTATGGATCACACTACTTACGAGGTTATAGAAGCACGAGTTTTAAGAAATACTCTCTTACTCCCATTTTTTTTCTCTATTAGCTACAATGCAACTCAATTTTTTAAGTAATTTATCAAGTTGAATTTTTTACGTTTATTGCGTTTTAAAGCTTTCAGGCAATAATATATATGACGTTATATGATATTATCAAATAATTAATTAAATAATTTGGTTATATTATTTAATATTAGTTTTCAAAATTTGGTTCAACTGTACCCATAGATAAAAAAATTATGGAATTGAATGAGTAATAACTAGTTAGTAATAATCTCTTTATATAAAGAAAAATAGATGCTAGTAATAAGCAGATTGACTACTCTGAATAGGAATGCGAATCCGAATCTTGTTAGATCTTCAAGATTATTAGTCAACTTTAATTAATCTATCTATCAAATTCTTTTTGGATGAAATTTGACATGATGAAGTTTCTATATTCTTCATCAATCTACGAAAATTTTATTAAGCTCTATTATCGTTCATTTTAGTTCACATATTCATATCTTTTTAAATATTTGATATGTTTGAAAAAGATCAATTATTACTATATTTTAAAACGTAATGCTTCGTAAAGCAGCAGCAGATTAGAACTTCAGCTTAATTCACATATTCAACTTACACTATAAAATAGTAATTCACATGGATAATAGTTGCGTGTACATTTCTCCATAAAAATAACATATTCATATTCAACTTCAAATTCAACTTTGATCATTCAATGTCGATGTTAAAGAGACGAATTGTAGGGGGGTTCATTTGAAATATAAATTTCAACTTAGGAGAAGGGTAGATAATCATTTAAACAGAAACCATAGGGTACGTGGTTTATGTAATTTCGTATAATTTCAAGGATGTTTCGGCCATGCGAATGAGCTTTGATCCGGTCTCGCGGGTTTAAGAACTCTTTCAAGCGAAGTTTGACAAACACTACTAGAAATTGGTGAAATTTCGAATGATTTTTTATAAAATTCGTTGAAAATTTTATATTTCGATTGAATTTTCGATCGAAAGCGGCAGTCGAAAGAAATATCATCGAAATCAAAATTTCAACGGAAAATATTGCGACCGCTTTTCGACATAAATTGCAACATAAAACTTTCGACTCGACGGAATTTCCATTGTTTTTTTCAGATTTCGACGGAAATATTTCCTTCGTAATATTTGAAATCTCTATGGGATTATTTTTCGTTGAAATATATAAATAATTTCAAATTTTCAACCGAATTATTATCATCACAAACATATTCTAAAACTCATCACAAACATATTCAAGTCCACATTCAAACTCTTAAAATTTGTTAAACTTTAATTTTACATCTAATACCTATTTTTTCTTTTAAATTCTATAAAAAAATGATTTAACACATATCACATATTTTTCCATCCCAAATCTCGACATCCAAACTCAATCTGAATTAAGTTTCTAACTTTTTAAAATCACAAAATTCAACATTCAAAACCTAACCAAATTGGATCTTAGATGTTTCATCGAAATCACCAGAACAATTTTTTTAAATCCAAGACCCTACGAACCGAGCTAAAACCGTTCCAAATAAAGCCTTTAGATGAATGTTCCCCATTACTCCGTATTAATTAATAAATGACCTCCTGAAAAAGCAAAAATACAATTTTATATTTCCGATGCTTTTCTTTTTTTGATAATAATTTATTTTCTATCTATGTGTTTTCATCACGGCCCATAATGGGTGGTTACTTATCATGCACCTCACCCATCCCATTTCATTTCCATTTCCATTTCACCTTAAATACAGAGAATCTATATACGTGATCGTGATATCAGTCCAATTTCACTTGATTTGATATTAAATTCAGTACTTCTACTTTTATAATCAACTAAAAATAATACTCCTCCAAACCACGTGTTAGACGCACATGCTAGGATAGCTGGGGAGCTTCACCCCCTCCCCCCCCCCTCCCCCCCAAAGCCCAACTCCTCCTCGGCTCAACCTTTTTCATTGGATTTGCCCTAATATAATGACACACTTATTATAAAAAAATTAAAAATTCATATTTTCTATATAGAACGTGTAACGAAAAATATTTTTATAATCATCTCTTGTGGTTTGGCTCATCAATCGGATGGACCAAAATCGATATGTATCAAGAATTGCACAAATTTATTTTATTCGGACTCATCCGAGTAGATGTCAAATATATTATACTTGTTTTATGATTGATCGTTTTTTTAAGAGTTTTATTCAATCATAAAATGAATGTATTGCACTTGTTACGTGAATGTTTTGAAATTTGGTCAAAAGCCGATTTGTAATAGAATTACCAATGGATCAAGTATTACTTCGTAAACAACCAAATTTTCGTGTTCGATCAATATACTTGTACAAACATTATAAAAATCAATTTTAAACCCAAGAAAGTTGTTTTTCATAAAAGATAGAAGTATGATTTTACACATACTCCCTCCGTTCCCTTTTTTTCTATCCATTTGCTTTTTACGCAGAGTTTTAGGTAAAAGTTAAAAATGTATAACTTTTACGTATTTTTACATGTATGCTCTTAAAAGGAGTGGTTGTGAGTTACTGGTGTCAAATCATTTCTTTCTGTGAAATGATAGTTTTGAGAAAAATAATCCGATTTATAGATATGGAGTGTTAGAGTCATCTCAAAAAGAAAATAATAGTAAAAATTTAAAAAAAGAGGAAATACTATGTATTTCTCACCGCAAATTCGATTATGCAAATTCAATCCAAATTCTTTCAAAACCAACCAAACCTAACATTTAGGCCATTTCCAATCTTGGGGGTATGACTAGAGGGAGGGGTTGGGGTTGGA
Source organism: Penstemon barbatus (assembly GCA_003313485.2). Lineage (NCBI taxonomy): Eukaryota > Viridiplantae > Streptophyta > Magnoliopsida > Lamiales > Plantaginaceae > Penstemon > Penstemon barbatus. The sequence continues at coordinate 103,902,216 of CM064883.1, forward strand.
GAAGAAACCATGCCCAACCATGGGGTTAAGCTTGGGGTAGAGAAAAAACCATGCCCCGCGAGCTTATACGTGTTGCACGAGCGCGTGATGTTCATGCGCCCGTGCAAGTGGCGCCACCTGAAGCATCCCTTCTTAATTATTTATTATTTGCTCATTAAAAAAATCGTGGTTGCCAATTCTTTATTTTTTTTATTGGGTGATTTACACTCAGACCCCCTCAGGTTTAGGCATATTACAAGAAACCTCTCGTTGTTTCAAAAATTACAGGGACACCCCCTCAGGTTTGGGCATATTACAAGAAACCCCTTACGGCGTTAAAAACAAACGGAATTTGATGACATCGGCAAAAAAAAATTGATTTTCTAAATTTACCCCTGGCTAAATATACCCACAGGAATAGCATACCACATGGGGTGTATTTGAAATACTAAAATAACTTCAGGGAGTTACTTGTAGCCAACTATCATATTTTAAAAAATGACCATTAGATGTTACTATTGGCCACATATTTTGGTTATAAATAACAGTCCAAATGTGTATTTTTAGTTTTGCATTTCATCCCACAAATTTCATAATGACATCATCAAATTCAAGAGGTAGTGTGAGATGCTTAAAATATCGATAATCAAAATATTCATGTGTAGGGTGTATGAAGAATGCACCCATAATGGTTACAGATGCACGCCGAAATTTACAGTAACATCCATTGGTCATTTATATAAATATGACAATTTGATAAGTAACCCCATGAAATTTAGAGTTAAAATATATGGCCAACAATAACATCCATTGGTCGTTTTTCAAAATAAGACCGTTGGCTTCAAGTAACCTCATGAAGTTATTGTAATCTTCCAAATAAACCCCATGTTGTATAATATTATTACATAGACACCCCTGTGGTATAATATTATTACATAGACACCCCCTGAGGTATGATATTATTACATAGACACCCTTGTGGGTATATTTAGCCAGGGGTAAATATGGGAAATCAAAAAAAAAATTTGCTGACGTCATCAAATTATGTCTGTTTTTAACGCCGTAAGGGGTTTCTTGTAATATGTCCAAACCTGAGGGGGTGTCTTTGTAATTTTTGAAACAATGGGAAATTTCTTGTAATATACCCAAACCTGAGGGGGTCTGAGTGTAAATCACCCTTTTTTATTTTTATCTCTGCCCAACCGTGAACAATATGCTTTTCCTTTTTTTTTAATTAATTTTAACATGGATGATTTATTTGTCACATCTTTTTATTGCATGCGTTGAAACTCATCACCAATTTAACAAGCAATTGCAAAATAAGAATTAATTTGAATAACGTTTTGACAACACTTAAACAATAAAAAAAAAAAAAAAGCATTTATTTTGTTAATATAATTTCACAAACATCGTTTAATAAAATTTAATTTATAGTATTATTAATATTATTATTATAAAAATAAAAATAAAAATTAATTAAAGTAAGAAGCTCCAGAGTTGAATACGAGTAGGCAGTCACAGTGGCAGAACACCAATGGACAATTTCCAATGTTCCCTATGAAGACCCAACCTCTCATCCCATCCACACACATAAAATTAAATTAAATTAAATTATAGAATAGAATAGAATAAATAATGTTCTCTTTCTCTTTCATTCATACCCACATAATCAAATTATAGGCCGATGCGAGGCCATGTCAACAAAGCCAGATTCGAAGCAATCAATCTAGTGGTTTACAAGTATTTCCCCATGACTTTCACTGTCATCCCACCAACCCTAGAAAGAAAACGCAACATAATACCCTAGAAAGAAAACGCAACATAATTTTTCTATACACTGTATGAAAAAAAAGAAGCATTATTCCATTTATAAAGTGGCGGTCATGATATCATGTTACATAAAAAATATGTGTGTTTTCAAAATAATTTCTAATTTTTTTAATTTTGAACACGCAACCTCCATTGACTCACACCATTTAAGTTTAATATTGAAAAATAACTCATCTATTTACTTCCATTTATCAAGACTAGTCGCCGTGACACGCGGTACTCACGTGTATTGAATTCTTTGAATTATAATTTATCTTGGCATATAAATATTTTGTAATATATCATACTAAATTTGAATATGCATAAAATATATGCAAAGATTCAAGTAAGAAATGTTCATTTCACATGTTGACTTTAAACGAAAACACACAAAAGAAAGACAAAAGGATAATTAAAATCAACTCACAAATGTTATTTCTTTTTTCTTGTCCGGGTATGATGTCACATTCCACAGTATTACCATCCATCAAAATAGTAAGTTCCATTCATTATCCCTGCAACCATGAATAAAGAACAATTGTAGCTTAAATTGAAGAAATATTAAGAAATCTATAGACATGAAAAAATAAATAATAGGGTAAATTACGAATACCCTCCTCAGGTAAGGTCGAATTACAAAAATCACCCTCACGTATTGGATATTACAAAAATCCCCCTCAGGTTTGTCGCATTCTTACAATTAACCCCTTGTCCCTAAAATGTTCCAATTTTACCCTTGAAAGTTATTTGTACTGTTAATAATATGTTTTAAATTTTAAAATTTGAGTGTTAATTGTTATATCTTGTAAATATAAAAATAATAATCATATATTTACCACCAAAATAATTGATATAATTTATAATTTCTCATAAATTTCAATTATAATACAATATAAACTTTAACAAATTAAAATATCTTATGTATAATACAATATAATTTATTAAATTTACTAATTTCTAAAATAAATTCATTTAACTAATGCGTAAACAATTCATATTTATAAAGTATATTATTAGAATTCTATTTAATTTAAAATTATACAATTTAAAATTGCTAATAAATATACAAATACCCTTTTTTTTGCAATTTTATTAAAACTTATGGGCAATTATAAATTTTAGCAATTGTTCTAGTAGTAAATATATAATTATCTTTTTTTCTATTTTATAAGATATAATAATTAGATCCCAAGTTTTAACATTGATAAGACATTACAAACAAAACAAATAACACCCAAGGGCAAAATTGGAATATTTCAGGGGCAAGGGGTTAATTGTAAGAAGGTGACAAACCTGAGGGGGATTTTTGTAATACCTAATACGTGAGGGTGATTTTTATAATTATAACTTACCTGAAGGGGGTATTCGTAATTTACCCTAAATAATATGAAGAGGAAAGAATATGAGAGGGAAAGGGAATAGTGAAGAATCAACCGTGTCTTTGTCATGGTTATCAAAGTGAAAAAAAGTAGTTTTTTTTATTGGGTAGTTTTTGTGTTTTGTAATTTTAAATTTTGAAAAAAGGGTAATTTTGGAAAGTGACAAATTTTTGGTGTAGCATGGTATCACAGCCGCCACTTTGTGGGTAAAAACAGCCTTCTCTTTTTTAATAGTATAAATATAGACTAGTTAGAAAACCACTTTGCCACTTCCCAATTTATCTTCTGTTCTTTTTCTTTTTTTATCTTTCCTTGGTATATCTTTAACCTTTAACCATTTTATTTCATGGTTGTATCGATGATGAGTGAAAAAGTATTATCCGGATGGAAAGACAATGAAGGATATGTACATATTTTTCAATTTATTTTATCTTCTACAGTTGATATTTTCTTTGTACTTTTTAATTGTTGTGATTGTTTTGACTTATTTTTTGGGAGAATCTTATTCAAGTTTAGAAATTAATAGTACTTTTTATTTGTCAAAAGTTTAGTTATTATCTATATTTTTGAGTTAAAGACGAGAGTACCGCGTGCTACGGCAACTAACTAACAATTATATAATACTTCCTCCACGCACCCCCCCCCCCCCCCCCCCCCCCAATTTCTTATCCTTTTATTTTTTATACGGAGCTTTAGATAAAACTAAAAAAATGAAACTTATAGTTATTTTAAAATATATGCCCTTAAAAGTAGTTGTTGAGAGTTAATAGTGTCAAATAACTATTTAGAATCATTAAAAAATGAATATAGTAGTAAAAATTTAGGGACATGATACTTTCTCTATTCCCCACTTTTTTATCCTTTCATTTTTTAGACGGGGTTCTAGATAAGAATTAAAAAGGTGAAACTTTAAGGTATTTTCACATATATATATATATATATATATATATATATATATATATATATATATATATATGTCCCTAAAAATATTGATTGAGAGTTATTAGTGCCAAATCACTACTTTATGAGATAGAGTATTATTGGAAAATTTAATTTCATTTATAGAAAATGAATATTATTTAAAGACATCCTTAAAAAAATGAAAATTTAGGGACACATGAAGTAATAATCTGAATCGCCTCTTACACCTAAATTATACATCACTAACTCGATGAAATTGTACTGATTAAACAACTTTTCAATAGTAAGAAAACTAATTTACAATTGGGAAGAAATATATTGGAATGTCCCTTATGAAAGATTGTTTAAGTAGAAATGCAATACTTTTAAAAGGTAAGTGAGATAGCCATTTATGATCAATTTACATATTAATTATACAAGAATTACAATATTATTTTTGTTTCAAGATAAAAATAGTTTTAATGCTTTGTAGTGTAAATTATGGTTGTTCAAGGATTTGCACTTGACAGAATAATTTCAGCAATTATATTTCTACATTAGAGGCGTAATGGAGCCGAGTAGTTTCGAGCAGTATACTGTTCAAATTTGGTTTGAATTTTATCGAACTTGAAATTTTATATTTTAGTTTGATTTGATTATTAAACAAGTTGAGCTTTAAAAGTTATTGAACAAAAAATGATGTTCAAACTTATTTGATTAGTACGACAAACCAATTTCAAACGAACTTAAATTAGTATCGCACAGATTGATTTGATTTTCGCACCTATTCAACACATGTTACAAAAGATATACAAATTGTTCTAGAGACTTGTAACATACACAAAAGAGTATTATTAAGATTAGAATTGGACACAAAAGAGATTCCTTATTTTCATTTCAAAATTGGGCTTCTGAAAAGAAGATAACTATCAAATAAACTCATTATTAAGATAAGTTTGTTGAATAAGTCTAGTTGACTTTTAATATTAACTTGTTGCTACGACTGGACTTTCTCACGTGGACTTATATACAAAGCTATGCAATGAAATAAATTAAAAAATTGTGACCCATACAAAATTATTTCGTTTGTTGGGTGTGTCCATGCTTTCCGAATTATGTATTTTGTTTGTTCTATTCTATCCAGAGGTGCAAGCTGGGCTGTCGATGTGGCGGATTCAGAGAGGATCAGGTAGACTCATATTCGAATCTGAAAATTAAGAAGTATACCCGGATTCGATTTAAGATTCTATCGGATTCTAAAAAAGGCTACCGAAATCAAATCCAAAAAAGAATTTTTTTTCGGTATAAAGATCCGAATTCGAATAAAAAATATTTTTATTTAAAGGGATAGAAAATTATGAATTATCTAATCCAAAAAATTATACAAGTTAAAAATGACTGAAAATCATTGCATGTAATATATATTGTCATAATATGAAGTTTACAAGTTTTATTAAAAATGGTAAAATACTAAACACCTTACTAATAATCGAATGGAGGTTAGTTTGTTGGTAATATAAACGTGGTACATGAGCTTGTTAATTGGTAACATAATAACATAGTTTTATACTAACTACAATTTATAGTGGTAATCTTTTCCTTCTTTTATTAAGTATAAATAAAACAATATGATAATTTTATTAAGTATAAATCAAACAATATGATATTGGTATTTTATTTTAAGTAAAATACCTTCATTTTAACTTGTAGCTATCAATATTATAATTTCAAGTCAGCATAACACATTGCAAAAGACAAGTCAAAGTTAGAAATAATTTTATGAAACATGAAAGTTAAATGTATATAGTATTATATTAAATATTAATCGGACGAGGATATTTAGCGGATCGGATCTGCCTAGATCTCATCGCTTTATATAATACGGATTACATATCTTCTTAATTTGATCAGTTTCATCGGATCAGTAATCGAACATTTATCCTAATAAATCAGATCAAATCCGAATTGAAATCCACCCCATTGACAAATTTTTTTTTTTTTTTTTGTATCTACTATATTGTATTTACTGCTCAGATCGAAAAGTAAAAGAATATAAATCCTCCCCAGTGTGAAATCTCTAATAGAATTCGAATTTTAGGGTGAGTTTGGCCCAGCGATTGGAGCTCTTAAAATCACTTTTACATCTCTATTATGATTTTTCAAGTGTTTGGCCCCGATTATAAAAATTACTTCTGTTCAATCGTGATTTTCATGGTGTTTGGCCCCCAAGATCATAATCACTTTTGGGATCCTCAGAAGCAAAAAATCAACTTATTTTAGAAGCAACTAAAGTGTTACTTTTACAAAAGTAATTATTCTATAATTAATTATTATCATAATTAATTATTACCAAAATTAATTTTAGTAAAATTAATTATCTTATAATTGCTTTTCGAATCGCTAGGTCAAACTCACCCTTAATCTCACTTTCAAATATTGCAAGTTACTACTATTTAGCTCATTGACACCCCTAGGTGCAAGCAATATTTTATCAAGAATTACATCCTTAAGGATTCTAATGGTCCAGAATTAGTCTAGTGTAAACTTGCACACCTGAATTATAAAAAAAAAATAAAAAAAAATACTTTATTAAGAAGATAAGAAGAACGAGAAGAAGAAAACTATTGAAGATTTGGTTAAAATAAATTATTTGAGAAATATGAGGGCCCAAAATCCAAGTCGGGTCAGCATATCCTGGACCAGGTGAAATTCACGTGGGTCTATTCCTCTTATTGGTCATCAAGCTGCCATGTGGTCGAACAAATTTCAAATCTCATCCAATATTCTAATAACCAGATGAATTAATTAATTGGTACGTAGGGCCTCACAGATATCTCTATTATTATTTTATTTTGATGGTGTTTATTCCATTGAACCTATAAACTTTAACATTATGCTCCTTCAATTCTTAATTTTTTTTCTTTTTCTTTTCAACAGAGTTACAGTAATAGTTACAATAAAAATGAGTTAATAGCAATTTATCCCATTTTACATTAATCATATTTAATTTATCACTTTCAGTCAAATATTACAATTTATTTGTCGAAATTGAGAGTAACATAAAAATTAGTTTGTAACATAGGAGGGTAAATTGACACATTTATCATAAAATAGGGATAAAATGTCACATATAAATATGTTAGGGAGACGATGTGATTTTTTTATAACATTATAAATATCACTGAGGGTAAATTGTTATTAACTCATATTATCTCGTTATATAATAAGTTGTGTTCTCACTGAATTTTTTAACGAAAATTTTACTTTTTTGGTATCATAAGATATGTTTTCGTTGCAACTTTGCTATCATTAGACACGCAAATACAAATTTAGTATTACATGATATGTTTTTATTGAAACTTTGATACAATTAGACACGAATATACAAATTTGATATCATATAATAGATCTTCATTGCAACTTTATTATCATTTGGACGAAAACAAATGGAAAAACGTGTTGGGGAAAAACTAAAAAATCTGACAAAGAGGTGATCATGTGCAGGCGTGCAAATCACGTTAGTGATTCTGGAGGAAAATAGACGATAACGACACTTTTCCATTCGATTTCGTTCAAATGGTATCAAAGTTGCAATGAAAACCTATCATGTTGTACCAAATTCATATTTTCATGTCTAATTATACCAAAATACAAAATAATGGTAAAAAACAAATATCCACTTTTTTAACACATACATCCCTAAAATAATATTCCATATAAGTATGTACAACTATAGTTTAGCGATATCAAAAAGAAAATGGGAAAAAAAAAGTCTAGCCACTTAAAAATCAAGACCACTTAGAAGGACAAACACTATTATCATTCCAAAATGTAACATTAATTTTTTTTAAAGAATAAATGTATGTTTTAATTAATAAAAATGAAAAAAAAAAAAAAAATCAAGACCACTTAAAAATTAAGGCTGTTGTTTTGGAACATGTGTAACTTGTAAGGTGGTTTTGAATTCAACTTGCAATTTCCGAGTGGGATCAGCTGCAGCAGGAGCACTATTATTACATATGTATAAATACAAGAGACTCACATAAGGAATAATATCTTTTTCTCCCATTATATAGCTCAAAACAAACAAGTCCTTAAATCGAGAAGAAAAGAAAGAACTCAAATCAGAGAAGAGAAGAGGAGAATGTCAAAAAAGGGATGTGAATTGTGCAGCAAACCGGCGAGAATGTTCTGCGAGTCTGATCAAGCAATCTTGTGTTGGGACTGCGACGAAAAAGTTCACGCCGCCAATTTTCTGGTGGCCAAACATTCTCGAACCCTCCTCTGCCACGTGTGCAGCTCGCCAACTGCCTGGAAAGCCGCCGGAACAGGGCTGAGACCCGCCGTCACCGTGTGTCAATCCTGCGCTGAAAATGAGGAAAACCTAGAAAGTCGATATTCTCAGGAAAGCGAAAGTGACGATGGAGAATATAATAGCGATACAGACACAGGCACTGAAGGCGGTGATTATAGTGATGAGGAGGAGGAGGAGGAGGAGGAAGAGGATGGAGAGAATCAAGTGGTTCCGTGGTCTACGGCGTCTAATTTCACAGCGGCGAGCTCTTCCGGTACGGCGGAGGAGGAGGATAGCTCTTTTTCATCTATGAAGAGAATGCGCAGCGGCGACACTTTTGAGTCTGAGGTTTGTTTTTCTTAAAGAGTCATTTCGATTGAGGAATTTCTAATTATGATTTCTTATTTTATTTTTAAGATCACTTGGATTTCAAATATTATTAGTTATTCATTTTGTGCTAAGCTATCATTATAACCAACTTGGTATAATATTCCAAAAAATTAACATACGGAGGTGATTTGAAATTCTTGCTCCAAATCATGGATCAAAGTTTCGTTTTTGACTAATGATTCCGTCAACTGAATATGGGAAATTTTTTGAAAAGTTTAGGAAAAACTAAAAAAGAAGTTACTAAACTAAGAAGAAAAAAACCAATATAGAGTTTGGAAAATACATCTCATTTTTGTTTTGATTTATTAAAAAACAGAAACTTTTCGATAATTTTTTGTCAATGATCTGAATTCCAAATTAAATTCAAACCCATGAATGTAAATGCAGTGCTGTATCTTTTTCTTTTCAATTCAAGATTGGTTCTCAATTGTTCCCAAGGTCTTAAGATGTTTTAAATTGATTATTTTTGTTTCTATATCTTATTACATATATAGGATGAAGAGGGGTGTTGTTCCTCGCAAAATCCGGCCATTAAATTGTTAGAATCTCAAGAGAATTATGATTATTCTGCAACGAGGATATTTAGACCGTTGAAATTGAGAAGAACGGCGCCGGAGCAGGTGGTGGTGGAAGGACGGATTCCATCATCTGGGACGGCGGCGATTGTTGACAAACTTCAAAGATTTCAACAAGAAATCGTAAATGAAGAGGAGAATGAATCTACTAGGCATTTGGAAACTCACTAGACTAGAGATTCTTGAAAAATATTCAATTCATTCTAGCTAGTTGAATTTTTTTCGACTTCTAACATGATTCTTCAATTATATATGTTTGAATAATTCTTATTCATTTCATTTTTCTTTTCGATTATCATATCATTTCCATGATGAAGTTTGAAATATTTGTGAAACTTTACATGCTGCCATTGAATCACATAATGTAGAATGAATAAATTGAGCGGACTTGATTTTTCTAAAAAGGGAATCAGTTTTTTTGTCTCTGTTCACCACTCGCATTGTGGACGTGTGTATATATATATTTACCGGCCGGGCAGGAATATTTTGGTATAATGAATTGAATCAATATTAAAGTTTGGTTTGATCTGTTGTTACCAAAAATGAGTTTAATTTCAACCGAGTAGTTTGATTATTTTACATATAAATAAATTATCACCTTTTAACTTATCAGATTGAACCTCCACACTTCGATCTTGTTTGATATGATGATAAATGTAGAATAAAACAATTATACGTACTACTGAATATTCAAACTTATTAGATATGCAATTTAAGCCATTCCTTTTAAGTGGTATGCCATTTAAAGGAGAGAGAGAGAAAGAGGTCCATTGCAATTTGCAAAGCTTTTAAAAGAAGAGCTTTATTAGTTATTATTAGAAGTTAAAAGCAAAGACTGAAGATTAAAACTTGTGGTTGTCAATTGTCATCCTCTCTGCACATACAGTTCATTGCATTCTGATGTTTCGGTGAAGTTCTTTGAATCATCATGTTATGTTATGTTATGTTAACAGATAAGGACTGGGGTGGGGTACTAGTAACTACACTATACGATACTATCCCCTGCCAGTGCCACGCAGATTAATTAATTAATTAATTAATTAATTAATTAATTAATACTCCTATTCCTATATGAGAAAGAAATAATACTATTGGAATAGCTAAAAACAGGGACTAATTTCGTGATTAAGTTTGCTTGGACCACCACATAAATATACTATACTACTATATATTTATATATTTTTATACTCATTCCTATTTTTCTCTATTATATACTCCATCTTCTCTTTTGTTAAGAGTTCTAAGAGCAATTACAACCGTGGTAATCAAAGTCAAATGTAATACCTTCACTGTCATAATTCATAAATTAACACTTGATATAAACTCTCATCGATAAAATTTCTTATCAGCTAACATTGAATCACAAGTTGATACGTTGATAAAAAAAAAAAAAATTATACATAAGAATCCTTATTAAATATCTCAACATTGAATTAGACACTGACATGTAGATAAAATTATTATCAGAAATTTTATTTAAATAGTTTAATATAGGATATGATTATTTAATATTTTTTAATTTTATTTTATTATCAGAAATTTTATTTAAATAGTTTAATATAGGATATGATTATTTAATATTTTTTAATTTAATTTTAATTTTCTCTATCTGTTAAGTAAGTTTTAACTTAATTTTAATTTAACATAATTTAGACTAATTAAATTTAAATTAATTTAAAATAACGCTTCATTTTTATGCTTATTGCTGAAGTAAACATTTTTATTCAAGTATCAAAACACTGTAGCAGTTATTAAATGATGATTTGATGTGTTTTTTATGTTGTCTGGAGATGCTCTAAATCAAGATATATGTTTTTCGTTTAAAAAGATAAACTTTTCATCAAAATTACCGTCACATGTAAAGTATTATTACTTCTCACTTAGGCAATCTCCAGTGACTCATCAACCTAGATTCAGCTTCCCCTCAGATTTCAAGTCCAGTTTCCCCTTTCCTTTTTATAAGTCATATCAAATGACTCAATCTATCAATTTCATTTAATTTCAATTCTCATTTTCCCCACTCTCACTTAATAATAATAATAATAATAATAATAATAATAATGCGCAAAAAAAGTAAGAATACTTCTAGATTAACTTTACTGATATTAAAATCAAACTTCAAAATCGTCGTAATTATAATTATCTCAAGTGTAATTCAACGTTTATTAATTATTTAAAATTAAATAAAAATGTATTTATTAATTAAAGTGAAGAAAAAATTATTTATTAATTGAGTTAAAGAAAAATATTTATTAATTAATAAAAGAAATAAATAAAAGGAAAAAAAAGAACTAATTGAAAGAAGAAAGAAAAAATAAAGAAGAAAGAACTAAGTGAATCAATCTTCCCATTCCAATTAATTTCAATATTCATTCTTCCCCACTCTCACTTAATATCAAAATTTAAGGATTTTTTTAAATAATTTTTTTATTAAATAAAAACAAATTAAATTTGAGTTTATTAAATACGAGCAACATTTTTAAAACTAAAATTAACATTTTCAAAATAATACATAAATTTAAGGATTTTTTTAAGAACTTTTTCTTAAATTAAAACAAAATAAATTAAAATTGAGTTTATTAAATAAGAGTTACATTGTTTAAACTAAAATTACTTTTTAAAAGTAAGACTCAAATTAACTGAAATTAAAATTAAATAAGAATTACATTTCATTTAATAAAATATTTTAAAGGATTTTTATTGTCTTGCCTCACACCTCCTGGAGATGGATGGCCACCATCAAGGGAAATTGCATTGACAACCCCTTTAATTATTTTATATAGTTCATCATTTTTATTCCCTTAAATTCAACTTTTCCCTCCCTCTCTAATCATAGGAGATGACCTTAAAAAATATTTTCACCTTTTGACCGTCACATCTAAAGTACTTGTACATTATGATAATTAATTATCATTTATAGACGGTTAATTTTCATGTGTTGGATATATTTATATTACTCAGTGTATGAAATTAATTAACTAACTAAAAGAAGTTGATAAATTAAAAATATATTTAAGTTACATTTACTATGCGAAAATATTACTTATTTAAATTTAGTTGCGTAATTGGAAACATTGGAAATATGAAGTGAAATGAAGTAACTCCGAAAACATTGTCTTATAAAAAATGTAGATGCCCAATAATTTACACAACATATAGCATTTAACAAACTAACTCAGCTTCAGAACACGAAAACCAATCTATAAAGGGATATAAGTACCAATGTTACAGAACAAAAGTAGATGATTTGGGTACAAGTGAAAGCAACAACCGTTCATATACACCAAGTTACTCCACATAACAAGTAAATCTGATCAATTCTCATACACCACTATTGTTCAACAAGCTGCAAAATGAATTTACACTCAATATTCAATAATCAGAAGCTGTGGAATACGAAAGCAACAAACACAAAGAAACAACAGCAGTGTGCATCAAACTTGGGAATATACGAAACTAGCCAGGCAAAATATAAACCACCAAAATTTACGCACCTGCAGCCATGAAATGAAATGGAGCCACAAAACCAAGTATGTAAGTTAAGAATCTGTAAAGAGACATGAAGATTTTAGTAATATATACATAACAAGAAAAAAAAAAGCACAGCCAAACAAATGAAGTGATACCCTTGATTCATAAAGTAAAGAGAGATTTCCAACACAACTTAATTAATATAGTAGCACAATATCTCTTCTTGCCATCATCATATTTTCATCACAAAGATATAGTCAATAGTACCATTTCCTTCTTTTATTCACTCTTCATGTCATATTTGTTCTAGCTTCTCTAGTCTTCTCTAGTCAATAGTAATAAATTTTTTTACAGCATTTCCAATCCATCAGTCACCATATCAAACCCAATTTTTATATTGCCTAAGATATTTTAAATAACAAAGGGTTCAAATGGAATATTTAGATTAGGCCAGAAATATAATACTCCTACTAATTTTTACTTACTATATTTACTACTAATTTTTACTTACTATATTTGCCTCTACATTATCTTACATGCCATTATTAGCATTTAAGGTATTTATATTTATTAATATTAATAAATTTAAATCACTAATATTGCATATGATTGCCTCCAATTCACAACCACCAATAAGCCATAGTAGAACGGGCTTCTTCGAGTTTTCCTAGGCGTGTGGACCAGGGTTCATTGACCAACCTAAGATTCTTTGCAGGTGAAAAATTATGTAGTAGATATGTCCTTCCTTTTATAATAGTAACAGAATACTAGCATATAGTATAATGTGTATGCTCTTGGCATATGGTATGCTATATACCCTTTTGCATATATCTGGTTCGGGCCAGAAATATATGTTATATAACTGTAATAAGAACATGCCGCATAGTTCCTTTGGTAGGCATGGAAATACTTTGAAGATGCTGTGTAAATTTGATTATAGCTGATTGCCCATACAATTAATTTGACCCATTGAGTTGTTTTGTAGGGAAGATGTAATATCGGGACATTCTGATATAGCCAAATCATTACTAAAGCCTTATTGAGATCCTTCAATTGGGTAGGAAATTACCTAATCTGCAAGCCCACTAACAAAGTATGATCTTTTAGCCCATCAAGGTATGATACGAATCCTAAATTAATTTGAACCCTAAAACTCATTTGTTATGCAAAACATGAAGCATATGTAGAAGCAGCTGCGAAGGAAGATGGCAGCAGCGTCAGCGACAGGAAAATCGCGGCTGCGGCAGGTCGTGAAGTTGCTGCCATGCTAGTCCAGGAAGGAGGCATCCAGAGAGACAAGCATGCAATAAAGAAATATGAAAATGATACAATACTTATACAATTTAGTTCATTGGTGCAAGCATCCAAACAAACAAATGACAACAGTAGCAGGCAATATTAAGTTTATGCCAGTTGGGAAAGAAGAGATGGGTTAAAATTAAGATTATACTCCATTTGGCAAAGTCAACTCTCATGCTATATTTGGCAAATGGCAACCATCCAACTCCATAAACTTTCACAAATGAACCCCAAACATAAGATTATACTTCTAGCAAAATTAGGAAGTAAGAAAATAAACAGATTACTAAACAAAGCAAATCAGCAACATACACTTATCAACATGGAGAAAGAATTACTTCCTCGCAGGTCCACATTATCAAATTTACCCGTAATTCATCCAACTCATAGCTCATCAACCATTTAAAACCTATACAAGTTTCAAATAAGCAGTGCCACAAGCACCCCAGATGCATTACCTAGAGAAGTAATTAAATAACACCCATCTATTAATTACTTCAACCTAACATTACAACAAAAAACATATTTCCCGAACATAGCATATAGGCAACATTTAAATATGCTCATAGATTACTAAGATACTTCTCAAGGCCCTACATGATCTAATGCATCTGTAATTCATCAATCAATTAAAATTCAAAACCATTCATAATGAGATTTGAAAAAGGCAGGATCATGTACCTTTTCGATCCTCCGAGGCATCATGATACTCCTCATCGTCCTCCTCCGCAGCAGATGCAACCGACACTACCGGCTCCACAGCATCCTCAGCACCATCTTTCTCATCAGGGTACCTCACCACAACAACAGGACAAACACAATGCCTGACGCAGTAATCACTGACACTCCCAAGTCTCCCATCGTTCCCTCTCTTGGTCGCGCCAAATCCTCGGCTCCCCATAATCAGTGCACTCAACCCTAACCTCTCAACCTCCAAGCAAAGCCTCTCCCTCATATCGTGATCCTTCACGATATGAATCTTGAACGGAATTTGAGCATCCACAAGGGGCTGCGCCAGATCGGAAGATTTCGCGGCGGTGAAGGCGTCAAAATCGTGCTCGAGCTTCTGTTGAGACTCTTCATTTTCAGCGTCCACGATTGATAGATCGACGGACCCCCAGTCCGCGCCGTAGAGGACGGAAGTTGGACGAACGTGTACTAAAATGACGGCGTCACCAGGGCGGAGGTACTGGTGGACAGACCACTTAACGGCGAAGGCGGATTCGTCGCTGAGGTCGACGGCGATACCGATTTTGCGTTGGGCGTTGGCTGTGGGAGTGTCAATGGAAAGTGGGGTGGTGGGGGGTGGGAAGCGGGGGGAGGAGGAGCGGACTTTGATGGAGGCGAGCGGAGGTAGATCGGAATCCGGCTGCATCGCGGTGGGTTGGTTTTTTTAGGGTTTTTGATTGTGTTGACTCTTTGCTGTTGGGTTGACTGGTGTTGCGTAAGGAGTGATCGTGATGAAGGGGGCTTTGGGGGCTTAATCCCACTTTGACCCTCAAATAAGCTAATTTTTTACTTTGAATCCTTGAAACAATTAATAGCACATATTTTTGTTTTACTTTTTACTCTTGTCAATTTTCTAGTCATTTAATTCGTTGTTTGTAGGGTATTTTAGTAAATTCTCGTCAAATATCACCATGCATTTCCTCAAAAGACAACAGTAGGATGTGTGATTAATGTTAAAATTAACAAATTGTCCCAAAAATAACCCTACAAAATAATAGTTCTTTTTGAAATTTCTCAAATATATAATTTATTAGAGATTATGAGATTTTATTTTTCACTCGACAAACTTCAAATTCATAGCAAGATCGCCATCATTTCTTTACTGAAATGTGAAATTGAAAGTAGAAAATCCTTAAATTGTGACTATTTTAAAAAAAACATAGAGTAGAGAAGCAATATAAGTGGGTTCTTCTTGATTTTATGGGAAACTTTGGAGAGAAATAATTCATTATGCATTTGTACCAAAAAAAAAAAATCATTATGCATACTATTGTTATTTAAGGAAAGTAATAGATGATGAAACTAAAAAGGAATTGACTAAAATACCCTCACAAAAAGCGAGTCAAACAGCTAGAAAAACAACCAGGTGCAAAGTAAAGTGAAAACATGGTTTCCAGGTACAATTTCAAGGGTGCAAAGTGAAAAGTTAACCTATTTTCGAGTAAGTCGAATTTTGTGTTGTGAAGAAATAGTGGAGTGGTAATTGGAATTATCCGACAGTTTGGGGAATTTTTTTGGAATATGCTTTAGCATTTTCGTACTAGCTAATGGGCTTGGTTACTTGTTCTCTCTCGCATGTTTCTGGATTGGACCAAATTGACAACGCGTCTAACAATATCAATGGCGAATGGGAACATTATTATTTCATCAAATAATATTTTTTGGATGAGGATGACTTATCATCGATTTGAAGCTTCTCCAACCACGACAATAACCGTTTCAACGTCAATCCACCAAATTGACAAATTGTGGTATTTCACCAAACAACAATAGAAGACATTGAAAAGAATAATCATCAATAGCAAGACCAAAAATGTATCCCCGAAATTTATTAAATATATGTGGATCTCACTTAATTAAGACTCAAGAAACAAGTGAGAAAAATGTGAAATATCAAAATAATCTCACCAATTACATAAAAAAATTATATATTTTCCGCTTATTTAATTAAACAAATGTGAATCTCATTTCATAAAAAAAAAAACAACGTATCAAGATGTTGCTATTGTGAAATAGCAAAGGATTACAACTAACTATCATAATTTCATGAGAATATCAACTACCCCAAAACCCAGCAAATAATTTGCTAGAGAAACAAACAAAAATCCAATGTGAGCATACTTTACACTCATAAATCCAACTTGTAAAACGAAGACCAACAAAAACTTTATCAAATTTGTGTTTTATTAATATTCAATGGTATACGTTAAATGAAACAAATATGCAGTAATATAAATATTTTTTTATTTTTCATAAGAAAAATATAAATAAATCTAGATACGTCATAATCTTGGATGTAGAATCAGGTGGACGTGCCGGAGTGGTTATCGGGCATGACTAGAAATCATGTGGGCTTTGCCCGCGCAGGTTCGAATCCTGCCGTCCACGGTTTTTTTTCATTCTCTTTTTCTTCACCTTTTAAACTATTTACTTATGATGCATTCACTTGGGCAGATAAAGCCACAATTGGGAGTCAATTGGGCCATTAAGTTTTTTAATTGAGGGCTATTATGCTGTTCAGTTGGGCTGATTAATTTTCGGGCTGTTCGGAGTTTAGGTTCGATTTGTGGGCCAGATCCACTAATTGGGTCAATTACAAGTCGTCCCTTGACCCTCTGATTGAGTATTAATGGCCCAATTGAGATTTTGTCGGTCCAATGTGCCCTTCTTTTTCCATGAATTTACAAAAATACCAGAGACAAAAAATTCAAATTGCCATTCCTCTTCCATTAAATTACAAAATTACCAAATCCAATAAAATACATATTACTTCATCTTTTCTATTTCTCTCAGCTGCTCAACCACGGCCAGAAGAAAATCTGGAGACTGCCGCATACTACTTCCACGCGAGTTCTTGATTTTTGTATGAAATTTTGTGGTAAATTGCATTAATAACCCCCATGTTTGTTTGTATTCATTTTTTTTGCAACTTTACCATAAATTTAGCTTGATCAAGTCTAAATTTAGCTTGATCAAAGACTTGCATTTTCATATTTTCGTAACTTTTTTTTCGTTTTTACAGGAACAAGAGTGCACTTTGAGGCTCGAGCTGCGGGATTGTTCACATTTCATATTATTTTTTAAAAAAAATTCTCCCCCTCGACAAATGCCTTTTACGATTTTCCTTAGCTAATTTTTTTTTTATTTCTTGTACAGGGACAAAGAAGGTGAGGGTGTAGATCTCTATCTTTGAAGGTATTCGTAGCTAATTAACTTGAGGTATATTATAATTAATTATGTCTATGAATAATGTTTATTGGGGGAATGTTATGTATTTTGCAGAATTTGGGGGAATGTTATGTATTTTGTACAAGTATGTGTATTTTGATAGTTAATTTAACTTGAGGTATTTTATAATTAATTATGTATTTTTTGCCGAATTTGGGGGAATTTTATGTATTTTGTACTGGTTTGGGGGAATTTTATGTATTTTGCAAAATCTGGAGCCCTAAGCATAATTATACCTCCAAATCAACGGCCGAGATTAAACTTAATGAACGGGTAGATCTCATCTCGACCCAGGGGTAAAATTGTCCACGACTATTAATTGGCCAACTGAACAGATGCACAAATGGGTTGTCACGATTATTAATTGGGCCACTCTAACCAGCCGAACGGGCAATTAAACACTTGACCGGACTAAATAATTGGGCCGATTAAACAATATGGGCCATTCATAATCTGGGCAAGTGAACGCAGCCTTAATCTATTAGTAAAACTAACGCTGTAAATCAAATCAAGTTACTCCATTATTTACTCGAGTTTGATTCGTCACACTAATCAAATAAGCTCGAATATCATTTTTTGTTCGATAACTTTTAAAGTTCGACTCGATAAGTTAAAATTGGTAAAATACATGTAGAATATCAAATTCTATAAATTTCAAACCAAGCTTGAACACTTTGTAGGCTCGATTACACCCGTACCCACAATAAATAAGAAATACTAAAATAATGTGTCGTGTATTATTGACAAAATGAAATTTGGGATAATTGTGAAAAGAAAAAAATGATATAGATATAGTGGAAACTAATTGAAATGACTAGAGTAAAATGGTCTTTATCATTACTTTGATCATTGTTGTTCATAAGTCATCTCTGCTCCCGGGAAGAACTGATACTCTATGACCACATTATCTTCCTCTCTTGATGGCCCTTTCTCATGAACTGCTACAATCTTCACGTCCTACAATTAGTAAACAAAATTAAGGACGTTGAAAATTAAATAACAAATGAATAATTGTACTTCTTACGTGTTGGTTCTGATCATATTGACCAACGATATTCAGGTTGTGTGCAGTATTTAATCTCAAGTCCAAATTTTCACTATTGAATCTTCTTTTCTGAAAGTTATATATTGTACCAATCACAAATTCAAATTACAAAAATGGTTGCATATATGAGAGTTTTGAAAATATATATATAGTACGTGTTACCTTAAGGCGAGTATCGTCAACTTCAAAACAGTAGTCTGTCCGTAACTGATTTTGATTCTGATTCTGATTCATCTGCTGCTGGCTCTGCAAGTAGAGTAATTAACATAACAGGTCATGAACTATTAATTGAGGATACATACAATATTAATTAATTGATCAATTATTACCTTACGACGAGGATTAAAGTATGTCGGATACAGATTCATCGATCCGACATATGGATTCGGTAGAAAATGAATTGGATGATCAGAAGAATTGATCATTGGATTCCGCCTAAACTCCTCCAACTTTTCGATTCCCATACCTCTTTGAGGTAGTTTCTGACTGCATCGGATTGATGAATTGTGAATTTCCGTTAGAGGTTCAAGGTTTGTGTTGTAGTACTTTTTATCACCATTCATGAGAGCCGAAATGCCCATATTTATTTCTTGAAACAATATTTATATTTATATTTGCTGAAAAAGAAATATGTCCATGTTCAATATATATATATATATATAGATTTGCATAGAGAAGAAAAAGATTAGATAGATATGCATAACGAAGTTTTGTATTCTCAGGTCTTTTTTCACTTTTGCGGCGGAGTTATTGACTTACTTGCGAAGTTTTTATTTTTTATTCTTACTAACTAATTAATAATCATTTCATTTCCCATTTGGATACAAACAAATTAAGTAAGGACATGTTAATTAATTAATGCTCAAGTACCAAATCTCATGAACGACTATGACTAACAGATTCTCCTGATATTTAGAAATCATATCCCTAAACTTAGACGTATACTCATACAAGGAATCTATCTGAATTTTAATCAGATCTATTTTACTACTCATATATAGAATCGTAATCCAAATAATATATAGCCTATGGAATCTCCTCTAATTAGTTATCCATTTTTCAAATCTCTCTCTCATATTGGTCACCATTTTTTTGTTGCCTACCTATGAATTTAATAAACATTTGCACTTCTTTTCCACAGGTTTTAAAGGTGTAGAACATTATTTTTGGGTTTAGATAGTGTGAAGAAATTCGTCACCGCAAAATAACAAACTCATGTTCAAATATCTGTTTGGAGAGGTTCCTACCTAAAATAAGATGATTAGACCCTCGGAAAATCAAGAAAATATTTATACAAATTAGTACACTAAACATGATATTCTTGGGTTTTTTGTCGTCAATGGTCTGGGTTTTGTTCGAAGAACCCCCAAATTTCCTGTTCATGCCTCTTTTAGCGTGGCCTCGTTCGACTCTTATTAATTAATGCACTTTATGTTTTATTCGAAAAATAAAAATAGAATGAAAAATTATTTAGGTGCTACACAAGAAAACGACTGCATATACTCCTAAATTTAAGGAGAAGAAGATTAACACACACGGAGTCATTTTGGTTTTGGCATCAATATCATACTGAGATTCAAAAACTGTTTAAAGTAAAATGCCTATCCATTTGTAATTAAAGGCTCAACGTTTCAAATGGCTATTTTATGTTAAAGAAAACAATTAATTGTGCTTTCAGAATATAATTTAAGGTAATATAGTACAACACAACACTACAGCATAAGTTTCATAGCCAAGAAACAGAAGAATGAACATTCTTTTCTTTTTTATAGAAAGGAATACAACACACACACTAAAAATATAAATTACTATAATAATTATATATACACATTGTTATGGATTATTTTACAAGTCGATCTGAACCTGTTTTTGAGTAGGCCACTTCATCTGGCAAGATAAACGATGCACACAACATCCATTTTCCCGGTGCCACTAGCCGAACTCTCCGCATCTCAATATTACAACCCAACTCTGGCATTGCATTCCTAATTTGCTGGTTTCAAAATACATAGACAAAAATGTAATCAACTATTAGACTTGGCTATCAGTTTTACCTAATATATAATGGCACAAACTGACCTCATCAAAGTCAAATTCCGGTTCTTGAGCTTTTGAGAAACCATAGACATGGATTCGTGGCAAGGTTATTTCTTTATCCATATAATTTTCTTTAAATATTCCCCTAAAAGCATCTGCAAACAAAAATAAAAATAATTGAACAACATTTTAAGCTTACCCAGATAGATATGCCAATGGTGAAACGAAGTACTTGAATGATACATTAAAGAAAAGAGATACTGTACACGTAAAAATCTAATGTGTTGTTGCATACCAAGAAATTCAATGGCATTATTCGGTAAATTCATTATTACATGAGTGATAGATTGAGCTCTCCGACTAGCAAAAACAGCTTCAATAAATCTTCTTCCGTCCATGTTAAATACCTACAGATTGACAGAATAATAAGAATATAAGATGATAAAATATGATTAAAAAAAAAGATAAAAAGAATGAAGAATATAAGATATAAAATGGCTTAAAAATACTTCATCTCTCCTATTCTTTTGGGATATCCCAACACGAGGCTCTTCAACTTCTCATATACAATTATGATTTGATCCCAATAATTATCGATCACTACTTTTGAGGGCATAAATGTAAAGTTTTCTACAAGTTTCACGCTATCTAAAACTCCACGTCAAGCCTAAGCAAAAACTACGGGATGGAGAGAGTATAACACTTACACACGAGCTACTAACCTTTTTTATCTAATAAGTATGTAATAGTAAGCGTTATAAACATAATAGCAAGTTATAGAAGAGTTCAATGCTTCACATTATTATATAGTTTATAGTCATCAAAAATTGGTAGAGAGCCAAATTTTGAGTTTATACATCTTTATTCTTCATAAAATATTCTTGATGATGAAGACTATAATGCACAAGGTTCATACCTCGATTTTTTTCTCAAGCTTATTGAGGACACAGTTTCTTTCAAGATATTCAACAGCACAAGGGTTCAAATCATTAGCGTACACATGCTTGACTTTCTTTGCCGCTGCTATAGCAATGGGACCAACCCCGGCAAATACATCACCTGTATAGAGAGAGCACAAGAAGATCAAAATTTAACATAGAGAGAGCAAAAAAATCGTATTTAGGTGGTATGTAAATTGAAGAAACAAACATACAGACTACATCACTTCGTTCGAAGCAACTTAGAAGCCTTTGCCTTTCAGTTGCTAGTCTTGAATTCCAATATCTACAGACAGGAATGATATATATTGGATTTAATTTACTCACACTGAACCAATAACAAGGCAAGTGTATCAATATATATTTTGATTGATCAATATATTTCTCATGTTAACTTATCATAAGAAAAATATTGTGTTTGTCTGGTAAGTAATTTTAACTGTAACTAATAAAATGGTTCACCTGTCTACTTTAGAAATATAGTTTTAAATATAATAATTCGGTGAAATTGTATGATTGAATATGACCTTTCTTAGTTAGAAGTTGTTGACTCATAGTTAATTTTTTTAGTTAACTTGAGATTATTTAGTTCATTATAGAGGTTAACAAGACTTATTTCATTATTTTTGAATTAAACTAGAACACTAGTAGCTTTTTCAAAAATCTACTATAAATTTTGGTTGTACTCATCTGAAGGTTATAATGAATAATAATCAGTTGTGACCTCTCATATCCCGAGTTAAAATTCTAGATTTCCATGCGACTGAATCGATTTTGTGATACAAAACATGTACAAGTATACATTCTACCAAAAATCTTACAAACTAAGACCAAACAATTCTCTAATATTAAGAGACCATACCCCTCAATCCCCGACAGCACACTCTTACAAAGGAGACTACCCATGGAGGTTTCTTCAAAGTCCATAAAATATTGGATGAATTCTAGCCCCAAAAAATACCTCAATAGTTATCTAGGATCTAAAAATCTCTCGTGTGCTAATAATACCATTTTTGCTATCCGTTTAGTATCATCACTTGTTTTAATTAAACCCATGGAGAGTGTTATTAATTTTTTTAATATATTTAGACTTACACTGTTGCTAAATCAACATGGAAACGCAACCCATTTTCCACAACTGTTGTCACAAGTGAATTATTTCCTGCTAAAACTTCAAGCTGCATTGTTCGGTAGTCGGTTTGAATAGCTTCAACTTTGTTTACAACAGTTCGTATCTTTGGCTTGTTCTTATCCAAAATTACCTAGTGTGAAAAGAAATAGAGTAAACAAAACCCAAGTAGATAATAGGGTAAGGCTAAGGAAAAATATATTGGATTCAGTACTACTATAATATAAAAATATTGTGTACTATATCCACCAAAGGTACCTTTGCTATGAGGTTTTTATATTGTAGATGCTCATCTTTCAAGTTCAGGTGAGCAATATGCCCTACCATTTCAAAACCTGAAGGAATAATCATCCCTTTAGGAAGCAAAGCCTCCAAGATCTGCAAAAAAGTGTGTGATTCTATATTATACACATGAAAGATCAATTAGCACATAATAACAAACATGCAGAGAATTGGAGAAAAGAGTCAAAAGACACAAACGTGTTATTCACTTTGGATTTGCCTTGCATATAAACTCAAATATAACCAATAAAATACATATTACTGATTAGATAGTTCTATTATCCTAGATGTAAGAAGAATAAGAAAATGTCAAATTTGCATGAAACTACTAAAACTTGGTGGAATAAAATAAACAAACAATTCTAATACCACTGGGTAACCTTTTTTTAAATAAAACCATACTATTCTAGACATAGATTTTATAAACTCAACTGGACACAAAAACTTACCAATTTGGCTATTTTACAGTTTGATAAAGTTGATTACTGATATTATATTGTACTTTCAGTATTATAGAATCCTGCTTTTCACTGTACAAAGACGATTAACAACACTTCATTGTGAAGGAACAAAGGTCTCTGTAATAAAAAGTTCTTATGTTAGTATCACGAGTAGTAAACCAAGGAAATAAGTTAATCGAACCATTATGCACGAGTTAGGTCCTCAAGAACATGGTGATGGATTTTGTTTTCCAATTATTGGGTTAATGACTATATCGTAGTTACATGTTCATGTTTGTACAGGCCAATTTAAAATATTATCTATGGGAGATGTGTTTATGGTAATAATCTCATTTCTTGGAAGCATAAACTAACATTCTTCGCAATTTTCTCAAGAACGCAAATATATGTACACAAAATAGCTAAAGGCACATAAAACAGTTTTATCATACTGAACCACGGGAAGAAGGAGGTGGGGTAGAAAACTAATTCTCAGACAAAATGTAAAAGAGAAAAACAACTTACAATTGACATTGCTAAAGTGAATTACCTCATTCAGCTGCCAGTAATCATAAACCAAAGTCAACTTGCATTTCACAAGTTCAAAAGGCGATCCTTTACTTTGTCCATCATGTTCATTCAAAACAACCTGAAGAGCATAATTTCAACATCAGATATGATATCTTCTTGTACATAACACAAATCAACTACTAGATGATACATAACTCACAATAAATCAAGTTTTCATACTCTTTATCCTAGTTTGCAGTATGATTTAAGTACTACTTATTTCCTTATAAACTTCTCCAAACAATATCCAATACTACTAATTATTCATATCAACTGTAAAACAGCCAATCAAATAGAAACGGAAACAACATTAGCCCAAAGTCTAACATAAGGCGTTACTTAATTGGAAATGCATAACAAGAAAAGACTAGAAACCTTAATAGCCTCAGGTAATTCCTCGATTGTATTGGAGTACCGCTCGTCCAAGAGCAACAACCTAGTCGACCCTCTCCACCGAGGAACATCCTCCCCTAACAATCGACTAAAATCCTCCTTTCCTTCACTATCATCCTCAACAACCTCAACCAATGCCACATCATTCCTCCCAACTCCTTTCCCCACTCTATTTCCTCCATCGTCATCCCTCCTTTTCTTCTTCTTTGGTCTGGAAATCTTAGATAAATTCCTAAAATTTATATATCCGGTGGAATTAAAACTTTTAGCGAGTTTATCCCGATGCAAGACTGCATTCACCTGCTCCCCATCACCCTTGGCTTTCCCATAAATTATGCGGTTCAACGTCACTAGTTTTTCAGTGTCGTTTTCATTAGGGTTGAGGATTTTGAAATTAGGATCGACTTCATCACCGGGGACTCTGGCAATGTTGTTAATGCGAGGCCAGTTGAGGAGGTGGCCGCGGAGGCGGCTTTCGAGGGTGAAGCAGAGGTGAGAGGGGACTCGAAGGGCAGAAATGTCAAATACTCGAGTGAATACGCATTCGTCGAGGGGAGTTGTATTGTTTTCGGAGGGGTGTTTTGGTAATTCGAGGGGGATGGGGGAGTGGCCTTTGTGGAGGGAAGGACCGTATAAGGAAATAGCGGTAGCGGCGGCGGCGGCGGCGACGGTGGTGGAAGAGAGGAAGAGGGGTTTGGTGGCGGAGCGCGGCGGAGAGTAAAAGGACGAGAATGGAAGTTTTTGAGGATGGAAGAGGATAGTAATTTTAGTCGCCATTATATTTGGAGTTAGCAGGGTTTATCTATATTGAGATTTAACAACAGTTGTACCTTCAAGGAAATATTGCAGTTTGATACCTGCGAGTTTCGAGCGTCGACAAAAAGGTCCCCTCTGATTAATTATATCTACAATTTTTTTTTTTAAGAAATCTTATGTGACACACTTTTTAATTGAGAGATTTGTGGGTTTTTTTTCACTTCGCACCCTATTTTTTGTGTATTTAAAATTGAATTACCCTATATAAGATTTGCGGGTATTTAAAATTGAATTACCCTATATATGATTTGTGGGTATTTAAAATTGTATTATCTATTTTGCCCTTGAATTTTTGTCTGAAAACAAAATAGGGTGCAAAGTGCTAAATATAAGTTTTGGGGATGCAAAGTGCAAAAAATACAAGATTTGTCGAAACTCTTTCGAAGAATAGTCAACGTGATGACATGGATCGAGCCTAACCTAAAGAATTCGACAACCAGAAGGTCGATATCAAGACAATATATCTTGACTCGACTAATTGATGTCGACAACTATTAAATACGTTTGATCATGAGCAACCCCATAGGTTGTTTTCTGATTTGTTGTATTATTTCTTAGTATTGAACTTACATGCATGTATAGAATTTCGACCCGAGCTATTACCTAGTTTTATATACACATTAATTGGACAAGATGAGTCGACCTCTCCAAGACAACCATAGAAGAGGTCTAAGTCGTTGGATCATTAAGAAAGGCCAATGCTTCAAATGAAAGTAATCCTCGTGATGACTTTACCCTTAATTTTTTTTTTTTTTATGAAGGTCACTAAACTCTCAATATTGACGTCTTTATATCTACGTCGATGGAAAATTCTTACCCAAGCCTGGCTTGGCCAAACCCATCCAACCACCAAGCAAGTGTATTGCACTTGCTTTGTGATTGGTCACTTTCCTGGAAGTTACATCCAATCACAAAACAAGTGTATTACACTTGCCATGTAATTAGTTTGGGTTCGGCCAAACCCGATCTGGGTAAGAATTTCCCTAGGTCGATCTGAGATAAACCAAACAAAACGTAGAAGCCCCTTTATAAAACCCTACTATGAACACCTTTGTTTATTCCTGAAGCCATGCATCATTTACAACACATTTACCATTTCCGTTCGAACTTTTGTTCAACTCAATCCAAGCTTATACATCGATAGTTATAAGTTGTACTCGATCATAAATAACTTTGGGACTGTCTGATCAATTTGCCTGGAGTCAGTACTTAGTTTCTTTTTCATATTGGAGTTTTGTCGACCGCAATAATGATCGAGAGACTCATTTGTGAATTATGATGCTATATTCTTGACATTTTTCATCCCAATTGACATTAATTATTATTGCTTGAAGATATCTCAATTTAAGCTTTAACTACTTTTCAAAAACTAAATTTCAAGTCATCCAAACAATTACACAATTGAAGTATACGTTGTAATATTTAATGTAAATAGCTGAGGAGTGCAGAAAGAAATATTATAACTTTTTTATAAAACATTACAAATTAATTTGTACAATTTCAACTCTCTTACAATGCCACAACACAGTCTAAACTTTTGATCATCCCTTCGTCAAGAAAAAATACAGAAGAAAAGAACAATCCCTTAACAAATCCGTCTCTACCATGTGTTCCCCCACAACTTTTCTACATAAATAAAATTGAAAGGAAAAAAAAAAGGGTATGAAAATGTTCAAATAAAAAAGAAAAGGGTAGTTAATTAAAATATTTTTCCCTCCAATTCTTCCCCACTTAAAAATGAAATGAAGTTAATGACTAAAGTACCCTCGGACGGCGGTTCCTCTCCAACAACCCTTCCATAATCACTTTTTTCTTATACTCCTCCGAGTCGAAACGCTGACACACAATCGATTCCATTCGTTTAACCTGTCGACCAGGAGCAAAGAATAGCCACGTCGAAGTACATATCATTATTGCAAAAACCTTCCCCCAAATAACCAAAGCACCTAAACAAGCCACAAAAATACACATCCCACTTCTAGTAATGTTTAAGTCACACTTACTCCAACTCAAATCCTTTTTCACCGTGTTTAAATATTGCGGCGTATTTGTAGTTAAGTTCATTTGTTTCGAATTGAGAGAGGTTGATCTTCCCATCCTTTCTGATTCCGACCTTGAAGAAATCGAGGAAGATCTCGAAGAAGGATCTGTAGTGCTCGAATTTGATGATGAGAATAATGAAAAACGATTTGAATCTGTTCGGGAAATGTCTTCGGGGTCTGAGAAATTTTTTAAGGATGAACTTTTTTTCACATAAGTGATGGAGTTTTCACTTTTGGATGATACATCACTGCTTGATCTGCATGGCTTTTCTTGCTTGGACTTTTTGCTCCTAATTTTTTTCACCTGTTTAATAATAGGGTGAATAGCAATTAAATTAACTTCGTGTGCTATTCTAAATAGACAGTTCAACTCCATGTGATAAATAAAATGCAAAATGTCTCCCTTTGTTTTTAAAACAGAAAAGCAAATTGTTTCCCTCTAAATATATTTACAACGGATTAAAATGTTCATTATGCAATATCATAGGGAGTTAAAATACGGTCTCATGTAATTGCAATTGGTTATTTTTTACAAGAAAATGAAGTCTCAATCGCATTATAAAGTGTGTGATACACCTCGACTAGCAAGAAAGTATATTGCTCATTATTTTATATCACGGGGAGGTAAATTGCCCATTATTTCATTTCAACATGAGATAAATTACCTATTTTCATATCACAATGAATTGGTGAATTGCCTATTAAACATGTACTAAACTTGTCAAAAACCCATAAGTTGGTCAATCTTATAAACAATGACAATTTATTTAAATAACATAATATATTCTAGCACGACACTAATAATCCGGAAGTCATAATCTCTTAATTCATTATTCCATATTTAAGTCTCGGAAACAACTTAAGGATGGGAATATATAATTAACTATAAATGGTCAAAAGAGGGCAGGTTAACCAAAACGAATTAAGAAAAATTCAAATAATCAAAATGAAAAAAAAAAATCGACAAACAAGAGATTACTCTATGTAAAAATGGTTCGATATCTCCCTCTAATTCCTACATATTTGAATGAAATTACAAGGATCCACTTAGTCATTTGGCATAAGGAGTAAAGTGCCGATTTTTATAGCAGGTAAACTGTCTATTATAGTATTTTACAAGGGCTAAAGTGAATGATCTAAATTATTAAGGAATTAAAAAAAAAAGAATGGCCACTTTCACACACTCACAATTTTGAATGTTCTCATCAAAAAACGATTATAATTATTTTTAAACAAGAGAATAATATGACTATCCTAGGAAGTTTATCCATTTGACATATTACGAGAATTAAAAAGAAACTCAAGAAATAAAGTTGACAAAAAATAAAGAGAATAATTAATTCAAACAAATATTTCTTTCTTACCAATGATGTCTTTGAGAAAACGTCCTTGAGCGCACCTGATAAACTACGGTGCACCCTAATATTGCTCCTCTTCCTCCGCCCACACTCGTCATCGGAATAAGGTTGAGACGACACCGTTTCATAGCCGGGTTCATCATCGGCCACAACCGGTCGTAAACACTTGAAAAACTTTCTCCTCCCTCGATTCTTCACAGGTTGATCCATTGAAACAAAAACCTTAATTTATACGACGAAATACATTTTTAAGAGAGAATTAATTTATGTAAGACATTATAAAAACATAGAAGAAGAAGAAGAAAAGGGAGGGAAATTGATTAATTAATTAAAAAATTAATCATAAATTATGGGATTTTGAATAGTGGCTTACATTTAGGGGGCGGGGTGTCTGAAAAAACCAAGGAACGTGTATTTTAGTTTGTGTTTTTGGAGAGGAAGGCCGGCTTTGCCGCTCTTTGATATATTATTTTCGAATCTGATGTGGGGAGAGAAAAAATTGGTAGTTACTAGTATATTTCAAAGGATAGGATTGAAAGTAAACATTCCTCGCTTTTGACAGAATTGGTCGATTTTATCGGTGGGATCTGATATGTCGTATGATGTTGGATTTTTTGCGCTTCTAGAAGTAATAAATTGGAAACTATATTGAAGAAAATGTAAAATTTCCATAAAATAAATACGAATATTTATATAGATTTAGATTGAATGGTTTAAATGGTTTAAGTTTTTTGAGGAGTTATTTGTGGGATCTCTATATACATGTTGCAATTGCGACTTTGGTATAATTGAATATAAAAATGCAAATTTGATATCACATATTAGATTTTATAACAAGTCTACTTTTTCTATGGAGTTAATTACAATTTATTCCCTATGAAATTTATAATGTTTAATTTACATATATATATATGTGATTTGAAAAACAACACTTTATCTCTTGTAGTTTTATAAGAATTTCACATTGCCTCTCTCAATTTTTATTTGTGGCATTTTATCCCCTTTTGTTATGATAATGTGGCAGTTTACCCTTTGTGTAATGACTAATATGACATCTACCCCTTGTGTTATGATAAATATGGCAATTAACCCCCTATGTTACAAAACATTTTTCATTTTCACTTTCAATTCCAGCAACTGAATTACACTCCACGGCTTAAAGGAGTAAATTGCTTCTTTAAATTTTTTACAGGAGGATAAATTGCTTTTTTCCAAATTACAAAGGGGTAAATTGTATATTATATATGTCATAGGCGGTAAATTGTCATCTATATTACACGGATACAAAAACGGCGATACGAACGTATACGATACGGCTAAGATATGTGTATGTATATTTAAAAATATTTTATAATAAGAAACCTTTGTTTTAAAAAGGTATAATTAAAATTATGTTATATATATTAAGTTCATTTTTTATTCTAATTTAAAATGAACAATGTTATCTCCTTCTTATATAAGTGTTCAAGGAAAAATCATAGTATTAATATCATATGCAAAATCATTGGCCTTTTACAAAATTTCAAGTGTTATGTGTAGATCATTTTGATAATATACATAATCTAGAAATTATTTGTAGAAATACACGTTCTTAAGTATTATGGGTGTTTCCGATTCGCCTTCATGTGTATCTGATACGGTATCTTTTTTATTTTTTTATTATTGAAAACGCCATGGTGGATTTCACAAGTATCGGACGAGTATCCGAATATCCAATATGTATATGATACTGCACAGTGTACAATTTCATAGTATCCGTGCAATCTAGATTGTCATTAACTTCAGAGAACAATTTGATTTGGTATCAAAATTGTAACGAAAATTTATTATATGATATCAAATTTGTATTTTCATTTGCAATTTTACCAAAGTTGTAAGGTGACATAGCATGTAGTACCAAAAGAACAAATTTCTCATAAAGAAACATAAAAATGTATTTGAGTTGGCTGTGATATTATGTTTTTGATACATAGAAATGTATTTGAAGTTGGCTGTGATACTATGTTTTGATAAACGCATTTATGTTTTTCTTTTTAAAATAGGAATTTTTTTATTCACTTTCGGTAATTTTATTCAAACATTTCGAATTTGGATTTCTTAAAATATTGAAACTTAGTATGTGGATAATGAAAATAAATATATAAGAAAAAGGTTTTTTTTTTTTTGAAAAAAAAAAAGGGGGACCAGTTTAAATATATATAATAAAACGAAAAATATGAAAACTTGCTTATAATTATTTTCATAGTAGAATTTTAATGAACATAAAAAATACTCCCTCCGTTTTCTTTATTTGTCGCTTTGGCAAAAAAAATTTGTTTACTTTTATTTGTCGTTTTAGAATTTCAATGTAAAATTAATGTTCTTTTACCAGTTTTACCCTTCTTACTAATACTTGTAATTAATGCCAAAATTATTTGATTAAAATGATATTTTAGGATTTTTACTTAAAAAAGTAACTATTTATGATATTTATTAATTCATGTGCAACCCTTCAGAATCGATGAGGATCCTCTATGACACTTTTAATGTATCATGACAATTACGTATTAGTAATACACATGTATGATACACTGATATATAGGATCTTGGGCTGAAACAAAAAAAAGGGAGAGTAATTTCTCTGTGATGATGAAACAATATCTGACGACATGTTATTTTGCCGCCATTTTGGGAAAAGTCTCAAAGAACTAGGTTATAGTTTATTGGGACACTCTAAGGTGACTCTATGTAGTAGAGAGTCACCTTAATTCCTTCTTTAAGTGTATGACATGTACGAATCCCATCACAATTCAAAATTACCAAAATACCCACTAAATTAAAATATCTCTCTCTCATTTTTCTCATTTTTCCTCTCATTTAATTTTACATTTCTCTCTCTCTCTTCTCCCTAAACACACACCACCGCCTCACATTTCTCGTCGTCAACCCCCACCCCTTCTCAGGCAGTCGGAACGGCCGGCTAGGAATCGGAATTTCGAGGCTTCCATCACCTATTACATTAATTTACTACCTATTTCACACACACAATCACATACTTTTCCGTCATTTTTTAGTCCATTTTTGGGTTATTTTGATTTCATTCCATCTGTGGTTTTTCATTTGTTTTTATTTTCAAGTTTCCCACCGCAAGATCTTTACTTTTGCTGCTCCTTTTGTGGGTTTCCATTAGTTTATGTCAAATTCCATTTTGATTTTGATTTAATTGTGCAAGTTACAGAGAATGAGTGGAAAAAAGATGAAGTATTTTTATTACTCCTAATATAAATATACTACTAATAACCTTCTATTTGATGATTTGTTGCACAGGAAAACATAATTCCATTTGAATTTCGCAGCCCAAAGGTTTTCACCGGCGAAGGTTGAAGAAGATGCTGAATTGCTTTTATTTTTTTATATATATTTTATTATATAAACTCAATTTTAGAAAATAAGGACAATTTTTGTAGAAAAATATTTAAATTATAAGGAAATTGTATTTTTTTAAATTAAACATGTTCAATTTAATATAATATTTATAAATAAATAAATTAAGATTAGATTTAATTTTGGTAAAAAAGAATTTCAAATGGAGAATTTACGCATATAGTAACATTAACCCCTTCACAAATCGTAATTTGGCCGAGCAGGGAACATACATGTATAGTAACATTAAGCCCTCCGTAAATCGTAGCTTAGTTAAATTTGTTGATTTTGGTATAAAAGAATCTCTAATGGAAAACCTACACGTATACTAATATTAACCCCTCTTTAATTTGTAAACTGATAAAATTTGTTGATTTTTGTAAAAAATAATCCCGAATGGAGAACCTACATGTATAGTAATATTAACACCTCCATTAATCGTAACTTCATGAAATTTGTTGATTTTGATGAAAAATAAACTTGAATCCTTCGTAATTTGATAATATGTCAATAATTAAAAAAAATAATGATTCGGTCATTATTTTGATCAAATTGTTTATTAGATGGGTATGTAACATTAAGTCCTTCGTAATTTGATAATATGTTAATAATTAAAAAAATAATAATGACTCGGTCATTATTTCGATCAAATTGTCTATTAGATGGTTATGTAACACTAAGTTCTTCGTAATTTGATAATATGTCAATAATTAAAAAAAATTAATGAGTCGGTCATTATTTCGATCAATTGTCTATTAGATGGGTATGTAATACTAAGTCCTTCGTAATTTGATAATATGTCAATAATTAAAAAAAATCAATGACTTGGTCTTTATTTCGATCAAATTGTCTATTAGATGGGTATGTAACACTAAGTCTTTCGTAATTTGATAATATGTCAATAATTTAAAAAAAAATTAATGACTCGGTCATTATTTCGATCAAATTGTCCATTAGATGGATATGTAACACTAAATCGTTCGTAATTTGATAATATGTCAATAATTTAAAAAAATTAATGATTCGGTCATTATTTCGATCAAATTGTCTATTAGATGGGTATGTAACACTAAGTCCGTCGTAATTTGATAATATATCAATAATTAAAAAAAAAATTAATGATTCCATCACTTTTTCGATCAAATTTTGATGTTTTTGATCATAAATAGGATTTATTTTTATTTGATGATTAGTTATGGGTTTTTTTTTTTTGCAATTTTATATTATTAATTATTTTTTAACGATTAGTTATGGGTTTTTTTGACAATTTGATCGAAATAGTGTTCGAATCATTAATTTTTTTTAATTATTGACATATTATCAAATTACGAAGGACTTAGCGTTACATGCCCATCTAATAGGCAATTTAATCGTAATAATGACTGAATCATTAATTTTTTTTAAATTATTGACATATTATCAAATTACGAAAGACTTAGTGTTACATATCCATCTAATGGACAATTTGATCGAAATAATGATCGAATCATTAATTTTTTTTAATTATTGACATATTATCAAATTACGAAAGACTTAGTGTTACATACCTATCTAATAGACAATTTGATCGAAATAAAGACCGAGTCATTAATTTTTTTTAATTAGTGACATATTATAAAATTACGAAGGACTTAGTGTTACATACCCATCTAATAGACAATTTGATCGAAATAATGACCGAATCATTAATTTTTTTTAATTATTGACATATTATAAAATTACGAAGGACTTAGTGTTACATACCCATCTAATAGACAATTTGATCGAAATAATGACCGAATCATTAATTTTTTTTAATTATTGACATATTATCAAATTACGAAAGATTTAGTGTTACATACATATCTAATAGACAATTTGATCGAAATAAAGACCGAGTCATTAATTTTTTTTAATTATTGACATATTATCAAATTACGAAGGACTTAGTGTTACGTACCCATCTAATCGACAATTTGATCGAAATAATGACCGACTCATTAGTTTTTTTTAATTATTGACATATTATCAAGTTACGAAGGACTTAGTGTTACATACCCATTTAATAGACAATTTGATCGAAATAATGACCGAGTCATTATTATTTTTTAATTATTGACATATTATCAAATTACGAAGGGCTTAGTATTACATACCCATTTAATAAACAATTTGATCGAAATAATGACCGAATCATTAATTTTTTTTAATTATTGACATATTTATCAAATTACGAAGGATTCGGGTTTATTTTTCATCAAAATCAACAAATTTCATGAAGTTACGATTAATGGAGGTGTTAATGTTACTATACATGTAGGTTCTCTATTCGGGATTATTTTTTACAATAATCAACAAATTTTACCAGTTTACGAATTAAAGAGGGGTTAATGTTAGTATACGTGTAGGTTTTCCATTAGAGATTCTTTTATACTAAAATCAACAAATTTAACTAAGTTACGATTTACGGAGGGCTTATATTACTATACATGTATGTTCCCTGCTCGGCCAAATTACGATTTGTGAAGGGGTTAATGTTACTATACGCGTAAATTCTCCGTTTGAAATTCTTTTTTACCAAAATTAAATCTAATCTTAATTTATTTATAAATATTATATTAAACTGAACATGATTAATTTAAAAAAAATACAATTTCCTTATAATTTAAATATTTTTCTACAAAAATTGTCCTTATTTTCTAAAAATGAGTTTATATAAAAATATATATAAAAAAATAAAAGCAATTCGACATCTTCTTCAACCTTCGCCGGTGAAAACCTTTGGGCTGCGAAATTCAAATGGAATTATGTTTTCATGTGCAACAAATCATCAAATAGAAGGTTAATTAGTAGTATAATTATATTAGGAGTAATAAAAACACTTCATCTTTTTTCCACTCATCCTCTGTAACTTGCACAATTAAATCAAAATCAAAATGAAATTTGACATAAACTAATGGAAACCCACAAAAGGAGCATCAAAAGTAAAGATCTTGCGGTGGGAAACTTGAAAATTAAAAACAAATGAAAAACCCAGATGGAATGAAACCAAAATAACCCAAAAATGGACTAAAAAATGACGGAAAAGTATGTGATTGTGTGTGAAATAGGTAGTGAATTAATGTAATAGGTGATGGAAATAAGTCGGAGGCCTCGAAATTCCGATTCCTAGCCGGCCGTTCCGACGGCCTGAGAAAGGGTGGGGGTTGACGGTGAGAAATGTGAGGCGGTGGTGTGTGTTTAGGGAGAAGAGAGAGAGAAATGTAAAATTAAATGAGAGGGGTAAAATAGAAATACAAAAGACTTGTAATGGGTAATTTTGTCAATTTGCTGTGTACGTGATTTTTGGCTGGGTACGTACGCACGTACAGGTCGTACACCCTTTACCCTCAAAATGTGGTAACTCTCGTATGTGAGAGAGTCATTATATAATGTCCCTAGTTTATTCATTTTCTGAAACTTGTTCTTTTTTTTGTTTTTCTTCGTCAAGTTATTTGGTATATCATATGTACCAAGTTAGCAGTTCATTTGGCGCAGCGGCCCAATAATATGTAGACATGTTGACATATAATAATCCAATTATAGGTGAGTTTACGGAGACTTTAACTTCTTCATTTCCTACATTCTGTCAGCATGTCTTTTATTTTCTTATTTTGAAATCCTATATTTTTGAAAAATATGTTCAAAATATAGGTGATGTGAATTCTCATTCCACATATAAAAATTATATTTGTAGGTTGCACCATGTATACTCAATGATGTGGTGCAACGGTTAAACTAAATACTTTTAGCGTGTGAAAATTAATCCGGGGTGCTAACTGAAATTTATCAATATATTGGGACCTCACCAACAATTTTTTTTCCCATCATTCGAAAAATTCTGATTTTACTTCAAGTTGCTAATGAGAAAGCGCGACTTCGAGGAGTAAAACCCCCTTCCTCCTCAAAGTACACGTTTCCTGTGCCTTTCTTTTCTCTTTCAATCTGCAATACCTTAGGGCAAAAACAGAATATATACACACTCAAGCAACTATACATATACACATACATACATAAACCAGAACTTTCTTCATCGGCTCTCTAACTTTGTAATCAATTGTTTGCTCTTTGGGGTAGAATTAATAATAAAAAATTATTTTTTTCCTAAAACCCCAATGGAGCTGCTCCGAGCCAATCTCTCGCGGGTTCGAATTCCGGAGCCCACCAATCGCATATACAAACAAGAGTGCTGCATTTCATTCGACACTCCGGTATTTATTTACTTTGTTTTTAACTGTTTAAATTTACTCCGATACATGTATCATCTGAAAGCATTGAAGACTTGTTCTATGTTGCCTGCTATTGTTTTTTGCTTTATAAAGTTTTATTTGTGGATTAGGGTTTATCATATGTTAGGAGTTGAGTTCATTAGTGTCCAACATTGGAAATGTAGTTAGGAACTTGTTCTATGTTCAATTCATCTAACTAACCCGACTCCTGTTTTTTCTTTTTCTATTGAGGTTGCAGTTCTGTATGAATATTCACCAGTATTCCAAAATTTGGCTGTGATGCACGAATGCAATTTTGTTGTACTTTTACTGAGTCTGAGATTATGTTTTTTTTTTTTCTTCTTTTTGCAGAAATCAGAGGGTGGACTGTTTGTGGATATGAATTCATTTCTCGCATTTGGGAAGGATTATGTGGGGTGGAATTACGAGAAGACTGGAAACCCTGTCTACCTGCACATCAAGGAGACTCAAAAGTCAGTGTCTGAAGACAGGCCTTCTAAGAAACCAACACGTCTAGCCATAGGTACTGAGTGAATCACAATTCAGAGTACTTTCGTTTTAGACCATGTTATTATCTTTGAGGTCTGGTTTGTGTTAGGCATCTTTCTTTTTTGAACTACTAAAGAATCCCAAACTTGTACGTACATTCAATTGACAATTTCTTACGCAATCAATGCTAGTGTTGACAATCCAAGGGTGCAATATAGTTTTATTGTATACTAGGTTTACATATTTTGGGGATTGATGCGTTTGAACTGACTCAAGTGATTTCTTCAAGAGTGGAAGAGATGCCATGTTCTTCAACATCACAAGATCTCCAAGAAAAATGATTTTTTTTAGGAATTATAGTGGAAAGGAATCTGAGTAATTTAGTTGATGAAAAACGTCACCTCTTCAGCTTTGGAGCGTGTTTAGTATCCAAAGGATATGCGATAAGTCCTTTTTTCTTGTTGGCTAAGGATTTGGTATTAGCTCTTGTTTGCTCCCTTCTTGACCTCTGTTAGATGCACCAATGCTATACATATTACTCATTGATATATTAATCAAATTTATTCGTTATATCAGGAACTTGTGAATTATTTTTCCCAAATTTTGCATATTTCTGTTTGTAGGTCATGAAGGAGGATTTGATAACAATGATCCTGAATATGAAGAGAGCTATGAAATAGTCATTTTGCCAGATTATCTAACATTCCCTTTTCCATCAGTGGAGCTGCCGGAAAAGGTAGTCTCCTTTTTGTACATGTATATAGCTATATGTAATGTATAGATGAGTGAAAGGTATTAATACACAGACTCAGTGGTTTGCATATTTGTGTCACTTTTATCTATCTTGCAGGTTAGATTAGCTGTGGATGCTGTCATTATGAATGCGGGTGCAGAAAAAAAAGAGCAAGTTGCTTCCTGGACAGCTGATAAGAAAATCGTCAGTAAGCATGCCATGGATTTGAAACAGCTTGACAATGGGGTCATTGTTCCTCCATCTGGTTGGAAGTGTGAGAAGTGTGACAAGACTGACAATCTTTGGTTAAATTTAACCGATGGATCAATCCTCTGTGGTAGAAGCAATTGGGATGGAAGTGGGGGCAATGACCATGCTGTTGACCATTACAATGTGACCAAGTATCCTCTGGCTGTAAAGCTTGGGACAATCACTGATGACTTAGAGGCAGCAGGTAATGCCTGTCCTCTCTCTATTGTCTACATTCTGCACACATTCCATCATGCTATTGCTGATGTCGTACTTGTGATTTTGCAGTATGTATAATGATAATAATGCAAAGTTATCTAGTAATATGCTGTTAAATCAACTTGGCATGACCGCAAAACATGCGCTTAACGACTAACTACTATATTTAAGGCTGTCCATGTTTAGGCTATAATTTCAACATCGTTTGCTATTTCAAATATAATTATCTTATTCAAAATTTTGGCAGCTCAGATGTTTACTCTTATGATGAGGATGCAAGTATTCTGGATCCACTTCTAGCACAACATCTGCAGCATTTTGGTATTGACTTTTCATCCTTACAGAAGGTAAGAAGGTTGAAATTTGATGCAAGTAATATTTGTTCGTGCAAAGCTCGTTATACTTAATAGCAGTAGCCTAGTGCTTTCTTGGACACTTATGGATGATGGAGATCAGGATGAATTAACTTCATTTCACATACCAACCTCTTTGTAGTTGCCTGGTTCCTTTACAGTTGAACTCTTAATTTATTGCTTCCACCTGAGAATTTTAGAACAAAGACATCAACTCTATTTACCAAGCGATCCTTCTCCCTCAAATCACCCTTATTTAGACTCTATTTATTTGACGCTTATTTCTTATTTCCGTTTTCATCAGAGAATATAATATATGCTACCTCTGTCCCAATTTTTTTTACCTGTTTCCTTTCTGGGACCATAACCAAGTTCTATTTGCTTACATTAAAAGTTCCTCTAAAAAATAACCTATCAAATAAAGTAATGATTTGATACCACTAATCTTCAATCACTATCATTGTCATTAAAACAGGTTTCTGTTTACTTATTGTGAAAAATTACACCAATATCATTAATTGTTGAATTGGTCATGGAAATATTTTAGACTGAAAGGACTACTGCTGAAAGAGAACTTGATCAAAACACCAATTTTGACTGGAACCGAATTCAAGAGAGTGGACAAGAGGTTGAGCCACTATTTGGAGCAGGCTACACTGGACTTGTAAATCTTGGCAACAGGTTATTTGACCTATATTATTGTAGTCCTACATGCTCTTGGTGTTTCTTCGATCTTGGTTCCTCATTGTTATCTTTGCAGTTGTTACTTGGCTGCAACTATGCAAGTTGTATTCTCTACCCGTGGCTTCTGTTCACGGTCAGTTACTGTTGCGTGGTATTTATATACTAATAAACTTATCACATGATTTGAGCCTTTTTTCTCAATTTTTCTTTTTTGAAGATTTCTCTCTCTCTCTCTCAGTTATGGCTCTGAATATGGACTCTTTTTTATGTGATTCCCCTGTAGGTACTATTTTGACCAAAGATTGAAAACGGCTTTCGATACGGCTCCAGCTGATCCAACAGTCGATCTGAACATGCAATTGTAAGTACCTAGCCTTTTTTAACGAAATCACTTTAAATAAGTCCCCACCAACCCCCCCCCCCCCCCCCCCCCCCCCCCACAAAAAAAAAAAAAAAAAACAAAGAAAAAGAAGATAACATAAAAAGGAGTTAGTTTTCCCAGTTCAGTTGGACCTATAATGACTAATATACTTGAGGAGACATAATGATAGATTAATTTATGTACTAAATTTTATTTTTTCTTATTTTTTTTTTAATTTTTGTTGGGTAGTGGTACTTGGGGTTAATGTGGGATCATGACAGTTGATATGGAATGCAAGATGCACCGAGTGTCTGTATAAGGAGGTCTTAGTATGGTTTAACAGTGATTTTGTTTGCTAGAACGAGTAAATTATAGGGAGTTTGTTGCCGTTTCTTAGTGAGAATGGCCCCTTTTTAGATGCTGTGTTTTCCTTACTGTAGTACAAATTTTTACAATGTAACAGTTCATTGATGATTTTTCCTAGATTAGTAATTCTTGTAGCTTTTAATTTCTTTCATCTCATGATGAAACATCATTCTCATTCTTGCAGTATTTGAACCTTAAATTATATGTGTTTTTTATCTATAGAAGATATGGGGGATGATAAACTCATAGTATATCTTTATTCTGCTGCCATTTCTACCTTCTAGTAGTTAACGCACTAGTTCTCTCTGCTCCGTTCTATTTGCAGAACAAAGCTAGCTCATGGCTTGCTTTCTGGTAAATACTCCATTCCAGCTTCCAAGGTATGTTTGGTGCATATTCCTTGTGCTTATGTCTTCTTGTTGCTGCAAATAACATTTAGCTGGTTTGTTTTCAGAAAGAAAATGCAGGTGATGCAGCTCACACTACATTAACTGCTGTAAGTACCTTTCCAGTTCAGTATCAACTTCTGTTAGTCTATCATTTTCTGGATCCTCGTATTTGTTAAAGAACTATATATATAATGGAGCTTACAAGAAAATAAGAATGAGTAGACAATGTATGCCTTATTAGATGCTTGAATTTGAAAACATGATAGAAATGCCACTTCAGATTTCTTTTGCACAGATCATTTCACATTATTCTGGTCCTAATTCTCAATGTTCAATTGCCTTCAACTTTCAGAAACAAGAGGGAATTCCTCCTCGTATGTTCAAGTCAGTAATTGCTGCAAAACATCCTGAATTTTCGACTATGAGACAGCAGGTATGTTTACAAATTAAGATTGCTAACATTGAGTAATTCAATTTGAAAATAGCACAATAACTGCACAATGTTGCAGGGTTGATTTTATGACTTAGTGTGCAATTCTATCATTTGATTTTTCAGCGCATCTTTTCAATATTTAATTGGTTGGTAGGATGTTGTGCTATTTGTAAATGTCCTTAGCTGTTTTAGATAGTTACAGATCTAAATCAGTGAAAACCCCAGATAATTATCACAAGGTCTATTTTTTTTGTTTCTTTTAATTTATGATGTATGAAAACCGCTGGGCTCTGTGATTAGAGATGGCATAAGCTTGTTTTCTAGAGGGCTATCTTGTTTTATTCTTCTAGTTTGATTTGGAGCTTATAATTTTTGTGATTGCTGTATTGCAAAGAAGATTGACAGAATATTATATCTAGGATGCCTTAGAGTTTTTCCTTCATTTCATTGACCAAGTTGAGCGTATCAACACTGCAAAACCCAACTTTGATCCCTCAAGGAGTTTCAAATTTGGCATTGAAGAGCGATTGGAATGCTCCTCAGGCAAAGTTGCATACAACAAAAGAAACGACTATATACTCTCTTTAAATATTCCCTTGGATAAAGCTATAAACAAGGGTGAGTTCATTTTCTTATTGTAAACCCAGCACTATTTTGCGAGTTGAGTGTATTCACTATTCTAATATAAAATTTTCTTGGTATTTCAGATGAATTGGAAGACTTCCAAAAATTAAAAGCTGAGAAGGAGACAAGGAAGGAAAAACTGTGAGTTGAAAGCCTCATATTGATGTATATACTCAACTTGTTGCATCATTTGCTGAATTTATCGCATTCTTAAAGGTCATCTGATGAAATTGTTCGGCCAAGGGTAAAATTGATGGACTGTCTACATTGCTTTTCTGCTCCTGAGGAGTTGCATGATTTTTACAGCACTGCCTTAAATGCTAAGACAACTGCAATCAAGTGAGTTTTATCCTCTTCCCAATATTCTCACTGCCCATGGAAAAAGGCTGAAACATTGCATGTGGGCATGATGAACCAGATGAAGCATTAAGTTGGCTTTAGGCTGAAAATACACGATTATTTACTCTTAATATTAACTATATTTATTACCTTTGCAGGACTGCTGGTCTGACCTCATTTCCTGATTACCTGGTATTACACATGAGAAAGTTCGTCTTGGAGGAGGGTTGGGTCCCAAAGAAACTGGGTATTTATTCTTTTAACTTCACTTGATGATTTCAAATACTAATTTATTGGTAGTAAGATGATAGTTAATGTTCTTCTCTGGATTGGTGTCGCAGATGTCTATATAGATGTTCCTGATACCATAGATATCAGTCACATGCGCAGCAAAGGTCTTCAGCCTGGCGAAGA
Source organism: Penstemon barbatus (assembly GCA_003313485.2). NCBI lineage: Eukaryota > Viridiplantae > Streptophyta > Magnoliopsida > Lamiales > Plantaginaceae > Penstemon > Penstemon barbatus. The sequence goes on from CM064883.1 coordinate 103,944,621, forward strand.
ATTGTTATCCGAAAATGGTATTTCTACACCTGCTTTTTTCTTTTATGTCTGATATGCTGAATTTGTCAAACTTTTAAGTACTATTTAATTGATTTTTATGAGGGAAATATAAACAGATTCTGGATTGGTAAAATGTTTAACATTTTCTCAATTTACAACCATCCACCATTACCAGTTTCTTGCGATATGGTGATATAAACCATCCCCTTCACTTGATGGATCACTTGAAACGAAAGAAATCTTACGAAACCCTTTTCCCGAATAAAAACCTGTTCTCATGTTTCATTAGTGGAGAATGGGAGTCTTGTTGCTGGCTGAATCTGTACCAGATGGTTACAAGATCATCATCAGAATGAGTCGTAATGAACAACTTGTAAAGAGTGGAACTGTCTTTTGTTTGTCCGCAAACTTTTAATACAATTTTGTGTCTGTATGTGCAGCTGCTAGCGATGATAAAATTGATGCCAACGAGGACATTGTTTTACAACTTGTATCAATGGGATTTCAACATCTTCATTGTCAAAAGGCTGCTATTAACACCTTCAATGCTGGAGTCGAAGAAGCAATGAATTGGTTGCTTAACCATATGAATGATCCAGGTATTAATTTTCACCTTTCAAAGACCAGGTTGTATAAGTTGGTCATTTTGACATGTTTTGTTGACCACAAGAGCTATTGATTCTTTTCCCCAGATATTGATGAACCTATCGTGAAAGAGCCGAAGGGTGCTCCATTTATTGATCCAACAACACTTGATACTTTAATAAATTTTGGTTTTGAGGAAGCCATTGCTCGGAAAGCACTACAGGCATCGGTAAAACACTTATAACCTAACTCATTGGTTTTTGGGAGACATCAAGAGAACACTTGCCTGTAACTAAGATGTTAGAGCTATAATAATGGTGATTGATTCTTTACAGGGTGGTGATATTGAGAGAGCTACCGAATGGATATTTAATCCTCCTTCTGAAATGTCAAATATGGATATCACACCAAGTAGTAGCAGTGCTGCTGTTGATGCTTCTCTGCCTGATGGAGAAGGAAGTTAGTTCCTCATATTCCTTTCGCGTGCTTTTACTCCTACTTTTCCTACTAGAATAGTAGACGACTGCTCTACCGATGTTTAATAACTTGGTTATTATCCGTTGCAGTACTATATCGTTTAATATCACAATTCTAGTTGAATATGTCCACCATAAAATTAAGTTCTGGCAACTGCATGTGCTAAACCATTGGTCTAACGGTCTTTAAAGTTTTCAGAATTAATAGAAAAGGGGAAAGAAAAGAGAGAAGAGAATGCACACCTCCATTCTAGCCATTGAAACAAGTTTACCAATTACCAGCCTCAGAACTTCGTTTATGGATCTAAAGATCTTTAACGTATTGTAGTCTAAAAACTAGGGAAAAACACTCGGTCAGAAGTTAATTTTTTTAAACTTATTGCCAGTCTTTAGGGGGGTGGGTTGGTGCTGGTACATTGATTCTTATTTGGAATGTAGAGTGTGTGAGTGCTTCGAGATTCACGGGATGATTGCCGTGTTTGTACACTAGATGTTCTAGACATTGTGCTTAGACTTTGCTTTTACATTTGCAGAATACCGGCTGATGGGATTAGTAAGCCACATTGGCACATCCACGCACTGTGGGCATTATGTTGCACACATCTACAAAGAAGGTAGGTGGGTGATTTTCAATGATGATAAAGTTGGGGTATCTAAGAATCCTCCTATCGACATGGGCTACTTATACTTCTTTGAGAGAACTGATGGTTGATTTTACTTGAATATACTACTCTGGAAGGATTGGCAAGATACAGAAGGTTCAAAATATTGCTCTTGTTCTTTTGTTTGGCTCTGAACCTAGAACTTGTAGTGTGTGTGTAGATCTTTCTTATCATTCTCGATCCGTTGCAGTTTTCTCTGAATGAGACGTGAGACCCTGTTCTGTTTTATTATAGATTTTCAACTTTTCATTTTATGATTAGAGTTCATAGAGTGGTCGTGGCTCATGTGTTAGCCCCTTCAAATTAGGGGAAATATCAGATGTGTTACCTTTTCTTTACAAGTAAACTCTGTACTTGTACTTAAATGGGTATTGAATAGTTTGTTGGAAATGTGGGCTAGGAGATATTGATTGAATCTCTATTTTTCAAAATGTTTTTATTTTTGTCACCAATAATCTCAAGTATTTATCTTGCGATGCATCATTACCTAATTTGCAGAATCTACTGAGATATTCAATTAATTTTCTGAATGAACGTTGATTGTTAAAGAAATGGGATTTTTGTGTTACGAATTTTGTTCTTTTCTGCCCTCATGATAAGACTAGGCCTGGTTTATTATTTGATTTTTGGAGATGAAAATGAATAGGAAGTTCTGGCTTTAGAAAATGAAATTATGAACAGAAGATGATTTGTGGGACTTTATTAGTGGGTATTGAAAAAGTTGGAGAGAGAGAGAGAGAGAGAGTAATTAAGAGATGTACAAGTAACAATTATGTTGTTGTAAGAATGATTAAGTTATTTAAAATAGAGTTTTTTTAAAGAAGAAGGGGAATTCTAGGGTGCCGCTACGTTAGGTGCCGTTAATACCACATTATGTGGTATTATCACACAATGTGTGTCACATTAGGTGGTATAAATACCATAGAATGTGACACACATTGCGTGGTAATACCACATAATTTGGAATAAATACTACATGATGTGGGGGTCATATTAAACATATGGGGTTAATACTATGTAATGTGATCATGTACTGTCACATGTGGAGATCATACCATACAATGTGATACACATTGTGTGGTAATACCACCTAATGTGGTATTAGCGGCACATAACGTAGCGGCACCCTAGAATTTTCCTAAGAAGAATATTAGAGTATGAACATATTTTCTAAACGGCTTTTTGCTAGCGTTAGAAATTTAGAATTCTTTAGAAATTCTATTCAAACATGGAACGGGTCCTGTAAAGAAAATGCATTTTTGTGTTTAGAATTTCGTCAAACAGAACTTTGAGGTAAATAGTGAATGAATATTGGGGACAATTTGAATTATTCCCCGACGTGGTACAAGTTTGTAATGTAGTACACACAATCCAGTACATAGTACAGAATACAATTAGCACTAGAGCAATGAAGAAGAATAGTACAATGTTCATAATTCTAGATAGATGGTTGTACTGTACTTAATGCTAAAACTATAAAAACCGCTACTCTGACCTACCAAACTTATAACTAAGTTTTTAAATAAAAAAAATATCCCGGAAGAGAGATTTGAGAGCTAAAAAACCTCATTGAGTGTAGCGTTGATGATAGCTCATTCGTTTGTACAATGTCGTTTCATCAATGCTGCACTTAATAATGTTTTTAATTCTTTGAGACAATTCAATTTTCATTAACCTTATTATTCCAGGTTTGTTTATTACTTTGATTTAGTGTGTTTCTTCAATTGCTTTGCCTTTTATATAACAATCTTTCATATATTTCGTCTAATGTGGGGGTATATTTGAAGTCCTAGTTAAAGAGCTTTGACAGAGAACTAGGGATGGCCACGGGCGGGGGGCGGGTTTGGGTTAGATATATGGATATAATAAATTTGGAAATTTATACAATTTAATCTCGAATTTGTCCCGTATTAATTTGGGTACCCGAATTATTGCCGGACGGAACGAGGTGGGATTACTGGGTTCCATATTATTTTTAATCATCAATTCGTCATATGTACACCTAACAAAATAAAATTACAATATTTTGGGTTAAAATTTTGTATGTAATAGACTAGTAGTAGTAGTAATTTAAATTCTAAAGCATAAAAAAATCAAAAAAAAAAAATATATTGTATGTCGTGGCATAGGTGGGAAGAAGAAGTGGTAGAGCTGTAGAGACTCTGAGAGTTTTTAGAACTAAGGCAAACTTAATGTATTAATAACTAGTGGTAAAGTAAAAAAGCTCTTTATAGATATATAAGTAAATTATATAATAATAATAATAATAATAATAATAATAATAATAATAATAAGATATATAAGTAAATCTAATGTATTTAAATTCTTTTTCGCCAAATTCAAGTTTAACACCAAATAATATTATGTTTCAATTTCTTTATTTCTTTTTCAAAAATAAAATATTTATTAAGAATGAATTCATCCATCCATCCACCAAACAATATTATGTTTCAATTTCTTCATTTTTTTTGTTTCCTTCGATTATAAAAGTGAGATGAAAATGATGAAAAAAATTGAGATCGAGAAAAGGAAGGTACGAAAAGAAATGAAAAATATAACATAATGTTGTTTGGTGGATGAATGGATTCATAATTAATAAAGAGACAATTTTATTTTAATGAATTAATAAAGAAATTTATTATTTATGAAAGTGGTGGGGGTATATTTTTGAAATAAAAATTACAAAACTATAACATAAGGGGATAAGTGTTACGATTGATACTTTATGGAGTTAACTGATACTATCCATATACTTTAAGGTGAGAAACTGTATTTCACCATTTTCATATTACATGGGATGAATTGTCTATTAAACATATCATAAGAAATTAACTTGTTGTAAAAAACTGTTAAATGAGTTCAAATAAGCCCACAAAGAGCAGTTCAAGATTCCACCTAGATCTCATTCCATCTAATAACGTAATTAAGGCCATAAAATCTGGTTTTCAAGAAGATAATCAAGTGATTAGTTACAAAATGTCCCTGTCATGAAAAGAAACCATAAGAAAAATCCCTAAAAGTCAGTCACCAGCAAGAATATAATCATAAACTAAGTCAAAGCCCTTTTTTGTTTTTTGTTTTTGAGATAATAATTCAAGGCCCATTAATTCTTAGTAAAACGCCCATTCAATTTTTTGGAATATACTCTGTTTGTCGTAGGTTTCGAGTACAAACTTAAGAATTGAAGTGATTTCGCTGTAGTTATTCCAATTTAAAATTTTCTTGTTTTATAGGTAAACTTGACAAGAAAAGGAGACTCAAAATTACTAAATATGGCTCTCCGATCCTCGTGGAAAAGATCCACATCATTTCTATTTAAACATTTATCATATTTGTTGATGATCTACGATCATAAATATATCTAGTTTAAATGTTAGAAACAAACATATCACTTAAAAGTCGAGACTAAACAAGGAATAAAGACTGTTCTTGACTCAAATCTTTTGTGTAGAGGCTTTTGAGAGCTAAATTAGGAAGATTAATGAGCTAGAATTTAAATATTCTTGACATGAATGATTTATTTATAATATTAATTATAGAAAAGTGTATTGCAATAAGATATGAAACTTGGGTATGCTCAACACCGGAGGATTCATAAGTGGTCTAAAAGATGACCAAGTCCAAAAATTACATCCCGCATTCTTAGATGCCAATGGCCCAATGGTTCATATTTGGTCTCCAAAGTCCAGCTCCATTACTAAACTTGGGGCCCAAAAAAGCTCATTTTTGCTTTCTCAACCTTTTGACGTTTCAAACTAAAACAATTAAAAACCATCAATTCATCTTCCTTCATAAAATAATCATACAACTTTTACGAGTTCATATAAAATTCCGTGTCAAATTAAAAGAGATAAGGATAATTTAAAAAAAAAATATATTCATCATTATTACATTATAAATTATTTCAATTTTTGTTCAGTTCATAATAAATACTAAACAAGCATCGAATAAGTATTAAATTTGAGAAAAATTCACATTCGTAAAAATTAAAATAAAAATATTTTAGTTCTAAAATTTCATCCTTAATCAACGGGCTATGATTTAACCGGATTTCGTCGGGTTAATTGAATATCAGTGAATTTGTGATATCGGGGGGGTTTTCGATATTTATATATATTTTGTAAGGCTCCGTTACTTTATTCCGGATGGATCGATTACAAAGAAAAGCAATATTTAAGAACGAGAAGTAAAACCACAAACGAAGCTATAAACACACCGATATGGAGAACAAAAGCTATGAATAATATTGAATCTTATTTTTATTGTGCTGTAGTAAGCAGAGTATAATCATGTATTCTCAGAGTTGAGAGATTTCGTAGTTGTCTAATACAATGATTAACTAGGTATTTATATAAAGTTAAACCTAGTGTTACAAGGAAACATAGTCCTAATAGGACTCGGCCCAAATATCCTTCTTGGGTCCGGAGTATTGTCTTTTGATCGAAGAGAGCTGTATTCGGCCTGGTCGGTGAGACGATCTTGAACAGCCTGATTTGGTCGAACCGATCTCAAGTTCTTCAGTCGATCGTACAGTATGTAGGGTGCGAAATAGCCCCCATCAGTACTCCCTCACTTCTTCGAGCGTATAGATAATAGAAGCTCGTGGAAGTAGATAAATCTTCACGACCGTTTGTTTTCTATGAATGGAGCCTCGTTAAAAACCTTTCTTAAGAAAAAACCCTGTGGGAAAAAATCTTAAGTAAGGAAAAGAGTGCTACATATCATAGATAGTCGTCTTCTCTGTCGATTATGAATCGCCACGCGTCTATTCAGGAGGCTTTTTATATCCTACCGTTTTTGGCGGGAATATGATTAGCTGCGATGAGTTCGAAACGTCTTTTCTCATCTCATTATAAATAGGTGACTCTTGAGTTCGCCATTTTTCCTTTATACTTCCTTATAATTCGTAGTGATTTTCCCGCTTAGTCGTTCATCACATAAAATTTTTCCTTTTATCGACCTTCATTTTCCGAGAACCAGAATATATGGCTTCTGTAAGAAGATCTTCTTCTAGAGAGATCGTCGCCCCCGATAACGAGGAGGAGTTGCATCCTAGTCTTTTGGGCGAACAATCTACAGTATCTGACTTCGTCGTCCCTGTAGAAGATACCCCTTCAAGGTACGAATCCTTACTGAGGCGGATGTAGCGGCCCGAGCCAAAAAGGGCAAAGGTACTGTTCCTCAGATTTCTGAACCAATTGAGGACGTTGCTTGTGCTTATACAGTGGAAACATTTCCGGAGGTTGTGAATAATTATACCAAATATTTTCCGGAAGGTTCCGAGATAATTCTTCCTTCCCCTTCTGATAGGGTCACATCTCCACCGGAGGGATGTCGAGCTTTTTATTCGGCTCACTTCAATAGCGGACTGCGTCTTTCTTTGTCTCCCCTTTTTCTCGAAGTCTTGAAAACTTTCACTGTGTACTTGACACAGCTGGTTCCAAATTCCGTTGCTTTTGTGGTTTGCTTTTCTGTTTTGATGATCGCAAAGGGGTTTAAACCTTCTTTTCGTAATTTTACGCAACTTTTCCGCTTCAATATTTCTAGTTCTTCGAATCGTGGATACTTCTTCGCTAGTCAGCGGCCTAGTCGAGCGATCTTTGACGCCCCTGTTTCTAGTAATCCTTCATGGAAATCTCACTTTTTCTTTGTTCGTCCTCCGTCTAATCTTTGCTTGGCGGATGGTTCGACCGTGCCTTTTTCATGGGATCATGGTTCCAGTTGGATTCCTGGAGGTCGCTTACCAACTGGCGAACTAGTTCCTGACGATGCTCAGTTTATCGCTGAGATCTCCGAAATGCGTGCAAACAAATATCAAAGTGCTCTTCTGATCGGGGAAGCTTTCCTTCGTAAGGCGGGGTTAAGTGTTCACAACTTTCCCATCAGTTCATCATCTGAACTTCTTGGTTAGTACTTTATTTTAGCTTAGTGTTGTGATGATACCGTTTATAGGGAAGAAAAATAACTTATAATTTATTTCTTTTTCAGCCGATATGGTAGAAAACTCTCGACATTCTTCGAAGGGAAAAATGGTGCTGTCGAAATCTTCCAAATCCGTAGAGAACGTCCCTATCGAGTAGAGAGCGTCACGAAAAAGGAAGTTGGAGTTGGGTCATGAATCTGAGGAGAATAGAGAGGAATCTCCAGATTCTCCTCATGAGTCCCCTATTCGTCAGGGCACGTGATCCGGTTATCCTCCTCTTCAGCTTAGAACATCTTTGGGTGTTCGAGGATGTCGCACCTGGTCGATGCCTCATCCTGCTAATGATCCAGTTGATAGAAAGAGGAGCTATTACGGACGCTCTGGTAATGATCTTTCTTTAGTCGGAGATAAGCATCCAAAACCTACTCTTGTCGAAATGATCGAGGATCATTTAGAGGGAAGGAGGGCCGCTGGTTATTCCGAGAAGGACTCTTTTATTCATGATGATAATGAGAATGCGGTCGATAAGGCAACCCGTGTTCTTTTGTCTGGTGTTTTTACTCGCGATCTGAATAAGCTTCTTCATAAGGATCCTCTGGAGAAATTCCAGCGAGTTTCTCTTTATGCTGAAAAGGTGATATCTTTTTCCTTTGATCATACTAACAGATAATTTTAAGGGTCTTCCTTAATTTACTAATCCATCTCTTTTTCTTGCTCTCTTTGTTCTTCCAGACTAAAACTTGTCTTGCGTCGTACGCCTATGAAAATGCACTTTGGAAACAACAGTGCGAGTTCCTGGAAGAGAAGAATAAAGCTTTACTTCATAAATCCTCCGGGTCAGAGGTTGGTCCCTCAACATCTTCTGCCGTTCCCGTCGTAGAGACTCGTGCTACCGGGACTGAAGATCAAGAAATAATAAACAGGGTGATGGAGGTTTCTCGTGCTCAAGAGCAGGCCAATCAAATGGCTAGAAAGTTAGAGGAATTCCAGTTACAGAGCACGGCTCGAATTAGCGAGCTTGAATCTCAAGTGTCAAGCCTTGAAACTTCTTTAGAGGAGTACGAAAATGATGTTCCACTTAGTGGACTTAGGGATCGATACGGTAGGAATCCTGACGAAAGAGTTGTTCGTGAATTCCTTAATTCTCCAGTTCATACGGCGTTGGTGTATCGGATGGTCGGTCCTCTTCTTGAAAATACTTTTAAGAAGGCGATTCATCAGCTGGTCGCCTTAGAGATGATCGACGACCGTCGAAAGGAGTATTTTAAGGCTGCTCACATTCGGTTGAATCGTTATGGTGAAATTTATTCTTCTTCCGAGGTTCCAGATGTTGTATATCAAGGTTTTCCTTTGGCTCACCTTGTCGAAGAATTTGGAAATCCATTGCCGATTCCTCCTTCTGATGTTAACAAGGAGCTCGATAATACTTTTGTCGATCCTGAAGACGAAGAAGAAGAGGAAGACGATATTGGCATGACTGAGGACGTCGGTAGTGATCAGAGAATTCCGGATATCGAGCAGGCTTCTTAAAATAGTGATTTTTTGAAATAATCATTGTAACTATTTACTCGTAGGTTTTAATTGTAATTTTACCCTTTCTTCTCTTTGTACCCTAAACATTTCGTATTCTGTCAGTCGTGTCTTTTCACATTCGCCGTAATAATTCAGACAAGTCATTAAGTTTGCCGTAATCATTATGTGTGTGTCTTTTCAAATTCTAGCGTTTGCTCCAAGGTCAGTTTTTCTGTTTCGCGCCCTTTCTTTAGGTCTGTCGCGTCTTTTCGTGTAGTATAAATACGAAAGGTAAAAACTTGGCTTGTTTTTTTTTTACTGCTATACTCCTCTCTTAATAGAATACTCTTTTTTCCAATCAGTCGATAAACTTTCTCGATATTAATTCGTACTTTTCCGTAATCCGATCATGAGTAACCTTTTTGGTAATACTTCGAAGCGACCTTCTCGTGAGGGCGCTAGAGATAATAGATCTAAAAAACTTCGAAGAGATGGGCCGTCGATGGAGCCTCCTCGTTCGTCCTTGATTAGCAATTCGATGACCGATAATCCTGTTATCCCTTCCCAACCTTTACCAGAAGTTAGTTCGTCGCTTGTTCAGCCAAACTTTCCTTCTTCCCCAGAGATAGGTAATAGGCCTTCGCCTGGTCGAATAGCTTTCGGAGATTCTTCTAACGTGGAGCAGGTTTACAATATACCTGTTTCATCAGGTTTTTCTTCTTACGAGTATGGAGGGGATTTTGTTAGTTCTCTTCCTTTTTCTACTTCTACTGCCCCAGTCGCCAGCGGAGGGCGAGCTGGTGATGACCTTTTTGTCAATCCTTCCACAACACAATCTATTTTGCAAGATTGTCCTGAATATTTGTTTCATGATACCACTGTAATGACTACTTCCTTTGAATCTGGAGGACCTTCTGAGGGTCAGTTTGGGTCAAGGTCTGGTCGTCGGACTGTTATTTCTGCTTCGGGCAAGGAGACCTCCGTTAGCCCCGACGAGAGAGAATCTCCTCGTCTGTTAGATGATCGATGTATCTTTGAGCAAGTCAAGGATATTATGTTGTCAGAGACTCCTCGTTCTGATGGTGTCCCTTCCAATAGTGAATTGTCTGGCTCAATTGAGCCTGATGCTTTGTCTTGGGATCTGGGTTTAAGCACTATTTTGCCTGGTGAGCTGAAGAAGCTTGAGGGTGCCTCCAGCGTACGCCTTGTCCAGTCGCTGGTGAAGATATGTGAACAGGTGGGCGAATCTTTTCATTATTTTATCTGTTTTAATTTTTGACTTCCTTCTTACATAAGGATTGTTTTCTTTTTCCAGGCTAAGTACTTTGCACTCCAGCTGGGTGTGCAAAACGATGAACTGTGGCGAAGTAAAGGTGCTTATCAACGTCGTTTGGAGTCGGAGTCGGTGAAGGTTGCTGGGCAGTCTCTCGAACTGCAGCTTGCCAATGATGAGTTGAAAAAATTGCAGGAGGAAAAGTCTGTCTGGGAGAAAGAGAAAAGTAACTTGGTTCAGGCTGCTGCTTCAGCAGAGGAGTCTAGTCGGCAAGCCTATGAGGAGGGATATGACGCCGGCTATCTAAAGCGTCAAGAGGAGTTGATGGCGTTTGCTGGCAATATGACTCCTCGGAAGGCTGTTTCTGGTAGTCGACCTGCTGACCGTTCTTCTCAGTGACCTTTGTTCGACCTGGCAGGCCTTGGACTGTCTCTTTTTTTTTTTTTTTTTTTTTTTTTTTTTTTTTATTTGGTTGCCCGACTTTTGTGCATTTGTTCGGGCTGAAGTTTTTGTAATGGGAGAAGCTCTAAATTGGAAATTATGACCTTTTTGTAGGCAGATTCTTGCCTTGACCAATTTTCTTCTGTAGATATACTTTGTTATGCTCGTTCTTCCTTTGTGCATAAATATAATGTTTGCTTCTGCAAATCAAGTCTTTGTATAATGTTTGCTTCTGCAAATCAAGTCTTTTGTTGATCATACCCAGTATACTCCTTTGGGTTACATGCACCAGCATGTTTTACGTCATGATTTAGACAATAGGTTATTCATATCGATCATAGTCGTTAAGGAACGCTCATCATCTTGGTCGATCTTCAATCTATGCCTTATACTTTTGTCTTTTTGTGATCTAAATCTTATGTAAGGAGGCTTATTGTCCCTTTTGTTGAATTCCGCTTTTTTCTTTACATCGAACTAAGGAAAAATATCCCTTTCAGTCTCTTCCAAACCTTTATGTTTCCCAGCATTAACTTTGAACTATATGTTCCTTGGTTAGTGTACTATTATATCACTTTCTTGATATGGGAGGAATTGGAAAATGTAGGGGTCATAGCCAGATCTACCCTGTTCAGACCTCCTTAAGCAATTCTTTGGTATGTTAGGCAGTTACGTCCTTGCTGTTTCGAATAAGGAGGACTATTCTCCTGATTTCTATGTCAGATATCTTGGATTTCAGAGGATTTCCCGTATGGCTTAGTCAATGGTCATCCATATGATGTATGAGGCAGTGACGTCCCTCGTATGGTGAAGGGTTTGGTCTTTTATCGAGCAACTGTCCTTTTCGCTGTGATTTTAAAGCTTGTATGACTTCGTTTGTGGATTCTAGGTTTTTAAGCCATCGACCATGAAGTATGATCGTTCCGGTATGTCTGATCCGGAGTTCTTTTAGGTTTGCTTGTGTTATTTGGGTGATCGCTTCGATTCACGACCTCTTTTGTTGTCGACCAGTTGAGGCGATTAGATAGTGCCGTTCCAACTTACTTGCATTTATTGCGGGAAGTCAAGGGGTCGCATCTATGTCCGTTGATCAAATACTTTTTCAGCCGTTGGATCCCTTAGATCTATCCCTATAAATAGGGGGTGGTTTGCATTCTTCATTTGCAATTTCTCAAAAAGGATGGAGATCTCAGATTCCTTAGATTTTATTCTGCCCTCTGATCCCATTGTCTTCAAAAAATCACATTATCAGGATTTGTTTATTCAAAATAGTGAAATCGTTCCCAGTCTTGTATTGACGGGTCCCATGTCAGCCCTACCTTGTATCAACGGGTCCCATGAGATCTCTGCATTGGTCTTCATCATCTTAGAGGTCCGTGGTTTCTTGTTTGCACATGGAGGGTTCATACTTGCCAGTCATCCCCGCTCTTGGATGTTACCTCAGGGGTGATAGACCACCGGGGTGGCTGGTAAACTTACCGTTTCACGACGGTCCCGAAGAGATGCTGCTTTAGGATAAAATGTTTTATAGATAATGTAAAATCAGTATCTTCTTGTGGGTGAATGAGTATTGCCAGTTATCTGGCTGGTAATGCTCATTTCGTCTGGAAGAACATTTGATCTTCAGAGCCTGGCCATCGAACCAAAGAAGTCGACCATCCTGAGCAGCATGCTTCTTAGGTGGTTCATTATAATCGACGAGGTACTAGGGAGGAGATTGGTGTTTCCGTGGACATTGTCGTGAAGACAGCCGATCCTATATGATCATTTTAGCTAAATCATTGTAACGATGTTTAAGTAGCATGTAGATCTTTGTAACGTAGGATTTTTGTATGTAACTGTTTCGATGAATAAAATATTACTTTTATCCCTTACATCTTCCTTGTCGTTAATTCTGCAATAATTTTTATTTAAAAGCAGCAATTTCCGAGCAGACGGATTCATACGTAGTTTATCTTCAAACGTTCAGGAGTATTAGCAGATCATTTAGATCGTTAGGAACAGATCAAGGAGTGTTTATTGAGCGGATCAATGTTTACTCAACTTGTCATAATTTAGAATTAGGTTTTTATCACCTAAAATCTTTTTGATTGCTATAGATTTATCGAGGAGTTTTTATCGAGCGGATCAATTTATACTCAACTCGTTTGTTTAGACTTAGATTGAGGAGTGTTTATTGAGCGGATCAATGTGTACTCAACTCTTTTTTTTTTATTAGACTTAGGTTTTTAACCCAAAGGCCTTTTAATCGTCATAAATAAATCGTTGAAAATATATCGAAGAGTTTGTATTGAGCGGATCAATGTTTACTCAACTCGTTTGTAATTAGACTTAGGTTTTCAACCCAAAAGTCTTTCTTGATCGTTGAATATATAACGAGGAGTGTTTATTGAGCGGATCAATGTATACTCGACTCGTTTTTAATTTAGACTTAGGTTTTTAGTACCTGAAAGTCTTTTTGATATATCGAGGAATTTTTATTGAGCGGATCAATGTTTGCTTGACTCGTTTTTAATTTAGACTTAGGTTTTTAGTACCTGAAAGTCTTTTTGATATATCGAGGAGCTTTTTATTGAGCGGATCAATGTTTGCTCGACTCGTTTTTAATATAGACTTAGGTTTTTAGTACCTGAAAGTCTTTTTGATATATCGAGGAGTTTTTATTGAGCGGATCAATGTTTACTCGACTCGTTTTTAATTTAGACTTAGGTTTTTAACCAAAAAGTCTTTTTAATCGTTGAATATCGGACGAGGAGTCTTTATTGAGCGGATCAATGTATACCCGACTCGCTTTTGATAGTCGGAATGAGGAGTGTGTATTGAGCGGATCAATGTATACTCGACTCATTATAATTTAAACTTAGGTTTACCACCAAAAAGTCTTTAGATCGATGAGACTGAGCGAGGAGTTTTTATTGAGCGGATCAATGTATACTCGACTCGTTTCGTTCTAATTTCCGTCAATATGATAGTGTAATTCCAAGGAGTGTTAACCGAAATAATCGATGTATAGAAAATGCTAAAAATCTTTAATAAATGAACTGTAGGCTGAGGCCTTTGTTACAAGGATTAAAACTTGATAAAGTAAAATAAAACAATGCAGTATAATCTGCTAAAATTTATTTACCATAGTATTTCCTAAGGTTGATCGCATTTCAGGTTCTTGGTAAGGCTGTTCCATCCAAGTGTGCAATTTTGTACGAACCTTTCTTTCCTAAGCCAACGACGATGTAAGGTCCATCCCAATTTTGTTGTAACTTTCCCACATGCTTGGATACTTCTACCTTTTTCAAGACCAAGTCTCCTTCTTTGAAGGTTCGGACGCGTACTTTTTGATTGTATTCTTTCTCCATATTTGCTTTAGTGGCTTGTAGGCGCACATCAGCTTTATCTCTTAAAGCTTATGTTAAATCGATGTCATTTTCTCTCAACTTTTCATTTTCTTGATCATTGAACATCTCTATTCTTGGCGTTGGGATTAAGGTTTCAACAGGGATAACAGCTTCCGACCCATATACCAAGCTAAATGGGGTTTCGCCGGTTGAGCTCCTTACTGTGGTTCGATTAGCCCAAAGTACTCCTGGGAGTTCATCAAGCCATTTTCCTTTGGCAGCTCCTAATCTTTTTTCCAAAGATTTTATTATCTCTCGGTTTGCTACTTCAGTTTGTCCATTCGCTCTAGGATGTCCTACCGAGGTAAAATTTTGTTGAATTCCAAGTTTTGTGCACCAATCTATTATTTGTTTTCCCGCGAATTGAGTTCCATTATCGGAGATAAGGATCCTTGGGATGCCGAATCGACAAACTATAAATTTCCATAGGAAGTTGATAACTTGGAATTGGGTTATTCGCACGAGGGCGACGCATTCTATCCATTTGCTGAAGTATTCTACAGCGACTAGAACATAGGATTTCTTAGATCTAGCTGCTGGAAATGGTCCCACAATGTCCATTCCCCATTGGTCGAATGGCCAACATACTGGAATTGGGTGCATGTTTTCTGCTGGTCGATGACATATGTTAGCATGGATCTGGCAGTGATGACATTCTTGGACATATTGAGCGGCATCTTTATTGATGGTTGGCCAATAGTAACCCGTCCTGAGACATTTTAAGGCCAATGCCCTTGATCCGCTGTGGTTTCCTGCATCTCCTTCATGTATTTCTCGTAGTATATCGATGGTTTGTGATTCAGAGACGCATTTCAGAAGAATTCCTGATACTGATCTTCGGTAGAGTTTTCCTTCTACAAGTGTATACTTTGGAGCTCGATATCTTATTTTCCGAGCTTCATTTTGGTCAGGTGGTAGTTTTCCTTCTCGAAGATAGTCTATCATCGGGGTCATCCAGTTTTCTTCAGCTTCTTCGATTTCCATTATATCGACTACCGGTGTTTCATCGATGTCGATCGCCGGCGTATTAGAGATCAACCAGTTGATCACCCGTTCGGTCTTTCCGTCATGGGATCCTGTGAACCTGGATAGCTGATCGGCCCATTTATTTTCCGAACGTGGGATGTTCTGGATACTGAAGCTTTCAAATTTCTCAGCTAGTGTTTTCACTTTGGCGAGGTATTTGACCATATTGAATTCTTTAGCCTCGTATAGGCCTTCAATTTGTCTTTGCACTAATTCTGAATCAGTTAGTACTTTAAGATTTTTTATGTTGGCTTTAATCGCCATCTCCATTCCCGCAATCAACGCTTCATATTCTGCTTAATTGTTTGTTACGATGAAGTCCAATGTTATCGCGTAATTCAAATCTTCTTTATTCGGTCCGGTGAAGTTGATTCCGGCGCCTCCTCCTTCTCGGCATGAAGCACCGTCGACATGCATTAACCAAGTTTGGTCTTCTACGATTAAGATATCGTCGTTGAGGCTGCTCGAAGATTCAGTTGCCTGTGTCGGTGTTTCTAATATAAAATCAGCTAACACTTGGGCCTTAATCTCGATTCTTGGTTTGTAATCGATTTCGAACTGGCTTAGTTCGATCGCCCATTTAATTAGTCTTCCTGAGGCTTCTGGTTTTGCTAAGACTTGTCTTAGCGGTTGATTTGTCAAAACCACTATTTTGTAAGTTAAAGAGTAAGGTCGAAGTTTTCGCGCAGCCACCACTAAGGCCAGCGTGAATTTTTCAATTTCCAAATAATTCTTCTCAGCCCCCTGCAATAATTTGCTTAGATAATAGACCGGCTTATGTTCTGAGCCTTCGACTTTAATTAGTACTGAACTAATAGCTACGTCGGAGATGGAGATGTACATATACAATGGTTCTCCTTCTGTTGGTTTTGCCAACATCGGTGGTGTTGTCAAATATTCTTTGAGTTGCTCGAAGGCTTGATCGCATTCTTCGGTCCAAACAAAGTTCTTTGCCTTTCGGAGAGTTTGGAAAAAGGGGAGGTTTTTGTCTGCTGACTTTGATATGAATCTGTTTAATGCTACGATCTTCCCAACTAAGCTTTGTACTTGGGAGATGGTTTTGGGAGGTTTCATTTCAGTTATGGCTCGAATTTTTTCTGGGTTGGCTTCTATTCCGCGTTGGTGAACCAAATATCCCAAGAATTTTCCTGATTTGACACCAAAGGTGCATTTCGCGGGGTTTAATTTCATACGATATTTCCTTAAGATCTGAAAACATCGATCGAGATGTTTTACGTGATCCGCTTCGTTCATACTTTTGACCAGCATGTCGTCCACGTAGACTTCCATTAACTTTCCGATTAACTCTTTGAACATTAGGTTTACTAACCTTTGGTAAGTAGCTCCGGCATTTCTTAAGCCGAATGGCATTACTATGAAGCAATATACTCCCTACTCGGTTACGAATGCAGTCTTTTCTTGGTCCCGCTCATCCATGTATATTTGATAAAACCCTTGAAAGGCATCCATCATGCTGAATATCGCGAAGCCAGCGGTCGAATCGACCAATAGGTCGATCCTTGGGAGGGGATATGGGTCGCGCGGGCATAACTTGTTAAGGTCAGTAAAATCATTACACATTCTCCATTTGTTGTCCTTTTTATCCCCTTTTGCCACTAGAACAACATTGCATAGCCATTCCGAGAAATGTATTTCTCGGATTTGTTTCGCTTCAAGCAGTCTTTCTACCTCGGCTTTGATAATCTTATCTTTTACCGGTCCATGATTTCTCTTCTTCTGTCTGGCGGGTTTCGCCAAAGGATCAATTTTTAGGGAATGCTTGATTATTCGAGGATCAATTCCTTCAATGTCATTTGCGCTCCAGGCGAAGACGTCGGCATTGTCTCTGAGGAAGTCGATTAGCATTATTTCCCCTTCTTTGCTCAATTCTGTACCTATTCTTGTTGTTTTGGACGAGTCCCCTTGTACTAGAATTACATCCTTATGTTCAGGAGGTTTCAATGATAAATCTATCGGTTCTTTTCCCTTTTTATCCATTCGATCAGTACTCGGGATTTCAATTTTATTTCTAATAAGATCGTCTTCGATCTTTCTTTTACTTGGAGTAATCGATTGTGGATGTTCTTTCATAGTTAACGAGGTGCTGTAGCAGTCCCAAGCCATGCAATGATCGTTTGTTATTTCTCCGATGCCTCTATTGGTCGGAAACTTTATCTTCTGATGATAAGTAGAGACAACAGCTCGGAATAAGTTGAGAGCTGGTCGTCCCAATATAGCGTTATAAGCGAAAGGGGTTTCTACCACTAGAAATTTTACTAGCTTCACTGTCCGGTGGGGTATTTTTCCGAGTGATACGCTTAAGGTTATTGTTCCGCTGGGGATGATTTCGGACCCTCCGAATCCTATTAACGGCGTAGCTACTTTCTGCAGGTTTATCTGTCCCAAGTTCATTTGGGCTAAAACTTCTCGGGAGATGATATTGGCTGAGCTCCCATTATCGATCAGGATCCTCTTGACATTGTAGTTTGCTATTTCTAGCGAGATTACCATCGGGAAGTCAGGGTTGTCCTCTTTTGTGTCCCAGACGATATTTTTAGGTACTTCACCTTCGTTAAAGCTGCTCGGCTGATCGTTTGATGGCCTGCTTTCCAGGGTCCAAATTTCTTTTGGGTATTTTGAGTTTCCAATTATGGATCGGGCTGTCCTTCGTCGGGCATTACGACTATCTCCACCCGCAGGCCCTCCGGATATCGTATGGATAGTCCCATTGATCTGGTCGTGATTCAACTCTTGGGTAGGTCGACGTTCAGGTGACCTTCGATGAGAACTTCTTCTTTGATTACCGTTCCGAGGGCTTCTACTTCTTTCCCTTTTGCGGTTATCTCGCTCTACGTATTCGTCTAGTTTTCCTTGTTCGATTAGTTTTTCAACTTCTCTCTTAAGGTGAAAACAATTTTCCGTTCGATGTCCGTGTGCCCTATGGTACTTACAGTATTGATCGTAGTTTCGAGACCCTGGTCTTGGCTGAGCGATTTTCCTCGCCTCGGGAATCCAGTTATTTCTTTCTAGAACTTCCAATATTTCTTCCATAGGAGCATTTAACCTTGGGTGTTCTACTTGATTCACCCTGCTTCTGATTGGTTGTTCAGGGTTTCTTGGTCTTTGGTAGAAATTAGGTTGCCTATCTTGGTCGGCTTTGCCGTATTCCAATCGCTGGAAAACGTTACCTCTCCTGGAAGATCGCTCGTAATCCAAGGATCTTTGGGCAGGAATCCTGTCATGCCGCTTGGAGCCTGAAGCTGTGGATTTGTTTTCGTTTTTATCCTTAAAGGAATTCATCTCTTCTTGGGTCATATACTTAGACGCCAAGCTCATGATGTCGGCAAACGTTCTAGGCTGTTTTCGACTGAGGGCGTTTCCGAACTGCCTGTTTTTAGTGAGGTCGAAGAGGATAGAAATTATGTAATCGATGTTTGGAGAATCGATTTTGAGTAATTCCACGTTGAATCTTGCCAACCAATTTCTTAGGGACTCTCCCTCTTGTTGGTGTATGGTTCCTAGGTAGCTCATCGGGAGTTTTTGTCTTTTCTGACTGGCAAACTGCTGCGTTAATTTATTGCATAATTCCCGGAAACTGAATATAGAGTTGGCCGGCTGTTTTGCAAACCAATCCAGCGCGAGTCCTTCGAATGTGGTCACCATTAACTTGGCGGTGAATTCGGCAGAGTGGGCATATAAATTCATTATGTTCGTAAAGCTAAAGATATAATCATCCGGGTCGGTGGTTCCATCATATCGGGGTAATCTACCTGGGACCTGTCCCGTGGATTGTGCCTCTTTTATTTCCCTGCAGAAAGGAGAACAAGCCGCAAGGCTTTCCTGGAGTTCCGCAGTCCGGGCCCATGGGTTTTGAACAGATCGTAGGCGTTGTTCGAGTCGCTCCTGTACCATCCTTTCAATTTCTCTTTCTGAGAATCGAGTCGCTCGCGGTCGATCTGGGATTGCATCATCTATGTCATCCTCGATAGGGATTATTGTTCGTTCCTTCGATCCACTGTGACCCTCTTGTGGTATTCTTCGACCAGGTCTTCTTCGGGGATGGTTATTGGAGGGTTTAGAATTGCCCTGCTGTGGGCTGTGTAGCGAGCGTCGCTCACTTGCTGGGCTGTCAGCTTGTTGAGAGGTTTGTTCGTTTGGCCTTGGCACTCCTGGAGCAGGAGTTGTCTTGGCAGCCGTAACGTTTCGAGGAATTTGATCTAGTACTAGCAATTCTTCTGGAGAAAGTGATTTGAAGAGCATTGCTATTTGTCGCAGTTTCTCCTGAGCGCCTGGGAGAGGAACGGGGATTTCGGGGCCTTCTGGTTCTTCCCGTATGGCACCGGGAAGGCCTCCTTGGGGTCCCAGCGGTCGGGAGCGTGTATCTTGGACATTCTCGTCGGTATTGGGAACGTTATTATCGTTGTTGTCCTGTATGTCTTCCGATGTGTTATGGCCGGTGGTTGTATTGCTTCTCGCTCCAATACGAGCGCTTTTCCTTGGGCGAGCCATGTGTCAATCGAATAATTAACCTAGCCCCACGGTGGGCGCCAACTGATTTAACCGGATTTCGTCGGGTTAATTGAATATCAGTGAATTTGTGATATCGGGGGGGGGGGGGGGGGGTTTCGATATTTATATATATTTTGTAGGGCTCCGTTACTTTATTCCGGATGGATCGATTACAAAGAAAAGCAATATTTAAGAACGAGAAGTAAAACCACAAACGAAGCTATAAACACACCGATATGGAGAACAAAAGCTATGAATAATATTGAATCTTATTTTTATTGTGCTGTAGTAAGCAGAGTATAATCATGTATTCTCAGAGTTGAGAGATTTCGTAGTTGTCTAATACAATGATTAACTAGGTATTTATATAAAGTTAAACCTAGTGTTACAAGGAAACATAGTCCTAATAGGACTCGGCCCAAATATCCTTCTTGGGTCCGGAGTATTGTCTTTTGATCGAAGAGAGCTGTATTCGGCCTGGTCGGTGAGACGATCTTGAACAGCCTGATTTGGTCGAACCGATCTCAAGTTCTTCAGTCGATCATACAGTATGTAGGGTGCGAAATAGCCCCCATCAGGCTAAGACTTTATCGACTAGGATAAGTTCTTTCTTTTTCTTTTTTTTAGAAGAAGCGACAAGGATAAGTTGGATAAGGAGTTTGACGTGCTTATTTTGATTAGGAAGTTAGCAAATATTACCTCCGCCTCAATTTTTATCATCTCAAACAAATACTCCTAAAATAATAAAGTGCTTTAGGTTAAAAGTTCTAAAAGAGGGACCCACATTACTCATACCAACCGCTTTAGGTGAGAATTGAAAAGTGGAACCCACATCAATTCCTAATATGATATGTTTTTCCGCGCGCTAATAATCTTCACGCTGAACCCATATTTGGTTTTCCCATCAATCTGCACTAATCAAATGGCAGAAATTCCAAACATAAGACTATTTTGTTTTCACAACTACTCACCATAAATTCAAATTTTACGCGTTTTGTGTGCAGATTATACATACACAGACATTGACCGTGCTTTTCAGTTTTTGATTGATACTAGTGTTTGAGGAACTAACTTCGGCCGAGAGGAAGAATTTGAATATCCTTTGGAAAAACTGCATACCACTACTGTTTCCGTTGAATTATTTATTAGGTAAAGTATCATTTCCTTCTCGCCTTTTTGAATTTCATATATATATATATAGTACGATGATTCTGTTAATTTTTTATGCTTATATTAATAGTATGGGTTTCGGAGAAGGATTTTCAACCAATAGTGTGCGCAGGTTAATGGCAGGATCGCCGTTGAAGGTTAGGGTTTTGAAGCAATCGATTCATAACTTTTTCAATAGAAAGTGAGTACTGAGTTTTCAGTTTTCTATTCTATGTGGAGAATTAGGTTTTTATTGATTCAATTACATTTCGACGTTTGTATGTTTGATCTTCTTCGATCAAGTATCTGTGAACCTGTTTTCTTTTGTAATAAATGAAATTGATAATGGAGTTTTGATGATCCTGGAACTGATTTATTATAACGGCAGGCCATGTGATTTGTGATTTTTATTTGGTGTATTTTATTAGTCAAGAAGCTGCAATTGATGACGAGGATGAAATGTTGAAGGAGTACTACATTCCTGACTACATACTTCTACCTGAATCAGAAAAGAAACAAGGATGCCGTGTTCCAGTATGCCCTGTGATTGTATTCATTAATACAAAAAGTGGTGGGCAGTTGGGTGGTGAACTTTTATTAACATACCGTAGACTTCTTAACGAAAATCAGGTTTCATTTTTAGTTTTCTGCTGCAAATTAACACCCTTAAAAAAACCTTTTAGCTAAGATTTTTTATTTTCCAGGTGTTTGATCTGCGGGAAAAGACACCTGATAAGGTGCTCCACCAGATTTATTACAATTTAGAGAAGCATAAGCAAAATGGAGACAACTTGTCTGATGAAATCCAGAGGAAGTTAAGGATTGTAGTAAGTTGAACTTCCGACTCATGACCAGATATAATCTGATTTCTAAAACTTGAGTTTTTAGTTAGAAGTGCGAAGAAATTGTTTACTGTATGTATTGAACCATGATTAATACGAAGCTTCGTGATCTATTTTTGTTAATTGTCATGGGTACATATTTAACTTTTTAGGTTGCTGGTGGGGATGGAACAGCTGGGTGGCTCCTTGGAGTTGTTTCTGATTTAAAACTAGCACGCCCGCCACCAATTGCTACTATGCCACTAGGAACAGGGAACAATCTCCCCTTTTCATTTGGTTGGGTAAGACTATATCTCATAATGGTTTTATTGCTTCATTTAGAACTTTACCAGTTTTAATAAAAGGAATATCTCGAATGATCAAAACCTCTATTTATCGGAGTTCACCTGAACACTGGAATCTTGCCTATTAGATTCTTTATACACCATTGGGAGCTATTACCTACTGCAATTGTTGTATGACTTTGCAACTTTAACCTTTATTCCCTATTTTTGGAGCAATTCCTTCTTGCAATTCACATATGTAACAGCTGCTAATGGTGAACATAATCACATAAGGACTGACTATTGAATGCTTAAATACAATCTTAATTATTTCTCTTGAAAACTTGACCTTTCAGTTTATTTCACCTATGATAATTAATCTTCTACATTCAGCCTTAACCCTTCTCTTCCGTTGTCTAGCCTGTACTCCTCATCTTGGCTTTTGGCACTCTTTTGTAATATGTTTTTTCGATAGTCATATTTTTTTACTTGTTACTAAATTTCTTTTGAAGGGGAGAAAAAATCCTTGCACAAACCATCAATCAGTCAAGGCATTCTTGAGCCAAGTAAAGGATGCAAAAGAGATGAAAGTGGACAGGTAGATAGACTTTGCATCTCCAAGTTATCTTTCTAGGTCAAATATTCCATTATCCTGGTAAATTTATGTTGCCCTTAGTGACCATTTCAGGTACAACGTTATGTTCTTCTCACATTTGCATAGAATCAAAATCACGCAAGCATGTTTTAATTACCCTTTTCCAGAGAGGCAGATATTTGAAATGCTAATCAACAGAAGTAGGAAACATGATTAACCAGAAATATATGGGTCGCCAATAAGAATCTATATGTTTGTTAACAATACATTGTTTAAAAAGAGAGTGAAATTTGATTACTTCTACTAAAAATAAATTTAAGAATCGAACATATTCTCTAAAACTAGCCAATTCCTTTATGAGTGCTAAGACTAATATGAAGATCTTATTATCTCAATTGGAACTTATGAGGATACATTTGATTGAAACATAAGTTTCTTTCTTCTTAGCTGGCATATTCTGATGCGGATGAGGGCTCCAAGAGAAGGCTCGTGTGATCCTATTGCGCCTCTTGAGCTTCCACACTCATTACATGCCTTTCACCGTGTCTCTTCAACAGATGTACTGAATGAGGTACTAAACTTCTCACTGAATTTTGATTACACTTCATGTACTTTTTCCTACATATCATTGCTTTTTCAATATCTGCAGTTGCTACTTTCCTGTATTTACGTTGTACCAAGCATATTATAACCACGATGCTATTAGATTAGGACGATGAATATTGAAATGGAGCCTTTTTGTTAGGTATTCATAACTAATCAGGATTGTTCCCTGGTCAATTTTCATGGTCAAGCACATGAAAATCTGCTCTTTCATTGGCTTTCCCGGTTCAGTTTTCTGTTATAAGTCTTCAATGCAAACTCGACGTAATCCTATAAGCTCTGCTTTCAGAAGCTATGTCAAATTTGCTTGCCTCGTGTGATTTCCTGCCTGCCACATACCCCTGGAAAAAAGGACCATTTAAACCAAAATTATTGGCAGATGAAAACTAAACGACTTATAGAATATGTAACGAATCTTCTATTTTCCGGCTTAATTTTTGACGATTGACTGGATGAGGGCCCAGGGTAGCTTGAAGTGTACTGTGCTAATCATAATTATTCATGTTTCAGGAAGGGTACCACACATTTCGTGGGGGATTTTGGAATTATTTTAGCATGGGTAAGTTTTTATTAAACAGTATGTCCTCTCCTCTCTTAAGCATTTTTTTGGTAGCTTTACTTCATATCATTCCATGCAGGGATGGATGCCCAAGTTTCTTATGCATTTCACTCAGAAAGAAAGCTATATCCTGAAAAATTCAAAAACCAATTAGTTAATCAGGTGCGTGCGGGTATATCTTCGTGTTAAACTTAAACTGACAATTAAAATGCTTATATTCTTGATTTAGTAAAAGAAAAAGGGAAATGTGATATTCTGGCAAGTGAAGAAATTGTTCTCTTTCTCAAATTTTGTCTGTATCTTTTTCCTTTTTTAGAAAGAAGTGCCAGAATAAAAAGATTGAGAGGAATTTCAGAAACTGATTCAACAAATCCTATATACCCTATCTTTCATAAAAGTGCTAACACATGCACTTTCTCTATGTCATGTTAACTAAAACTTAAAAAGATATTGATAACTCATTGTTGAATGTGAGGTCATAACTCATAAGTGGAGAGTAAAAATGAAATTTGAAACAGTGGCGGTGGGGTATCAACTTAGAGCAAGTGGTTCGGAAAACAAAAATGGAAAAAGTTGTATAAGCATACATATAAAAAGGAGAAACATGCAGGCATCTTACTGATGAAAGTAAAGAAGTAAAGTTGAGAATGTTTTTCACAGTGCTTGCAAAATTAAACGAATTTCCGATATAGTTGTTTGAACTTAATATTATTATTATTATTATTATTTTTCGCTTCATTTCCCAGACTACTTATGCAAAGCTTAGCTGTACACAAGGATGGTTTTGTGCATCTCTCATGCATCCATCTTCAAGGTCACTTCACCAACCTTTTCCTATTCTCCTTTTCATATTAATTGTTGGGGTCGAATTGAAGGTAGTGTGATACTTGAGAGATTTACTTACTATGCCATGTGTGTCTCTTGTCTTTGTTCCAATATGGAGTGCTCTCTGTTTGTGGGAAAAGGGGGTGTGTTGTGCTTTGAAAGACTGAACTGTTTAACTCATCCTTTCCCTTGTTGCCTCAAATGCTTATATCGATCTGTTTGGAACATCAGTTATGCTCTCTAATCTACGAATTTGAAAATTCAGTTAGCATCCTGTACAATTATTATATACATATACTTTGATTTACATTGTGGTGTATCAAGTTTATCTTGCTTTTACCTTTAATTTTAAATTATTAGAATCTTAAGTTCCCGTTTCTGACTTGTTTACAGAAACATAGCTCAGTTGGCAAAGGTTAAAATCATGAAAAGGCCAGGTGAATGGACCGATCTTCACATACCACAAAGGTAGCAGCACTTTAATGTTTGATCTCATTTCCCCTTGTGCATGCATTTCTTTTATACGGTGGCTCTTCTCTTCTCAGACATATATACTTTCTATTTGTTTGTATGCAGCATCAGGTCCATTGTCTGCCTAAACTTGCCTAGTTTCTCGGGTGGGCTTAATCCCTGGGGAAGACCTTGTAAGAAGAAGCTTCATTCGGTGAGTATTCTTTAATCACTAGGAGTTGAGACATTAATTTACCAGGTTTTTATAATTAAGTAACGAATTAATTGATTCATAACAGAGGGACTTAACTCCACCATATGTTGATGATGGTTTCCTTGAGGTGGTTGGTTTTCGAGATGCATGGCATGGTCTTATCTTGTATGCTCCAAAAGGGCACGGGACTCGTCTTGCACAGGTAGCTAATTATTTTTTCTTAATTTCAACTACTAGTCGTCAGGCTTCATCGAG
This sequence comes from Penstemon barbatus, assembly GCA_003313485.2. Classification (NCBI taxonomy): domain Eukaryota; kingdom Viridiplantae; phylum Streptophyta; class Magnoliopsida; order Lamiales; family Plantaginaceae; genus Penstemon; species Penstemon barbatus. The sequence goes on from CM064883.1 coordinate 103,970,172, forward strand.
AGATTTATTTAAGACACATTAATTATTTCAAATCCATATATGTAGCTAATCAATATCACTTGTTTCTTCAGATTATCGCAAATGGTTTTTTTCATAATCTTCTCAACTACAACGTACAATTATTATTTGCTTCTTCTCTTTGTGATTATAGGCAAATGGAATTCGTTTTGAGTTTCATAAAGGTGCAGCTGATCATACATTCATGAGGATCGATGGTGAGCCATGGAAACAACCTCTCCCCATGGATGACGACTCTGTTGTGGTTGAAATATCGCATTTTGGCCAAGTGAGTATGCTTGCTAACACTCACTGCCAGTCCAGAAGTATCACTTCACCTTCTTCGCCATATAGCTGCGAAGATGAAGATGACGATGATGGATACAATAGTAATGAAAATGAATATGAACAAGGGTCGGAAGAAAGGAAGAAGTTGGGTGCAGCTGATACATTTCGACTTCCAGATGATTTTGATATAGCACATCTTAGTTAGTTAATGTTTCAGTAAATCCAAATACCATGATTGATTTGTCAAGGTTTGATGTACATAATTATTTCTTGAAGGTAATTAGAGGCATACTAGATTGCTTAGTACATGGTACCTTTGACACCAATTGAGAAGTATAATGTAAATTATGTAATGTTGTTTATCTTTTCTTGTTTACACAGGTTGGATTATCACATGGACTGTTTTTAATAGATGTTCAATTTTATGTTCTAGGTTTCGAGTTTCACCCACATAAATTACATTGAAAAGTAGTTTGTAGGAAGAAGAAAAATTCTAATGAAATATGTGGGCCCAAAGTTTTGTTAAAGTCTCTGTATGTGTTTCTAATACTAATTTCATGAGAATATATCAATATAGTTTTTTGAAATTTAAGAAGGTTCAAAGTGTTACATCCACTGTGAGCTAGGACCTTTCCTTTTTTTATTTTCCCTCAAATTAAACAAATGCATTACTTTCATTACATTTGGTCCAGATATCTGGACGTATGCCCCATATATATATATATATATATATGTATCCAGATCTTCTTGTTGCAACTTGGGCAATATAAAGATGAAGTCGAATCTAAGATGTGGCGTTTTTATCCTTTCATCTTTCAAAAAAATGGCATCTACATTCTCGCTCTTTAAATATCACTACTTTCACTTACCATACTAAATCATAAACTTGCCACTTCAAAAAACATCAGCTCATTTTCTATAAATTATCTCTGTATTTTATTTTAATTTATTCAACAATACATTTCAAATAATGAGTTCCACAAGCAAAACTTTGTTAGTGGCAGCAAGTAATGGAGCAGTTGAGGGAGTGAAAGATGAAAATTTCTGCAGATGTGATAATGCGATGAGATTTTTGCAGCAAAATGTGAAGAACAATTTGAGGTCCTACTATAATACTCCGTCCAAGAAAATCTATGAACCCAATTCAAATATGATTTTCTATAAGACGAGAGCAGAAAATTTAAAGAAACTAGAAAAGTGCACGTACGTTGTACGTGTCTGTCTAGTTAATTTCATAAATGAATTTTATAAATTATAGTAAAATTAACTTTATCATGTCACAAAATAGCAAAATTTATGACTAATATTCAATTTAATTAATAACAACGATGTCTTTAAAGTATTGTAATTAAATTTAACTGATTGATTAGTTCATATGATCTTGTAAATTTTTTTCTAAAATAAGATCATAACAAAATTATTTAATTCAATCCATTATAGTAGTTTCCATTTCAAATTATTTGTTTTAATTATTTATTTGTTATTTGAAATGCATTTGTTTACGAATTTTGTCCTCTCATTTATAGGATATCCAACCCCAATTGATTAAATCCACTGGGGTAGGATTTAAGTAACCGTAATACCTAAAAAGTTTGTCACCTATTCAATTCATTAGTTTAATACATCTTTTTAACGGGTTTATCCCATCTTTTTACTTTTTGCATTGATTTAATATAATTTTTTCTCCAATTTACCTATTCTTTTATCGAAACCTACTTTCATTATTTTCCTTTTCGTCGATTTATTTTATTTTTTTCAATTTAAACCATTTTCAACCGGTTTCATCCTGTTTTTATTGGTTAAACTATTTTTTTTTCTTTTTACAGTTTTCACTCATTTTCCCACGGATTTACATTTTATCCACCAATTTCACCTCATATTTAATTGATTTCACATGTTTTCAATACTTCACTTTTGTTTTTCTGGTTTCACCCTGTTTTTGCCAGTTAAACCATAATGTCTTTTTTACAGATATAACTCATTTTTACCTATTTCACGCGTTTTCCATTGATTTACATGTTTTTCACCAATTTCATCTCATATTCATTGATTTCACATATCTTCACCGACTTTACATTTGTTCTCAGATTTACTGATTTAACCAGTTTTTAACGATTTCATTCGTTTTTCAATAATTTAACCAGTCTTATCCGAATTTACCCAAAGTTATGTGATCCGGCCATATGTATTTATCGATTTCTTGGGCGCTTTTTTACTGGCTTCACAAGTTATTTAACAACTTTATAAGTGTTTACCAATTTCACCCAATTTTTTTTTTATCATTTTCACTTTTTTAACCGACTTTTCTCGATTTCACCAATTTTCATTAACCGATCCCGTATTCCATGAAAAGAACTCCATGAAATTCGAGTATAATCAATTTCACAAAAAAAAAATTTAGGTTTATTTTCTATCATCTTCATTAATTCACTTTACTAATATTCCTTATTCTAATGACACGGTGTGGTGGCTAATGTTTATGGCTAGTGTTGATCAGTCTATGCATATACATGGAATTAGCTTTTATGTGGTTGGATACGAACTTTGAAATTTCGATAGAGAAAAGAACTCTAAGATATATTTTTTCAAGTGGTAGTGTTTATGTATAAGTATGCTTCTTGAGGTTTTTTCCTATTTTGCCATTTAAATTAATTTTTAAGCCATTTAAAATAATTTTTAAGTAAGGGTATATTAGTCTTCACAAAAAATTCAAGAAACTCTATTTTCTGAACTCGTACTTTTATTTGTATATAGATATGAGGAGTCATTTAGAAAAGTTATGTATTTGAGCTGTTGGGGTCCCAATTGATCATAACCTACAAATTAGATGCTTCTTCATATTGAAGTTATTTGGTGTTGTTTCTTGCATGCAAATTAAGGGTTTCTGTTATTAATATTGAAAAACTAATGTTGTTGAATAATATATATACTATATATAATGATAACTTTGAGAGGGAAAATGATACATTTTGTATAGAAAAAATGCATTGTAGAAAGTAAGAAAATCAAATTCAAATTTAAAAAGAAGATTGTATCCACATTCCACCACAACTACTATATTATTTAAAAGAAAATTACAATACATTTAATATTTTGACTCAATTCTTTTGTAATAACATTAATGTAATCTATATGTAATTGGTCTAGTCAATAGACTAGCTACAAATAGTGATAAATTCATGTCCAAATATTCGTTGGGATTGATTCTCATATAATATATACTCGACATGCTTTGAAATGAGTTAAGGCAATTTTCCCCTTCTGATATTGATAATGTTTAACTTAACTTCTTGTAATTTAAAAAAGAGCATTTTATCCTTGAAATTTAATAAAGGTTTCACACTATCTGCCTGAAATTTTTATATGTGGCACTTTACTTCCCTGTATTATGATAATGTAATAATTTTCTCCATGTGTTATGATAAATGTGGCAATTTATCCCCTTATGTTACAAAACACATTTCATGTTCACTATCAATTTTAGGAGGTGAGTTACACTCTCCGATTCAAGAGGATAAATTGCTTTTTCGATTTTTTCACAGAAGAATAAATTGCTCCTTTTCAAATTATAAGAGAATAAATTAAACATTATGGTTATCACTGTCACTAAATTATCATTAACTGGCTTCGAAATTGAATAAATCAGTTCTTGTATCAAATTTTTCTCGAGAAAACCAAAAATAATACTATAATAAAAAGGAAATGTGCTAGAAATTTCCATGAATAGTTTGTTTGGTGGTAGATCCAAAAACCATGGGTTCTACTTGGACCCAAAAAAGGAGCTAAGCACAGCACTTGGTTTAATTAACAAAACCTTTGGCTGCTTCCTTCCTCCTAAACTACCACCGCTCCGCTCCTTGTTTTCCACTTCATTTTCTTTAATCCCAAATCTCCCTAATCCCTATATATATATTTATTTATATAATTTAGAGAGCACATCGAAATCAAAATTCTGAATTCGAAAAATCTTGATCTCATTTGAATTAATTAAAATATGAGTGGGGGAAAAGGAGCTCGTTTGATAGTGGCCGCAAGCATTGGAGCAGTGGAAGCATTGAAAGATCAATTAGGGGTTTGCAGATGGAATTATGCTTTGAGATTAATGGAGAAGAACGCCAAAACAAGTGTTCAATCTTATTATCAAACACACATTTCTCCACCCAATTTTTCTTCTTCTGCTTCCATTTCTTCTGCTATTGTTGGAAATAATAAGACGATTCTGGTTAACAAAACGGACAAGTCATTGAAGAAAGTTATGGATCTGAGCTGTTTCGGTCCAAATACTGTTAGATTTTGATGATTAACACACACTAATTTTACAGATAGGTGTATTTATTTATTAGCATTCATAGTATAGTTCGGACTTGAAAATATTACCAAGTGTTTTGAGCTTTGTGTATCAGATCATGATAATATGTTTATCAGATTTATGATTAATTGATCAATCCTCTATTTTCCTTTTTTTTTTTTTTTTTTTAAGCATATGATTGAAATTTATCATGGTAATAAATCAACTGTGGGAATAATTTTAAGAAGAAAACTATGTTTAATGTTCAGGGAAAGTATAATACTTCGTATAAGGGCATCTCCAATGGAGATCCCATATGGGTCATCAAACCCATTAACTTTCAATATGATGGATAAAATCAAAAAAACTCATCTCCAATGGAAGCCTTATTTGAGCCATCAAATTGATGTCCAGAAGCTCTTGTCATAAAAAATAGGGTCAATTCCTCTTGGCCCCAAATTTTGGTAGGAAAAATTTAACACTATCAACGGCTAGAATATTGAAACGGTAACTTTTTTTTTTTTAAAAAAGAGCCGTTGCAAAATTTTGTGTATAAATTAACATCATTTTCATCACATATTATACTTGCAACATATCTAGATAAATAAAACAAATACAGGAAATTAAATATATTATATTATATGGATACGAAATTTGATCATATACCTTGATATTTGAATTCAAATCGACACGTGACATTTTTAAATTTTATCATACGATATAATATAAAAAGTTAGCAAGATATAATATTTATAATATACACTTTAGTCTCGTTTTTATATTTGATTGCATTTTTAAATGGGTTTAATTTTGTTTTAATATCAATTTGACTTAATTTTAAATAATGAAAAAAATTGATATTCCATTTTGATGGCTGTGCATTGGAATATAAAACATTTGCAGAGGCCCCAAAACACTGTAGCAGTCATCAAATGAGTATTTGAGTACCCACTTTGATGGCTTAGGATTGGAGATGCCCTAAGACTTTGCAATTGCAACCATAATTAAACTTTCGTTAGTAAAAAAAAAAAAAAAAACTTTCATATTTTTGTATGTTTCTACTTTTTAATATAAAAACCTTTTCAGAATTTTTAGGATTTCTTTTAGATTAGTTAATTTTCTACGATTTTCCAAAAATATTAGAATTCTCAAATCAAATAAACATGCTGAAATATAACTATTTTATAGTTTTATTTTCAGTACCTTAAAAATAGAAATGTTCTCATAATTTTATGTTGATTTATTTTATCTCTCAAGATAGAAATGTTTCCATTTTTTGTGGAAATAAATGATTTTGTTACCTATAAATGTAAAGGAATACTATTCTAATTGAACACTCCTGATTCATTAATTATACGATGAACTTTATGTAGTTTGGACTTTTATTTAAACTGTAAATTTGAATATTAGAATTTTAGTAATTAAATTCGTTTTTTAAGTTTAAAAAGTAGGTGCTTTTAGTATTCAACTGCAAATATACGTTAACGGGGCTTTAGATCGAGTGACTAATGTGGTCCGTTGAAGAGCCAAGGCCCATAAGAACATTATGTTATGTCTGCTCGGCTGCTCCAGTTCCTAGTTTGGAGCCCAGCTCATCCCCATATGAAAGGTGGCCCAAGAAAGGCCTGCTTTTCCATCCCATTTAAGTCCATACCATGAATATTTAGATTTTAAGTTTAAAAATTAAATATATAATAATAAGAATACTTTTCTAGTTTAATTTAGAGGAAAATTAGAAGGCAATGCATAATGAAATATAATAATAGTTATCAACTTTTTTTTGACAATAATTATAGCAATCAGTTAGGATTATAATGCATTATGTTAATAATATGTTACATCATTAAATATTGTAGTCATCTTTTTTAATATCTTTAAGTTAGCAAAAACTAACAAATATATTCGAACGTATCAACTTATAGCCAATTTTATTTTTCTCTTTTTCTCATAATTGTACATTCATCCTACAACAACGGTGAATGAGATAATAAACACAAGTGTAAATTGTCTTCTCATACACACTACCCAAGTGGATTGAATTCACCAAGGTAGACACGTAATTTCCCACAAACATTAGAGCAAAAGGGCAAGTTTATATTACAGATTCTCATTAATTTTGGACCATGTATATTAATATACAAATAGAAAAATAAACAAAGTTAACAATAGAATACAACAATAATTATGTCAATGCTAGACTCACTATTGTTAGAGATTGAAAAAAAACAACCTTAATTATGCTGTTAAAAAACAAACTGAAGCCTGTAAGGTGGTGGAATATACAAAAGGCTATACATCATATACAGGTAACCTCTCTTCAATCGAAAGTCGACAAATCGGGCATTTCTTACATTTATCAGAGCAAGTACTGTTCCAAATTAAAAGAATAAAACAATTAGTACACGAGAAAGTCGAGCTTTTGCTGTTACTAATCAAACTATCAAAATCAGTACCTGCATAAAATACGATGCCTACACGGCAGAAGTACAATGCTGATCTCTCCCTCAAAGCAAACTCTACACAGAATTTTTTCCTGTGAAGCATTGCCACAAGTCATTGAGGATGAAGTAAATTCGACTCCATGGTGAACATATATATATTTATAGGGTGCAACTGTAATTCAGTAGAAAAGGTAAAACGTTACATGATGAAGTCGCTCATACTCTTGCTGGCTAAATTTTGTTATTTCTGCTTGCTCACCAAGTGCTGCTTGAAGCCTCCAAACCTTTGAAAAAAAAGAATCAAAATAAAGAGTAGAATACAATATGAAAGCTATGTTGTGGCATTGTGAAAGAAACAAGATACGTAACTAAAGAAATGACAGTTTACCTCCTCAGCAAGATCCTTTTTCGGCATTTTCTTCACTATTTCAGGTGAGTAACCACAGAAAGTGTTGTAACTGAGTAATTAAAAACAGATAATAATCAGCCAAAGCTAAATCATCTTATGCAAAAACCCTACTTAAGGATGTAGCCCTTTTTCTCCTAAACGTAATTAAGAATGTCACTCACAAATTTACCATATTCCGGAAATAAATCACAAAATTCAGAGAACTCTCACATTTTTATGATTTCATGTGGGTTATACTAACAGGATACTTAAGCATGCGACTCGATATTAGCTATAGAAAACAAAAGGCCGTATCCTGAGGTGTATTAGCTATATAAAACAAAAGGCCTTACCCTGAGGCCCCATCATAGAACAAACGAGCCTGCTCCTCTCTGCTTGTTTCATCAATGGACCACCAGCCAAGCAGCCTGAAACATAATTCACCCAAACAGATCCAGTTAGTGCAAGAAACTATTCAACAAGATTTGTTTATATTATGAACCAATAATCTACCACCCATGGCATGCCTTCAATCATTACCGGGAGCCATGGTGCAGGAAACCAAACAAGTCACGAATTCGTGAAGAGTATAGAAAGTATATTCCTCTGTCAGCTTCACTTCGTAGTAAAATAACAATTTTCTCTAGTAATCTGGATGTAGCAAACAAGACTCCAATCCCTTGCAATAGAAAAATAGGAGAGAAGAGAACTGGAAGAGGAATATTTCTAGCACTTGGTGGTGTTCCCTATTCCAAAACCCGGGTGAATTAGTAGATAAAACATCATAGACATTGATAGTTTTGAAAAATTTAGTCAATTAACAACAGAAAATAATGGATACCTCAAGTTTCATGCAAAGGAGAACTTGAAAACCAATAATTGGAATTTTTATTATGTGTCCACCAATATCTTCTAGACTACACATTCTACTCTGTGAATGGTCCTCAGGAGAGACCACTAAGACACTGTTGTAATCAAGATGTCTAATGGCAGTTGAAGATGAACTTGCATCTCTTGTTCGAGAATTTTGATGAATAACTGGATTAGACCATTTTGTGCAGACAAGAAATGCAAAGCACTCAGCAATCCTATAGACACACAAAATAGGACAATGTAAAACACTGATGACATAAAGGAAGAATGAAAGTGAACGAATTTAGAATAGGAATCATACCCATAATTAATGAACAAGTCCCACCAGCCAAGAGCACCAACATCACCTGCAATGTTGAAATAAAAAAATCATAAATCATAACCAAAAATTATTCATGGCGGTAGCAACTGACATATGGTAACAAGTGTACCAAAATGTAGAAAAGTAGAATAGGTATATATTGTATCAATCTACTGAAGATATTGACCATATATTTACACTTAATCGGGGTTCGTGCATGGAAAGAGTATCATGGTGATTCTGGACTAAACATGTGAGATGAATTATATTATATATAATGAATCTAGGCACACTCTAACTCCTCCTGGAGTTGGAGCATACTATGTTGTAACTCGTAAGCTTGTTACAGCTTGAGGTTATGAAATAAATCAGAGAATTCATCCCTTAGCAGCAATCAGCAATACCACGCTCATTACAGACAACCACTCACAGATTGCAAGAGACGAATACAGAGACTTACCAGAAAGCTTTAAGAGAGTGAACACCGTAGCCGCAACAAAGAAAACCATTGAGATCGCTACCCAGAAATGCTGACCACAACAAAATAGCTATCAGAAAGGAATACTCTATGGTCCAGTAAACTGCAATAAAAACATGTTCAAGATACACAACCAGAAAAAAAAAAAAAAAAAAAAAAGTGACAATTATTCAGCTAGGTGTCTGGACCATCAAAATGCATAGGAGCTGTCAAAGTTACAACAGTAGCTGGCACGCACTAACCCGCCAAACCAACAATGCAATATGTGTCTTGAGACTCACATGAGAACCATGAATTTGGGCCAAGTCCATTACCAATACACGAGTCAAGTTTCCCCTCCCAACCGATGTAGAATGGACAGGAGTCTCCCCCTCACCTGTCTTTAAATTTTTTACTACGTCACAAATATGGCAGATAGACCAAGACTATACAATTCCTATGGAATCTCAGAAGTGTGTCCTACTAGCTTAGGAGATTGCTCCCACTAAGATGCACATGGTGTAGCACTTTGTTCCGAAAGTTCCATTACATGCTCTAATAACATTTGTCCAGGCACAGATTCACTAGCCTGTGAATTAGTACAGCCCCAAGATCCACATGAGTACCATGATATCGTGACCAAGTCAATGAGGCCATAAGAAATTTGTCATTGTGCAATCACTTACAAACAAGTTACACTTTTCCATTCCACGTGACTTGGTACAAATTAGGGTCGACAATAAATATTCCACATCAAAGGGACCTCTTTGGTACTCAAACGTCTTTAGAAAATGCAAGCTATGTAATATGTGGCATTTTTCTCAATGTTCATCTAGAGAGTGGTAAACATACATGCTTAGGTTGATAGATATCCTGTTTTTCTTTAATAATAAAACGCAATATAGGAAGTCAAATAAAGTTCTTCACAGGGTAGATATTCCTTTAAAGACCTTGCAGTAAGAATCATTGGTCCAGATTAAGAAAAAAAAAATTGACAAAGACATGGTTATGCATCTCAGTTTTGTGATTCAAACATCTTGTTTATTATCAAAATGCTCAAAGAAGTTGTAAAACAAGGTGATTTAAGAAGAATGAGAATTTCTATAAATCACCGAATAAGTGCATTATGGATCCACCGGGTTCCTGATTTTATAAGGCAGTGATACTGACGTGGGGATACCTACTGCCCTTTTTTGCACAATAAAGAGTTTCCAGGTTCATCTCGGTGAAGAGTTGCAGATTGATGGGTGAGTGTAGTAGAGGAAAATCATGGAGGTGAAATCTTTATTTCTGGAGACTCGCTGATACAAAAGAGATTTAGTTGGTCTGCTTATCGTGATATTGGGAGTGAGACTAATACTTTCATTTTGAAATACGTTTCCCATTTCTCTGTAGAAAATTCTGCAAGTTCTCACTTTATTCAGTTGGTCTTTATATATCAGCGCAATGGATCACTCATTAACATTCATTATTCAATGACTAATTTGTAGTGCATTTTGTAGGTGTTTGTTCCTTCTTTGTATTCAGTTGATATTTCTAACTTCAGCAAGTGAGCAAATCGTCATTTTCCAAAAAAACAAAGAAATCTAAATATTGATATATGACTATCAATTTTCCTGGCCAAACTGCATATTAGGCTATCAATTACCGTCACGATACCCATCTCATACTTCTCCACTACTAACTCATCCTAAAAACCAATGATATTTTCTTGCATCCTTAAAACAAAATAATTTATTTCCAGATTCTGGAACAGATGACTGAATAGAGCTTCTTCACTTTTTATATTTCCAAAAGGTAATCTTTTCTATAAAATATATAGGAACGACTCATATCACCCGTTTCATGCACTTCAAATAGTTGCCAAACCTTCACCAACTAATTTTACAGATCGCACCAAAAGAAGAGCAGCAAATAGGAACATTACTTGACTATGAGGTACATAAAAGGAACTAAGTGTGGCATTTTACTTATGCTGTTGAAGTATAAAACTTACTGGGAGTGTCTCCCATATTGCCTCTTCACTCATACTTTCATTGTCCCCTGGTAATAAAGCCTTGCACATTCTGTATCATCAATGTGAAAGAAAGGAAAATATGAAGTCAAAGTCATATATGGTAAATTGACAGGATTAGCAAATACGTTAAGGCCAACTTCAAACTTTAAGGCTAACCTTATTTGATAGATATCATTGATTATACACTTACAAATAGCAGAAAACTCAGTGAATATGAATACCTTTTCTGTAATATTCATTTTTATAGATTTTTAGTTCTTTTAGGCCAAAGTATTACATTTTATTTCTGCTAAACTTTATTGCAGAATGATCATCTTTTTTTTTTTTTTTTTTTCTAGAATACTAATGAAAATTAACACGTGAAACTAATTACTATTTACTTGAGGTTAAATATATTAAAAGTTGATTCTCTTGTAAAACAAGAATAGATTTAGAGTAAGGACATTCAAATAAAATTATACCTAACATTATCAATAAGGACAATAGCTTCAAATGCCAGCAAAGGAAGGAAGACAATTTTCAGGTTCACAGCAGCAGAACCATGGCCTGTAATGTGGAAATTCATACTAAGAGAAAAAATCAATAGTAACTGTGAAAGAAGCAATGAAATACCTAAAAGGATAAAACAAAGAGCTGATGTTATCACTGACATGTGAAGAACGGGAAGAGGAAGCATATAGATATATGACGAGAATTTCCTTTTTTTCTTTTACAAGTTAATGGACTTGTTTCATATATATAAGAAGTTAACTTCTACGTAGTAATAAAAATCATGAAAGGGTTTTGCTTCCTTACCGTATAAACTCTCGAGATATATACAAAGAAGCAGTTCGAATGCAATAAGCAATGGCATAGCAACCACAGCATGGCATGGGGCCCACTATAAATTATAAAACAAAAATTAATAAACAACAACGAATTACATGAAATTTTGATGATGTGTTCTCAATATTTCACTACAGATGCAACATCTACCAGTCTTGCCGAGTTGCCTTTTAATGATTTAAAAATATCATTGAACTATGTGGCTTACATGACGATCATGAGGAACTGATGGGGCAGGTAGAGAGAATCTTCCCCGGGCAACAACCAAGTGAAATAGCCACAGCGGGAAGAAAATGACCCTGTATATGAAAACAAAAGCACATTTACATGAAAAAGCCAAGATAAGCTTTTTGATTATCTATCAACAGGACAACAGGTTGTGCCAAAGCTGCTCCAGGAACTTAACATAGACAACTAAATTCATCTCACTTAAATAAGGAGTATGATGGAATTCATTAAGATCCCAAATGAGAATATCTTCTTAAAGCTTGATTCAACTGTGGTATTAGTTAAGGAATAGATAGTTATTTGAGATTCTTACCCTTTTCTTTATCCCCAGATCATCATCTCAAAAATATTTCCCATAGCAGACTCAAAACAAGAAAACAAAAGTCTTTTTCCACAGCTCATTTCTTTTATATAACAATCCAATCAAAAAAAAAAAAATCAAAGCACAACCAAATAACTGAAAAAAAAAATCCCAACAAGCGATTTTTATGAAGACATCTTCGCACAGTATATAAAGGTTGCTCTTTGCTAAAAACATAGAGGCATAATAATGGTGAAACTAGAATTGGAAAAGGAAATCATACCACCAAGAGTAGGAAACTACATGATCGAGCTTGAGAACGAGCAAAAGCGTGACACAGATAAGCAAAGTGTGTGCAGCCACCTCCTGCAATGATTTGCCTATTCTTCTCCATGTCATTTCTCCCTCTGTAGTTCTCACACATACCAACATGCAAACATATTAACATGCAAACTGTCTGTATAAGAGAGAAATCTGCATGCATAATAATTTGCATAAACAATTATGTAAACTAACCAAGTATACACAAGCACAGCTATATTTGTACATTTATCCATTAAGACATCAATAAAAATGAAAAATAGCAATCCATAAGCATCATAATTTTGAGTTCAGACAAAAACCAAAAAAGAGAACTACTTCTTTATCTAAAAGGGATGGAATGTAGTAGAGGATGGAAAACTAGAGAGGAGGAATGAAGTTTTTGTAAAATGGGTGCCAATTTATGAATAGGTTTTTATGTTATTCATAGAGTAGAATTGAGAAAAACAAACCACTATTTCTACTGTTTTGTCCCTCTGCGAAGGCTTATTGGTGGAGAGGAGATTATCTTTCTTTTTCCTCTTTCGCCTCGCCTCGTGACATTCACTACAAATCGACATACTTCTTACTTTATCACCTGTGCACACACACCAACTTTCACTGTAACATCTCTACTATGTTAGAAGTTATTAAGTTTGATGATGCCATTCTAATAAAGCAGTCTTCCTGGTATGAAGATGATTATGAAAAATCATCCTGATAGCTACAATGAAAGCAGGGGTGTCTATGGTCTGGGTTTATCTGGAGAAAATTTACATATGAAATTGAAGTAAAAGAATATTTGGGGTCTGCTCATATCAGAATAACCAATGGCCAAAACTTGACAAGTCCACGAGCTTAAACCTATTTGTTTCCATATTAGAGCAGACTGTTCCCAAGGAAACTATATATGGCAACATTATTACTATCCCATATCATTATTTTAGTCTCATTGTTAGATTTCCATACATTACACAAATGAATGTGTGCAAACTTCATGGATAAGTATTTTAGAATAATAATATTATGACAAAATGATAGTTATGAAAGTGGATATATAGCAACAAAGAGATAATAGTACAACTACTTAATTTTATTACCTTGATTTGCTGAGTTGTTTTGCTTGTGAAGGAGCCAAGAAATATATATGATTTCCTGTATTATTACACCAAATAAAAAAGGACTTATGGCTTTCAACAATGAATAGTGTATGTTCTAATACAAAGTTAAAAGTTAATATACTCCATATTATAATAAAACGAATAAGTAATAAGAACACGGCCATGCTGAACCTGTCCATGGGATCAATTTTCCACCAAGCCTACCTCATATTTTTGGTGGACATAATCTATTAGTTCCCAGGCAAACCAAAGAGCCTTAAAATTAAGCTTTACATTATATAGTCTGGTTGATTGGGCACCAAAGGTTATGTACATCACTTTGTGAAACAAGTAGAAATTAAACAAGTATGCCCCTCAATCACCTTAAGATTTGAATTTTATCTTAAATCTCCATAAATTAAGATAATTTTTTTAGAGAATAGATGGTATTCATCAAAATTCAGTCCTGTGATTTAAAGGAGCGACATATTTTCATTTAATTCCACATAGTACCCTCAAAATCAAATTTGATGGAAGCCTGAAACAACAATCTTTTTGTAAATAAAACTGAAAACTTAAATATTGAAAAAAAAAAAAAAACAACAAACATAAATTGAACAATATAACCTTTTTACTCTAACCTCTTACTAGCTGTGGAGTAAAGCTAAATAACAACTGTTTAATTCTATTTATACTTAACTTCTCACCTCAACCAAAAATTAGATAAAGCATAAAAGGCAATCAAATGAACTGGTAAAGTTGAAAACCTAATCAGAAAATTGAAAAAGGAAAACTTCATAACCCTCTAAAATCAACGCATGCACAACCCGAATGCACTGGAAAAACTCAATTACACATAAAACCAATTATTTTTGCAAGGAAAGAAAAAAAAAAAAAAAAGTTGGAAAAATGGACGATTACAGTCATACCTTCACAGAACGAGAAAATAATTTGGGGGTTTTGACGATACTTTGGAGTGATTGCTTCTGCCGATAAAACGCGTATATCTGCAAGTATGTATTTTTCAGCTGTAATTTCAGGTTTAGGCTTTTGTATTTCAGCGCGGAACATGTGAAAGTATACTGTAAAATGGCAATTCCAAAGCTAAGGAAGGACTCTCTAATATCTGGATTCCTCCCAAGAGATGACGTGGCAGCACCCTATTGGCTTCATACCGTATAACTAAATCCGGTGAAATACAAAAACACTCTCTACCTCCGAAAAAAAACCCGAGTCATATTTTAATTCCCACAAGCCAACGTCAATTAGATTTAGGCCCCTAAAAATGGGGTGAGGATTTCCTGTCCCACAATGGTGTACCAAACTTGTGTCACACTCATAATAAAATGCCACGTGTCAATCTCCATTACACCGCATCACATATGATTATCCTTACCTTCTTCTCCATCTTAATTATTGCATATATATATATACATGCTCTTCAGAGCACAATATTAACGTTGTAAATCAAAATATATTATCGTTCTTTCCGTTTCAAATAGCAGATAAATTAGAGATCAAATTTATACAAATAAATATCTTGGATCTGAAAATATAAAACAGGACACGAAAATTAGAAGATTGATTGTACCGCCACCACTATCAGTCGAAAATTACATTGGCGTTTGTTGTACTAAACCACAAAACTGTAGTAATAGACTTCTAATTATTTCTTCATTGAGTTTATCTTTATTTGAACTGCAAATTTTAATCGAATAACTCTAATTGAAACAGGAAAGTGGTTAATTAAAAAAGTGATTGAGTACTACAATATTTCAACAAAATAATCGACGAAACAACAAGGATCTAAGGATCCAAAAATCAATTCAACTTTTTGAGTTGTTATACAGTCTTTCTAATTTTTGATTTCTCACTGATATTACTACAATAAAATAATCTTTTTTTTTTTCTAGTTTATAAATTCATATCCAAAAGATCAGTTTGTAAGAATTGATTTATATCCAGAATGCTAATTAAGGTTGTAAAATGGCGGAGTGATTTCTAGCGTCTTAGTTTTATTGTTATAATGGCAGATCTGTATGAGGAGATGGTGTGTTAGGAAATGTAGAAGACGATACTGTGAAATAATCATGTGCGGTCCATAGGAGTTAAGTTTGACACATGTCATTTAAATATTGGTGTGACATAAGTGTGGTACATCATTGTGGGACAGAAAGTCCTCACCGCTAAAAATGTCGTGTGATTCAAATGCATATGCAAGTAATTTGTTCACAATTATTTTTTATATGATAATTTTACCCTCAAATACTTATTTGTACACTTTGTTCTTTAATTAATTGGAAATATAACCCTACTTCTTAAATAAATTAGCAATAAAAAAAATATGAATGGACTGAGGCATGATCAATTAAAATTAAAAAAAGATTGAGTAGTTGTACCATCTTAAAAGTTTTCAAAAGAAATTTAAAAAAAAAATGCTTAATACGGGGTAAATCTTGTCATTACGTCAAAGTCGAGGGTTGAATTCAGCTTGAGTTGATTGTGATAATAAAAATAAAACACAAGAGTTTGAGAGTTAAAATAACACATAATTTTTTACAAATTAACAAAAATAAGGAATATTTTCGCGTTTCGCTCTAACTAAATCATTTATTCTTTTTTTCTAAAATTTATATAGTACTTCCCGTATATTTCTTTAGATAGGATAAAGAAATTATCAGGATGTAAATATTAGCTCTTATGTCCATTGTCATAAATTCATAATATCTATTAATAAACCAAATCATCATTTTGTCCTTCACCAAAGTATTTGGGCCTATTTATTTGGTATTCGGAAAAGTAATTGAAGTTTGTGAAATAATATAGATTTGCG
Organism: Penstemon barbatus; assembly: GCA_003313485.2. Lineage (NCBI taxonomy): Eukaryota > Viridiplantae > Streptophyta > Magnoliopsida > Lamiales > Plantaginaceae > Penstemon > Penstemon barbatus. The sequence continues at coordinate 103,986,809 of CM064883.1, forward strand.
TAATATTGTTTGTTTAATTTTGAGATAGTGGTTTAGGAAATAAAATAGGTGTAGGGGTTTTGGAAGAATTATGTTGTAGATATAGGTTGTGTAAGATTTCATGTCAACTTATATTTGTTATGTGAGATAAATTGGTTAAGAGGTGGTTACTTTATGTCATAACAAAGTAGATTTTGATAAGTTTTTTTTAAAAGATAAATAAATTGTTTTTTTTTTTTTGAAAGAATAATTTGAGAATTTTAAAAAGATGATAAATTTATTTCAAAAAATTAAAAACATATTTGTTTCTTTTTTCCCAAACATGAAATAAATTTTGGAAATGCCAAACAATATAGACCCTTCTAACTTTTATCCTAAAAATTATTAAAATAACTCTTGCCTCCTAAAAGTTACTCTAATTGACAGTGAACTTTGATCCAAAGTCAACTAATAAGTGAATAATTGGACACAGTTTCTTTGAGGGACTTTCTGATAAATTTTGAGGTGTTGGGTGAAGAAATTACACTTTTAATTAATTTATGCAAAACTCTCGAGTGCGGGGAATAAGTGCAATTTTTCAGAAAAAATAAAGCATCCAGAAGTGCACACTTCCAATTTTGGTTGTTCTGATTCAATCCAATAATTCAATTCATAGGATTTTTACAGCTATATATAGTCATAATTTTTCGTTTATATTATTTTATTATTATATAAAGTTGTTATTTGATTGATTATATAACATTGTATCGAATAATACACATATGTAAAAAAAAAAAAAAAATGAATATGATTCAAATCAAATTAAACATCTAACGTCTAACACAAAATCATAAAAATTTGAAGACTAAACAACTGTAATCCAAGGGAAAAATAAAACATGGTAATATTTACACTAGTAAACCCAGAGGTTAGGATCAATTACACAAAACCGCAGTTTTAAGATTATTTGCTTTCCCTCTAAATTTTATATTCGTTGATCAAATCTACACATAAATTTGACTAATATTTAGAACAACCTCATTCATAACACATCCATACAAGAAGAAAAAAAAATCAGTAATTTCATCAAACAAATCAATTAAGCCTTGAAAAAATCCAAATGATTCAAGTTTAACAAAACAAGAAAAACAATGACCGAACAAATTGCTTCTTAATCACAATGTATGATTGCAGCATAAATAATTAAACTCATAGACTATTCGGCAACTGAATTTTTTGTGAACCAAAGATATGATGAGAAGGGCTTTCAACAAAGACAGCAACACCACATTTGGCTGCATTAAAACCTTCCCACAAAGAAAAATCAATAGTTCCAGAAATGGATTTCTTTGCAGCAATATCTTTGACAGAGCATAGCTTTTCGAGTCTTCTGACAACATAGTCGTTGGCCAAAACCCGGTCTTTGTTGGCTCCTTGGGCGCAGTTCGTGACTAAGCCGCACTCGTAGAGGGCAACCATTACATTGACACCTTGATTATCCACTTTTGTTCTTAGAGTTCCTGTTAGTGATACTCGTAATGACTCTGCTGTCGTCTTTTCGAATGTTGCCTGGTCATTATGTAAATCGATCTTTAAGACAATAAATTAAATTGTTCGTATATGATGGCATATATATATATATATATATATATATATATATATAACGTGGTGACTGGTGAAAAGAAAGAAAAAAAATCAGAACAAAGAATATTGATCGAGTTGAATGTAATTAATCTCAGAGGTTTAATAAATGAAGAATATGTAGGGGAGGTATTTGAATAATATTATGTAGGGAAATCAATATTCAATATGCACATATACTTTAAGGAAAAAAAATATTTTGTTGTTGGCATGTCATTGAATTTGAAACTACAATAATTCCTAAATTGATATTCTATGTTTCAATTTCAATCAAATTCATATTTTAGATCTGGCTTAAATACTATCAAGATATGTTGAACTCATTTAGTTTAATTAAACTGAATCAAGTATTATTATTCCATTGCAATTTTTCCGAAGATACACACACGGGAGAAAGGATATGATCAAATTCAAACCTGGAAAGAAGGCGCAGGGACTCTGGGTGCAGACGCGATAGACGATAATAATTCCTCTGGTTCATTCGCCACACATTGGGCCCGGCCCTGAACCACAATTTGGGGGGTAAACATTGTATCCAGATTTAGGGCCTCAACATAGGCCTTTTGTCTAACGGTCCATTGACTGGATCCAAACGGATCTTTCCAACCCATATAATCCCAATAATCCACATGATACGCCAACAATACCAACGGCACGTCCAGATTGTAATCGCCTCGCCCCAGCCGCGAAAACAATCCCTCCGCCTCCGTGGAGGTGGCGCAGCCCTGCGATGAGAAAAGCTCCACCACCACAGGTCCCGCCCTCCGCTGCTCCTCCGGCGTCAAGTCCGTCGTCGAGTTCTCGTCGGATGAGGTGGCGGCGGCGGTGGCGGTACCTTTGCCGAAACATCTGAAGAGACGGCGGACCATTTCCGACGTGTCGTCTAGGATTAATTAATTGATGGATCGGATTTTCTGTTGAGATTTTATTCTATAATTATTAATAGGTGGAAGAAAAACAGGAAATTGTGATGAATGAAATGATGAATTGATAAGAGAGAATGAAAGGTGAGGGGGGAAGGGTGGTGAAGAGAGAAAAGTGGAGATGGAAACTTGGAATAATCTCTTGAAAACGCGTTTTTTATTTTACTCTTCATGCATATATTAGTTCTAAGTATTTCAAAAAAATAAAGGAGATTTATATTCTTTATTATTTTTTGTCCATGTGAAAAAAGGAATAAAGTAAAGGTGTAAAGGGAAACTAATTAAAAGATGACAAGTGTATTAATTTATGTTTTCCGTATAATCCTCCCTTCCTGTGGTTCAGTTTTGTTTAATTTTAAGAAATGAAGGTTTAATGTGATTAAACTAATCACTCTTCATGTTTATAAAGTTAAACAAACTACTTGAGTCTTGAAATATCGAATTTACTACAGGTATCCTCTTCCAATGTTAACTTATGTGGCGCATGTCGAAGTAATGAAAAAATGATTTGAAAAAATAGATTAAAAATGTTGAAATTGAGTTAAATCGATTAAAGAAATTGTAATCATTTAAAAACGAAATCGATAAAAAATGGGTAAGAAAGAAAAGATATTTTGATTAACTTCTCAAACATTAATATATTGTTTGGTTGTCGGGAAATGGAGGAAAATCAGTTTTTTTTTTATCCCTCACGTTGTTTGAATAGCAGGAAAGGAAGTTATTATTTTCCTTCAACTTTCCTGAAAAAAAATTTTCCCACCAATTTGACGGGGAAATCCTGGGAATTTTTTACAGTAAATTGTTAAACACCCCTTGTACCATGTCTAACTATCAAAATCTCTAATTTGTGATTTTCTCTAACCGAAAGCCCCTTTGTGCTTATTTATTATTAGCAAAAAAATACCTTCTTAAGTCATATAACAATTATACCCCCGCAAAATAAAGCAAAAACACTTTTTTTACCTATAAAAATTATCAATAACCCCCTATAAATTTTAAAAATTGACAATAACCCCCTGTTAACTTTGAAGATTGATATAGATTCGATGACTAAAATTATAAAATAGCGTCAAATTAATTTATAATAAAGTTAATATAATGAAACGTAATTATTCATATAATATTTTATCAACAAAAAAAACGTAATTCATAATCAAACAAAAATATTATGTTCATAAACTTTCTTAACAACCAAACAATTGCAAGAAAATAATTTTCCTCACAACCAAACATGTAGAGGAAAATGTCTTAATTTTCCTTTTCCTTTCCTATTCCTTTTTCAACAATTTTCCTTCATTTTCCCGACAATCAAACAAGCTATAAAGAATGGTATGCGTAACTATACAAAACTTTATAGGTAGTTTGAACAATTCTCTCCCTCCCCTCTTTCTCTCTATATCTTTTTCTTTGAAGCGATTTTTTACTTGTTGTTTTTTACCCAATCAAATCACGAACGATTTGACCCGATTGAATAAAATAGGAACGAATATTTGAATCAATTGCGAAATTCATTCAATTTTATGTTTTCAATATATTTAAAAAAATGTTTTACATGAAACACGATGATCACAGTGCAAATGTTATTTAAATTATGCAAAAGAAAAGGAAAATAGATCATACCGAGACCTTTTTATAGTTCTTTTCGGTTAAACTTTTGGTTTCGAGCTTTTATGAATTGGATAAGTGAACTATCTTGATCTTTTTAACCATTGACCAGTTCCCCTTCTGACAATCGAACTAAAAAATTGGACAAAAAAATTCTCCTAATTTTCTAGGGTAATAAGGCGTTTTTTGTGTAAGAACAGAGAAAATTTTCTTGCTTTTGTTACAAAGTTGTTTCTTATAATTTAGGTACACATACATGTCATACATATCCTCTTTTCTTATCTCTCTCAATTATTTTTTCTTAACTCAAATAGGATTCAATCTTCTTTCTTCCAGCTAATTGCATTACTTATATACAATTTTCTAATAAGAATATTCCAATAATTAAATTTGATATTATAATATTTTAAATTAATTAATTCACAATTGGTCATTTAAATGTAGCAATAAATTCATCACTTATATTTTAGAAAACAAATTTTACAAAATATCTAGAGAGTGTAATCATTCTTACTATATGTTCAATAGTAGAATAATATGAGTCGAAATTGGGACATAACAACATGTAATTTTAAACTCCAATAAATTGAATAATTAATTAATCTATCCAATTTATTAATTCCAATTGATTGCACTAAAAACTTGAAATTACACTATTGTTTTTACATTGTATTTACTCAAAAGATCAAAATGTCGATTGATATAATTATTACATAGGATTTAACCCTCCAATATTGGATTCATAATTAAAGCTATGTAGAATATTTGTTTTGCCTCTCTAATTATATATTTATCCGTAAGTTCCATTCATTCGGTAGTGAACATGCAGTTTCATTTGTGAATATTTTTAAAAAACAAATTAAACAGTTTATTTCTAGAATTAACACTTAATGAATTAACTTAACTTTCCACCTAAATAGTTGGATTACATATCTGTAATGCACATTTTCAGTCATTATCTCAACGGAATTCAAAAACATAAGTGTGTGACCTGATGAACATACAAGTCGCTACTTACAAATCAAAATGACTTACTGATATAAACAAGAGTTTATGCTTAATCATTATTGAGATTAATTCACATATGATCAACATGTGACATGAAATGAAAAATTTTAAGTTAACGACATCTTATAATATATTTTAATTCACGTATGTTAAGTCATATGTTTATCATATTACATAAAACACCTCCACACTTAATCTCTCAACATCAATGATCCGAATTGAGATCATTGAATCGATCCTTAATTTTCGGTGGACCGTACTAGTAGGAATTAGTTAATGATCTCGTTTATTACTTCAATCTTCTTGTATATCCTTATATATACAAAACCACATTTAATAAATAGACATCAAAATTTTCTTATAATTATATTATACTGGGTATATAACGTAATCGAATCGAAGGTATGAAATTCAAAAAATAAATAATTTATTTTTATTTAATAATATTCGTACAAATATTTTAGGAGCACTATTCCTACTATTACTAGAGCTAGATATTTTTAAAAAATTGTTCATTTGTGCTTTGTTCCGAAAAATAGTAATTATATATTGATATTAGGCAAAATTGCAGAAAATGTCCCAAACTAATTAGTGATTTTGGATTTTCGTCCCAAACTATATTACCTCACCAAATTTCGTCCTGCAATTTAATATTTATTTGAAATATCGTCCAAAACTAATTACTAATTTTGATTTTTCGTCCCAAACTATATTAACTCGCCGAATTTCGTCCCATAATTTATCATTTTGTATGAATTTAGTCCCAATATTAAATTTCTAATTTAATGGAAATGACGGTTCAAGCTTGTAATTAGTTTGAGACGAACTCTGCAATATTATATAACTATTCATGTTAAAATTTACCACGTCATGACACGTAAGCAGCGATGTGATAATTTAACGGCAAATGCGCAATTTCCATCTTATAATTAACGGTGGGACGATATTTCAAAAAATATTAAATTACGGGACGAAATTCGCCGAGTTGAATAGTTTAGGACAAAAATCTAAAATCAGTGATTAATTTGAGAAGATTTTTACAATTTTGCCTTGATATTATCACATCATTACTTTCTTTTGCTGGACGTTTTCTATAGGAAAGAAAAGGTAACTAAGGACAAACATTGTAAATATTTCGCAATTGGTGGCGAGGAGGTTGAGTTGTGGTTGGCACCAATCTAACCAACCAAATGAGGAGTCGGTGACACGTTGTTTCGTTTGTTTGTTTGTTAGGTGGTCTGTATTCTCAATGTCGAATTATATCTATCCTTAAACAGTTTGTTTGCTTCATACTGAATTTTTAGATATAAATTCAGTATTTTTATATTTTCGTTTAACAAAGTAGTAATATTTGGTTATAATGGGATTTTTTTTTTTCAATTACGAGTTCATATAAGTCTAGTTTCATCATATGAGTCTAATATCAATCTAGAATCACACTTTTCCTTCTTTTTAAGGCCAAATTTAGTACATTCATCTTTCTTAAATTTTTCGTATCAGATGTATCTCTTTTATCAATGTAATGTAACACTTTCGTTGCTTTTAAATTTTTAATGCACATATTTTGCACGTGAGAACGTCTCTGCCATTTAATAGCCAAATTTTCTTTAAGAGAGACGAATGTATTACACTACATTGATAAAAGGGACACATTTTCTACGAAAAATTTAAGAGGGATGAATGTGCAAAAATCGACTCATAAGGAGGACGAAAAATATGATTCACTCAACAATCTATGGCTCTATGGATGAATTTTGGTCCAGTCTTGCGGGTTTCACGAGACCAGGCCAAAATCCTTCCAAATGACCCATGAAACTCATCATGAACCTATTCACAAATTTACACCCAAGTTTTTGAAACCTATAAAACATTGATTTGAGTGACACTTATTACCTATCTTTTTTCCCACTCCCCAAGATTTAAAACCTAGCCAAATGAAATTTTAAAGATTTTACCGAAATCATCCAAATTATTTTTTTTAAATAAAATCCACAAATCAAACCAAAACTTGTCCAAATAAACCTTTTATATCTAATAATTTCTAGTTTCCTCCTACAGATGCCATAACTTAATTGATTATCCATATTACAATAGCCAGGTGTCGTGTCGTGTCGTGTCATGGATAAAGAAGAATCATGAAGAATCCCTTTTTTTGACTTGAACAATTTTGACAATGACAAGCCTGCCTACGTACATCATAGACACCCGAAGCCATTACCCAAAATGATATTAGCCCACTTGATAAATAACTGAATCCTACCAAAAAAAAAAAAAAAGAAAGAAAAAGCTGAATGTTCTAAAATTTTATATATAAATTAATTATGCCCTTGAAGTAATTTAGATCCAAGTTTTGGCACATCCAAACAAGTCAGATATTATTCATTAAAAAAAAAAAAAAGGAAAGGGGGGGGGGGGGGGGGTTAGATATTAACTTATATTATTTTGACACAAGAAAACGTATAAAACCCATACCTCATTGCGGCCTTTTATTTCAACTAGAAAAGTGCACGTACGTTGTACGTGTCTGTCTAGTTAATTTCATAAATGAATTTTATAAATTATAGTAAAATTAACTTTATCATGTCACAAAATAGCAAAATTTATGACTAATATTCAATTTAATTAATAACAACGATGTCTTTAAAGTATTGTAATTAAATTTAACTGATTGATTAGTTCATATGATCTTGTAAATTTTTTTCTAAAATAAGATCATAACAAAATTATTTAATTCAATCCATTATAGTAGTTTCCATTTCAAATTATTTGTTTTAATTATTTATTTGTTATTTGAAATGCATTTGTTTACGAATTTTGTCCTCTCATTTATAGGATATCCAACCCCAATTGATTAAATCCACTGGGGTAGGATTTAAGTAACCGTAATACCTAAAAAGTTTGTCACCTATTCAATTCATTAGTTTAATACATCTTTTTAACGGGTTTATCCCATCTTTTTACTTTTTGCATTGATTTAATATAATTTTTTCTCCAATTTACCTATTCTTTTATCGAAACCTACTTTCATTATTTTCCTTTTCGTCGATTTATTTTATTTTTTTCAATTTAAACCATTTTCAACCGGTTTCATCCTGTTTTTATTGGTTAAACTATTTTTTTTTCTTTTTACAGTTTTCACTCATTTTCCCACGGATTTACATTTTATCCACCAATTTCACCTCATATTTAATTGATTTCACATGTTTTCAATACTTCACTTTTGTTTTTCTGGTTTCACCCTGTTTTTGCCAGTTAAACCATAATGTCTTTTTTACAGATATAACTCATTTTTACCTATTTCACGCGTTTTCCATTGATTTACATGTTTTTCACCAATTTCATCTCATATTCATTGATTTCACATATCTTCACCGACTTTACATTTGTTCTCAGATTTACTGATTTAACCAGTTTTTAACGATTTCATTCGTTTTTCAATAATTTAACCAGTCTTATCCGAATTTACCCAAAGTTATGTGATCCGGCCATATGTATTTATCGATTTCTTGGGCGCTTTTTTACTGGCTTCACAAGTTATTTAACAACTTTATAAGTGTTTACCAATTTCACCCAATTTTTTTTTTATCATTTTCACTTTTTTAACCGACTTTTCTCGATTTCACCAATTTTCATTAACCGATCCCGTATTCCATGAAAAGAACTCCATGAAATTCGAGTATAATCAATTTCACAAAAAAAAAATTTAGGTTTATTTTCTATCATCTTCATTAATTCACTTTACTAATATTCCTTATTCTAATGACACGGTGTGGTGGCTAATGTTTATGGCTAGTGTTGATCAGTCTATGCATATACATGGAATTAGCTTTTATGTGGTTGGATACGAACTTTGAAATTTCGATAGAGAAAAGAACTCTAAGATATATTTTTTCAAGTGGTAGTGTTTATGTATAAGTATGCTTCTTGAGGTTTTTTCCTATTTTGCCATTTAAATTAATTTTTAAGCCATTTAAAATAATTTTTAAGTAAGGGTATATTAGTCTTCACAAAAAATTCAAGAAACTCTATTTTCTGAACTCGTACTTTTATTTGTATATAGATATAGATTATAATTTCATTCACTAAACAATATATAATTCTGATTTTATTCATCGCATTTATTTAATCACGACACAAAGTATATTGATTATTAATTTGTGATCTTACTCAAGGTGTTATCGAGTCAAAAAGTGATATTTTTTAATTTTGTCGTATAAATAATAATTGAATACGACTACAATTGATTTATCTAACATACATTTGTAGCTAGGATATCTTGCAAAAACTTTGGACACCACATATATTTGTAGGAATACTCATCTAAGTACGTGGCCTGTATGTCTTGTCTTGATCTTTCTCCACTCCCTTCATTCATTTTCCCATAGCTCGTATATAAATACTCATCATAATCTAAACAAGTGAAGAAGAAAAACTTATTGAATTCCCCTTTAATTTATAGAAATAAAAAAAATTCCCTATTATTTTAATATTTTCTTCTTAATATGCTAGAAGGCAAGGCAGTGATTGGTGAGACTGATATGGTTAAAGCCATGCAAGAAGATGCACTTCACTTAGCAGCTAAGGCACTTGACTTCTTTGATGTCACAGAGGCCACTCAAATTGCTCAATTCATCAAGAAGGTAAAAAAAAAAAAAAAAAAAAGGACCTAATAAAAAAAATTCGACATTTTCTATGTGTAACGATCCTAGTTGTAAGGGGGAGAACATTTGATGAGAGTAATTATATATATGGCTGTTGTTCTCCCAAAGTCACAACACTAACTAACATGTGATTAACAAAAAAATCTAGCAAAACACTCGTCTGTACTGCATCTATGAAATTACAAAACGAGTTTATTTACATGTACTTTGCTGCGATCATCTCCTGCACATACAATTTTATGTTGATTTATGTTTTGCAGGATTTTGACAGGATGTATGGAGGTGGTTGGCAATGCATTGTAGGAACAAATTTTGGTTCATTTGTGACACATTGGTCCGGGTGTTTCATCCATTTTAGCATTGGCAACCTTTCTATTTTACTTTTCAGAGGTTCAACAGGGCAACAACTACTCCATGGCTCACATGCTTTGAAGGCTAGTATAGACTAAGGCGTTTCATTATCTCTATTGCATATGTATATGATAATAAATTTCAGCTTCTTTTTTTTTTTTTTGGGTCATTGACATTTCCATTATCTAGATGAAAGGGGAATCCATAAAACTCACTAGGACTATATGTAATCTGCATCAAATTATGTCATATTTTTCGCATAAAGTTCCCTTCTATTTATTTTTCTTTGCACGAAACTCTTAATTTGTCCACCTCCATCCAAATATTTGGAACTACATGCGTGATTTACGCTCTAAAATTTTAAAATGACAAGGATTTCGTGCAAGAAACAATAAACAGTAAGGCGTTTTGGGTTTTATGCGTATTAATCGATGATATAATTAGAAATCCTCAATACAAACTAATGTTGCTAATCATTAACATAAGTGGTGGCTTTGGTGCAAGGAAAAATAAAGTAGGAGAGAGTTTTATTCAAGTAAAAAAAAGGTTACATACACAACATAAGGAGTTTCATGCAGGTTTTTCTGTGGATTTAACCATTTTGAAAGATCAAATTGAGATACCGAAATTTGACTTGCAAGCGCAGGAAAATAAACCCATCGAAGAAATAAACCATAAAAACCTAAAGAAAAGATTGGAAATGGATAGAAACCATCAAGCATTTCCATTAGCATTTATTCCATCGTATAAAAGAGTAGAGAATTTTGATTATATACATACATGATGTGCCGTTGATTCCCTATCGAAAATAGACCTCACAACTTTTCTTGTGAATTTATTTACTTCACTTGCACTACTACAATTTCCCTGCAAAATTAAGAATAGGAGTGAAATCATAGTTAAGAGGAATTAGTTCAATAAATAAAGGATGTGATCGAGAAGTTAAGTCTCAATAGATAGCTTTTTACTCGGACCATGAGAATTTCAATCAAGAAATAACTTAACTCTAACTTATAAAGGGAAATCCAAAGTTCCAAATTTGAAGGAAGAGCTCAGTTAAATATGCGAGCATCTTTGAAATCTTGATTGTGGTATATATAATAAACACTGAACTGACTGAAAACATGATTAAGAACACAATGAGCTTAAAGCAAAGAGATGTACCTTCGGGACAGGAACTTTGGTTCTGTCACTTTTTTGAATTACTTTCCTTTTTATAACTCTATTATCACCTTCAAGCTCGGGTTTCTTCAATTTGGTACTTGAAGAATTTATACCCAAAACTATTTTCCCTGCTTGATTTTCTTTACCACCTTGCTCGATTGTGCTCGAGTAATCAACTCCTCTTGCTTTTGTAGCTAATTTTGGAAGTACACATATATTAACTTCCCGAGTAACATTAGCTCTCATAAGATCCTGAAACCAACAGAAATTATGAAGTATAAATTGTAACCATCGATGAATTATTCATAGGGAAGGAAAAATGTAGACCTTTTCGTCAAGAATTATGAACTTTTGTACCCTTTTACAGATACCCTCAAAAACTAGGTCACTAAATTTATGACATGCATTGATCTCGTGTACAAAGTTAACAGACTAAGGTAGTGTTTGCAATAGCTTATGCAAACTGCTTATAGATTATGCTTTTAAGTCTTTATGGTAAAAACTATAGATAGTTGCTTTTCAGATTAATGGCGAAAGCTGATTGGACATTTATACCAAAAAAATAAGTTGTCTCGAAAATCATTATCAAACACCTCTTTTTGGGATTTTGACAGCTTGAAATTGAAGTTTTAGTGTCTCCAAACACCCCCAACTTATCGAAAAAAGCACTTATGCCAAACTTAAAGCATGGCATGAACTCATGGTTTTGCATAAACTTTTGCAAACACCACCTAAATTCTTACCATTGCTTTCTTGGGTTCTCTGCTGATGTGCAAATTAGAATCACAAGATGATTTTAATGCTGGAACACTATGAGCCTTGCATATATTTGATCGGTTTACTTTGTTAGTTGAAATTACTCGAGACCTTGTCATTTCATTTCTTCTAACTGATGTTTTGTTCTTGCAATCTGTTTGGTTCTGATTTGTCCCATCACATTGAGGGTGCAAAGAAGATGATCTCACAATACTTGATTTACTTGAACATGATTTCCGACTTTCAGATTGCTTCATGCCTTTAATCTCCACCCTTGATGCTTTTATTGTAACTTCTGATGTAATTATGCCTTTAGAAGAGGTTGTTTTATCAGAAAATCCCCACACTGATTTCAAAGGCTTAGAATCGAGGGAAATCTTGACATTTCCATTGAATACCTTACTTTCGACAGCCCTTTTAGGCACTAAATCTACCACGAAAGAAGATTTGTTGCTCAAAGTTTTAAACTTATTTAAGGTAAGCGCACAAGCTACAGGAGGAGCTTGCATCATCTCAGTCTTACAACCTTTGCCTCTTGATTTGGATACTGTTGGTGGAAGTTTCGGAGAAGATGGTCCGTCGAGAGATTTTAACTGTTTGGCAGAACCAAAATGGATACTGAAAATACAGCAAATGTCATCAGACAAATATATAACCAATTAATCAATTTGGAACTCGTCTGAATAGCGGATGCATATAAAATGATTGTTGAGATAATGAGATTATTATCATAAGATACCTAATCTGACCTAATATTTGGTACCATGCAAATGAGTTCTAACTCTACATTTAGAATGGTGAATAATAGTATAGAGAGGAAACACATAAAATGCTTACGGATGGCTTATGTGAAACCAGTACTCATCATTCCTGCAAAGCAATTCAACATACAAACCAGTCAATTCATATGCAACTCAAATACAACGGACATGGAATTAAAAAAATCTCTCGATTTTATTTGCGTTCAAGTATAAAAAAGAACTCACTTGTTTTCATAAGTGGAGTCAGATTCAAGAGTAAGATCTGCCCACATGGGAGCTTCTATTTCATCCTGCATAAATTACATATAAAGACATAAAAGATTATAGTCAATCAAGTTATTATCTTGGTATAATGCAATTAGAAAACTATGCAGATGGTCGAGATTATTCAAGAAAAGGGAAAAACCAACAAAATTCAAGAAAGACAAAACCTGGAAATATCCAAGAAAATGATTAGAATTATAATTTCTACCCAATGCCAAGAAATGTAAAAACTGAGTCATTCATATAAACCCTTTAAAATTTCTAAACCAAGAATCACACCCAAGTAATCAGAACTTCAATAATGGTATAGAATTCCGCCGCCACACAATATAAATATTAATACTAAATTGTGAAAAATTATCAAAGATAAAATCAAGAACATTACCCAAAATGCCCAGTGATTTTCTCTCGGGAGAATTCCCACCCCTTGATTGGCATTTACTAAAGCCATCTTTCTTCAATCTTCAGGAGTATATTCATTGGGATTAATTTTTCCAGGGTTTTGGGCTATAAAACCCTTTGGATTAACACCGCGTCGACAGTTAGCCCCTCAAACTTTCAAAAGTAATGTTATAATTATTTATACAAGAAGTAAGAAACACAAGCGGGGATAGCTCAGTTGGGAGAGCGTCAGACTGAAGATCTGAAGGTCACGTGTTCGATCCACGTTCACCGCATTTTCTGTTTCAATGTTTTTAAAAAAATTAAAATATTACCATCCACAGCTCTTCACCTTTTGTCATCGGTAAAAATTACACTCCACAGCAAAATATTACCATCCACAGCTCTTCACCTTTTGTCATCGGTAAAAATTACACTCCACAGCTTATTTTGTAATAAATTTTTTATTAACGGTAAAAAATACATTCCACTGCATATTTTGAGCTAAATTAAAAAACACACATGTGTTTATTTAATTGGCGATTAAATCTCCAATGTTTTTATTAGCGAAATTTCCCATATATGTTTTTTAATCAAAAAAAAGCTTCATGTACGACATTTTATCATTTTACAACACCCATTTAAAATATCCTCGAAAGTCAATATGGGTTTTTTATCCATTTTTTGAAGTGAACGAGAGTGTTATTGTCAATTTTTTAAATAAACACGAAAATAATTGTAATTTTTTGGGGTTTTTTTGGGTGAATAAAAGTGTTTTCGCATCTCTATAGTTGGATTATCATTACCATTTTTCCTAAAAATGTGAAGAAAACTCGTACTTACATCGAGTGAAGATTGAAGCATAATCTGACTTGGGAGGGAGCTTTTTGCTAATAAAAATGATTTTTATAGGAATGGACTGAAGCATAACCTCATTTGAATAAAATCTAATTTCATTTTTCTCCGATTACCCATTTTTGGTTCCTTTTTTGGGCAACCGTGAACATAGCTGAAAATCAAATCAAACCACACTCTAGGACTCGATCGACCTAGTTTGAGTCCGATTTGTTATACATATTAATTAATCAAACTGTAACAACATTATTTGTTCAACAACTTGTACATTATTTTGTACTATTTGTATCCGGATGATTTAATTCATATATAGGGACGCTATGACCTGCATGTATTGACCTTTTTTTTGTCTAATGGCTTTGGCCAACTCTTTGTATATAACTGTTGATATATTAACGAAATTTAAAGTTGATCCAAAAAAAAACTTTTGAGCTAGACTCGATAAGCTAAAAAGTAAAATATATATAGAAGAATATACAACTACTTGATACTCATCTCGGTTTGTTTAATAATCAAACCAAGCTCAAGAGTCATTGGCACTTCGTATCTGAAAAATATACACTTTTGGCACCCTGAATTGAAATCTTCACGCTTTACACCATCGAATTCGAACAGTACGTTATTCGACTTGTTTTGCACTCCTAATTATGAATGGGTGTTAAAAGCTTGTACAGGTTATCGGCAATGCTTGGAGCTTTCGGATGCATCACACCCGAAGTTCTTGAAAAATGGGTGAAGGTCGATTTCAAGGAGCCTGTTTGGTTCAAGGCCGAAGCCCAAATCTTTTCCGAGGGTGGTTCTTGGATTTCAAGTTTTGTTAATGGGACTTGTAGAAGGATTCAGAATCAATGGCCCCGATGGAGTGGGCGAGGGCAATGAGCTATACCCCGGTGGGCTACTACTTCGACCTTCTAGGCTTAGCAGATGACCCTGTAACTTTTGCTGAGCTCAAAGTGAAAGAGATTAAGAATGGGAGACTGGCTATGTTTTCCATGTTTGGATTCTTAATTTGTTCAAGCTATTGTGACTGGTAGAGGGCCTTTCGAGAATTTGTTGGACCATCTTGATAATCCTGTTTGGGTTTATGCTACAAAGTATGCTCCTGGATCATAAGCTTCAAGGTTTGATTTCTGTAGATTATATATTGTATTTACTTTTGGGGGAATATGATCTATTGGTTGGTTGCTTAATACTTGATGACGTATTGATCCATGCAGTTCTATTATATTATAGCCAAGAAATGTGAATGAGAAGTCCAATTGTTATAGAAGAGGGATTCAGATTAGATATTTTATTGCATTTTCAAAATATATAGATCACATAACAAATTTAGATTTAGATTTATGGCTTTTTCTTTTTTTTTTTCTTTTGAGATTATTGGATAATGAAATTACATATAACGATTTAGGTTTGATTGACTTGATCACTGTTTTTTTTAACAACTTTCTCGGTGTGTGATTCAGGAGTTGAAACTGAGGAATGAAAATTTGATAAAAATATTAATGAATACAAATTTCCTTAACTCCAATTTTGTTCTGTAGAATTTGGACGTGTGTGTTTTTAATTTTGTTCTGTAGAATTTGGACGTGTGTGTTTTTTAATTGAATCAAACACATTAAATTCTCATAAATTGCTGTGATTTTGTTTTTTAAATCGAACAAAATATCATAGTAATATGTACAGATTTTAATCTTCTAACTTAATCTAGTTTTTCGTCATCATATCTCTCCTACCAGATGTCCCCTATAAAATTTTGTACAGGAGAACTTTATATCAACACTTCTCTTCCATTTCCATGCGTTCCAAGAAAATCTATACATACAATAACACAATCTACACATAAAACTCCTGGATGAAGCTCTGGAGCATGTAATTGACCCCTCAATATAGACAGGCTCCTTACCTATTCTGTGCCTAACTACCGCATACCCCCCATTCGACTTTGTGTGGAACCAGAGAATTCCTGAAAAATAAGCATTATGTATTTTATTACAATGTTGGTAGAATAGAAAGAAATAATTTGAAGGATAGTAAAATCTCTTAATTTTCTTTCCCCACCATTTTCGACGATGTTTCTCAGTTTCGGGATGTCCCCCCTGTTTATGTACCTTCCCCTTTGTTTTCCTTAAACGAGCTTTGTAATCCTTTTTCCATGCAGTAAAACTTTGCTTAAGTTTCCGTAATTCTTCTGGCTTGACCTCTACAGTTGCTAGGGCTTCATCAAAGGTTTGTTTCCTTTGCTCAAACTCCTTTGCAAGAGGGCCGACTGTATTTAAACCACCATTTGCGTCCGTGCTACCACCGGGAGTCTGGCTATTATCAGCACCAAGACTCTTTTTGGCTGCAGCCAAACTCATCTGCAGTATAAGCAACAATTTATTTTCTTAAATTACATATACTTCATAAATTATTTTCTTTTAGTAACATCTTTTGTTACAAAATGGCAATTTGAATTCACTGCTTTTGGTCCCACACATCATAACTCGGTCCCAATATTTAAAATGCTTTGCACTTGTAGTCCCAATTTTTGGAATGTTTTGCATTTTTAGTCCCAATTTTTGGAATGTTTTGCACTTTTGGTCTATGTTTTGCCTTTTCCATAGGCATGTTTCAGTTTAAAACTTTTGGTCCTAAATTGGATGGAAAGAGGGTAATAGGATCAAAATTGCAAAACATCTAAAAGAATAGGATTACAAGTACAATTTTGTCAAATGTAGGACCAAAACTGATCAGAGTTCAGTCCCCAGGGGCTAATAATAAATTTTTGCCTATTATTAGGCTAAACTTCCATGTTCCAAAATTGCTTCATGTTGCTGGCATACCTGGTTTCAGACCATACGCTTCCCACCAAGAACATGAAATATTATCAATGAAAACGAAAAATGGTGTGGCTCTTTAACTCTTTGCTTTCCTTGATACTCTCTATTTTTTTCTTAAATTAGCAATTTGTTTTATATTTTTTGTAATGTTTCTCAAAAGTTTTCGAAGAGTTTCCAAATTTGGCTGACGGATACATACACTTAAAACGAATTTTATTCCATTACTCAACCTAGTTCAATTTTGAGCACCTCTTAGCTAATTTTTTTCTATCCTTCGGAGTTGAAAGTACTAGCACCTTTCGAAAAGAATATAATGAACTTACTTGTAAAGATGCCATCTGCTTTTGCCACATATCCTCCATGGATTTCATCCTGGCCTCAAATTGTTGTACTTGCTCTCTCAAAGCCGCATTTTCTTTTTCCTTCTGTCCAAGTGTCAGTTCTGCCATTGAGACCTTGCTTCGAAGTTCTTCGACAACTGAAGGTAACATATCTGATGGTAGATCCTGCTCAGCCAATAAAAGCTGGGATCAGTTAAAATATCACAAATATACTTGCAAATCAAACATCAATTACAGAAGAGTTGGAGAGAGAAAAGGGGGGGGGGGGGGGTTCAATGCACAATACTGCCTCCTAGTTTTTCAGTATTCATCAAGAAAAAAAACATATCAGTTTCTTTCACAGAGAAGAATTGCTGTTAATACATCCAGAATCCAAGATTATTTTATACAAGAAAGGAATTAGGACAAGTATTCTCACTCAATATTAATTTTAAGGTAATATAAATGCCAAACATGACAAATTTAGATGAAAAATTGAACAGCGATTTCGACTTACTATGCACATTGAGAAAATAGAATGGCAGAAGAAGAATTTACATGTCAAGTAACTGTTACAAGTTCAATATAATACCAATGACTTGTTATTGTTAAGAATAGAGTATTGACATATTATCCTAAATCGAATGGCTTTCTCTTACTTTTTTCTGAAATTGACTACACCAATTAAAACATAAGACAAATATGATTTAGGCAATACAGGTTTGGAGTACCTTGGCTTCAGAAATCCTCCTCCCTGGTTTCCTTTTACTAACATTTGACTGTTTTGAATTGCGAAGGTGTCTAACATGCTTTTGCACCAACCATCCACGAATTACTGCAGAAGAAAATTCATTTACTATAACACCTAATCGCAATTCTTAGGCTACACCTAAAGGAAATAAGTTTTACCAGACTGTATGTGCACAACTGCCATCAGCTGCTCATCTAGCTTCCTCGGAGCACACTGCCTTTTGAACCTGAGTAAATCACCATACTCCGTCCTTGCAATTTCACCACGAACATCTGCAGATATGTTATATTAACCGACTCACCGTACAAGTAGAAGAACAGTATGTAATTTAATAATAGGTTATAGGTATAGGGAGCAGTACTAGATATATCTTAGAAGAATTAAAGCAAGAAACCGTCCATGCAAATGATTTTTTTTTTTATCCAAAGACTAGAGACATGAAGAAGCCTCGGTGTTAAAGGGAAAGATCTAATCGCATTCTGGGAAATGCAAGAAGATAGTATCAATGTAGCATGAATCCAAAGAAATTGTCAGAGCAAGTAATGTATCTCTACTTTTCAAGATTATGTTTGAAGAGGACATTATTAATTTAAATTACAAAATGACGATATAGGTGTTGTTTGGTCGTACATGATTGTAATGTCACTACTGTTCCCTTGAGATCATGGAAGTATCGACGTTCCCGATGACCACGGAAGCACTTCTGAACTTCAAGAGTGCCTTGCAGAACTTGTTTCCTGACATTTTCAAGAGCACCAATCTGTAGTCCACCACACTAGAAGATTAGACAAACTAATATGCAGTTTAAATTACCATAGGATAGATCTGCAAAACAAAACACAAACTCACCTGTCCTGTTCGGAAGTATAATTTTCTATAACCAACTTGATAACTCTCAGGAAGAATATCAAATTGCTGCAGAATGGCAACTGATGTTCTCAAAGGATTTTCACATGCATTATTTTCCTGAAGCAGGAACTCATATCTGAAAATCGTGCCAACATATTATAAAGAGCTCTTAAGTAATTAGATGTAAATGGACTTGAAGATAATGCCAATTCACCTTCTTGTGAACTCTTGATGTGTCATTCGGGTAGGATACCCAGATCTCGATACCCGAACCATTTCTAGAATCCCACAGCACCTGAGCTGCTCTAAAACTATATTTTTTTCGAACGCACCAGGAATCTGCTTAATATTTGGTTTTATACAGCGAATGAAATGTGGTCTTGTACATTCAAGCTGCTGCAATAATTTAAACAGCTGACCCTGCAACCAAGGAAGTTGTACAAATCTTAGGAGTAGTATAATGTATTCTGTCTTGTCCAACAACTATCATGCTAAAAAAGTCAAATCAGACTCCCGTCATAACAAAAAGCAACCCGCCAAAATTAAAGATTCACAAGTTCAGAGAAGAGTTTAGTTAAAAAGTTTCAGGTGTCTGTTGAAGAGTCTAGTTTGTGTGTGTGCAAGGAGAGAAAGGAGTGGAAATCGAGGAGGCAGAAACAGCAACTTCACCTTGAATTTTGTGGCGACACTTTGCTTCTGGCAAAGCGACATTCCCAACTGGATCATTGAACCTGCTGGATTTTGGGAGTTTATGAGCAGTTTAGAGGCAAATAACTGAGGTAATCGGCTAGTGCACAACGAGAGAAGTTGAATGGCTTCAAAATGCAATGGATCTCTGTTCTTTTCCAAGAATTCCTCTGTGTCATAAAGAACCTAAAGAAAACATCTAAAATCAGTAAAAGATGTTTAAAACATATAAGTGAAGAGATCAATAGGTTACCACAAGTCAAGGACAAACATAGTGCCACTTCATGATTTCAATCTTACGTTTTCATAATTGTCACTCATAAAAGAAAGCATTACAGAACTTAATACAGAGTAGTATACTACGAATACACACATCTGACGTATCCAGTAAAACCAGATCAAAGATAATGTAACCAGAAGGGATATATTTATACATAAAGCTTGCAATCCAGCAAAGCAACTAACTAGCTGACACATGAAAAATGAGAGTCTCCCGTGCATCAAAGATGAACAATGACCATAAATTATTACTCCCTCCGTCCCTTTTCTTTTGCTCCCTTGACTTTTGACACGGAGTTTTACGCGAGAGTTGAAAAGGTGGAATTTTTATGCAACTTTACATTTATGCCCTTAAAAGTAGTGGTGTCAAATCATTACTTTATGTGAAAGGGTACTTTTGAGAAAAATAATTTCATTTTAGGAAAGGAAGTATTTTTTTGGGACATCCCAGAAAGGATATAGGAACAAAAGAAAAAGGACGGAGGGAGTATTATATGCCTAGTTGAAAAGACCTAAATGCATAATATGCAATTTAACATTTAAAAGAGCAGCTCATTGCCAAAATTTCCTATCAGCGTACACGATCATAATATGATTAAATTGAGCATTTTCTTGGTTCATAGTTTCAGAACACGAGATAAAAGGAGTTGATATCAACAATACAACAAGTCTTCTTTGATTTGAAAAGTGATTAGATGCAGTGATACCCAAACAATGGATAAACAAGTGATATGAAATCAATCAACTTGTTCTGATAATACTGACAATTATAATTGAATTTTCTTGTTTCTCTGCTAATTATATTGCTTTCTCTGATAATAATGCATATTGTTTATCATTATGTTGATAAGGTATCATAACTAAAGTGAAATTATAGAAGAGCCTATAATCACTGGACTACCAGCCAAAGTGCCAAACTGATAGCACGATAACTTTTCTCGAAGTCGAGATAAATATGATACAAATGGAACTGTCAAAAATGAACTTTAACCAAAAATTCAAGGAATTGTTCAATCCAGTCCAAATCAGAATCACATGTTATCCCTATACCATACTTTCTACATAGACAATATTTAGCATCTTCCCCAATCAGCCAGTTAACAGTTAATAACAAACATGGATAGCATGCGCACAAGTATCATGTGATCTACACTTAACCGGTTACAAGTATAACAGTTCGTGGTATAAGCAGGTAATACAAAAAAAAACTGCTTAATATCAAATCACGAAGCTCTAGTTATTGTTCAGACAGGAGTTTAGAAATTTCATAAAGTTGTAGCCATATGTAAACTAACCTCTCCAGCATAATGGCGAACACTGAATGCACCAACCCTTTCTCCTTTAAAGCAATGATTAGCATCCAAGTGCTGCTTAAGCTTATTGGCAAAAGTTAAATCTGTAGCCTCAGGAAAACTAGATTCTTCATCCAATAAAGATATTAGCCCAATAGGTTTCTGCACAAGCAGACAGTACGAACCATAATATCACAAAATAGTAAAGAATAATGATAACAAAAAAATACAATAGTCGCATCTCATTTGTCTCATGCGCAAATGTGCTTATAAGACTAAAACTTGAAAAAACGAATGAGATCTCAGTGGAGAACACGCGAACTTAGATGCATGTCAAAGGTTTAAACATAGTCTCCATGACTCTCCGATGACAAGACAACTTGCCCTAGCATGATAATACTCCTTGGCCCACAAGACACTTATATGAATTAAAATTCAATATGTTGAATCATGAAAAAAATCAGAAGAAATTCCAAAAAAGCATCAGCCCTTCCCCACAAAAATGAGACAAAAGAAACATTTATATTATCAAGACTAGATTTGGACAAATTAGAGAAAGTAAATACCTTCTCATAGAGATCCAAACAGTCTTGGTTGTCTTCAAAATCTACTTTGGTCCAATCAATTCCATCCAACTCACACTCCTGAAATAAAAAATCTTGAGCAATCACAGCTTTGGTATTCCAATTTGATTTATTCTAGATTATTCAGGAAATCCATATGATTCATTGCATAACCAGGCACAAACTTTTAAAAGGTGCTGCTAAACATCTGATAAGTACAACTGCACACAAGTGAATTACGAAGAGAACTCATTGGAACATTTTCAAGATGCTCACCTCTTGCTCAAGTTTGAACAGATGTCGATTAAAATGTTGCTGGAGCCTTTCATTAGCATAATTTATACAAAACTGTTCAAAGCTATTTTTCTGGAGCAAAAAAGAACAAAGGAATAAGAGGGATACATGGTTGCATCATATTACAAATACCAGTAAAAAATAAGCAAATGTTACCTTAAATGATTCAAATCCAAAAATATCTAAAATGTTTATGCATCTCCCAGTTTTCTCTTTGCCCATTGCAAGTGATAAACTAATCTTTTCCACAATCCAGTCAAACAAGTTTGTGTAGATAAACTTAGCCAACGAGTCTCTTGCATCAGTTGCCTAAATTAGGAGGGAAAAGCTTCAACTGAGATGTACATGGGAAGACTGGCTATTGGCTAGTGCAAATGCAAGATAATGTCCTTTTGCAGTTTTGCATGTGTATTTCCAGTTCAAGAAACAGTTAATCTTTAAAAACATACTAACCTGTTGTAAAGTGAGCCTTTCTGCAACCTTATCCTTTTCAGCTTGTGTTCTATGTGTTGACAGAGCAAGCATTAGGTCCTGATCACCACAGCCTATCAAGCCAGCAGCATTGGTAATAGCTGTATATAAGGGAAGATCATGTAAAATAGTTAAGCCAAACCATCTAGAAAATGCACATCAAACTTTACTTTTATTATTTTACCAAACCAATGCTCTAGATTGGATGATGATAGATGATCTCTAAAGTTATTCAGGATTACGAGACAAATAAACTCGAGAAAATGTACCCATACCACCTCAAGCTTTTAATTATAACATTGTCTTTAGCAAATGACCATAACAATTGTCCAATAGCTAAAAGTGGGAATCATGTTCATACAAAGTGCTGAGAAGAAAAGAAACAGGAAATCGAAAAAATGAAAGAAATTAAGAAGATGAAACATTTGCCATGAGCCAATATTATTTACAACAAAAAGAAGACTCCATTTCTTTCCACAATCCACGGAACCAAAAAAATCAACAGGCAGGAAATTTGGAGTGCACAAATCAGTAGTCTCATGTAAATTAACTTCAACTGATTTTTAGTTAAATGCCTTCAAACACCTCATAGTTTCGTTTCACAAAAGTAAGCAGTGCCTAAAGATCTATTGGAAAGAATAACACTGTTAACCATGTGGAATTGAGTTCTTTGAAGTTTGAATAAAAATGTTCACGAACGTATTAGTAAGATGGTCATGTGATGACAGAAATAAAGAGGAATATCTGAGAATCACTGAAATAAATATCAGCTAGATATATGAATTAAAGTCTGAATCAGCATTTTGTAACAATGCATTTGCTAGAGAGAAAAAAATGGCAGGATTTCAACCATATAAGTTGTATTGTAAAGCATGATAGGTTAAACTGAATTATGAGTTTTAAGTTGCCAAATAAGAACTCTTGGCAGATGATGCTGGTAGTAAAAGTTCATCTGGTGTAATTTGTTTTCTGTACAGCAGAAAATCATCTGATGTAACTCAGAGATGGTATCTCTCGCAAGGGGGACAATAATTAGCAATAAGTCCTGAGGCTAACCAAAGGAAAGCTGAAGCAGAACAAAAGGCAAGTTACCTTCATCAGCAACAGCTTCTACGTGATTCTCATCATCAATTACGAGAAATGATATGTTTCCCAGCCAGAGAACTGCAGAAAGCATCTCTAATGCATGCTCCTGCTCTTCTTTGGAAATTCCGACAGCATTCAAAGCTCCCTATTGAAAGAAAAGCATATTTTGGAATCAGTAAAACTTTTGTGACAGCAAAGAAACTAGAATCCCTTAAAAAGAATAGATGTTCTATAAGCAATTAGAATCATACAATAGAAATATATTATCTAATCCATAAAATTGTGTTATAGTTAACATAATGCATAACATTCATATGAGTTCTGGTACATTACCATAAGGATACGAAATTTATCAGCATCATCAACGTCATGGATCTCCAAGCAATCACTCTGATTAAGATAGTTGTAGTCAGAAGCATGTTTTAACCTCAACCTACCTGGAAAGTAACCATGCACAAGATGAGTAAAAGAAGACAAAATTATAGAATGTCCAAACGTGCACAAAGTCATATATCTTGCATGGAAAATATAAAGATGTAAATAGAAAATAAAAAATAACTGATCAAACAACTTGTATGTTAGCTGCCAGAAAAAGATTGGAAGTAAGTATTTTTTTAGTTTTGAGTAAACTTGGAAGTTGTTAGAACCATTATGGGTTTGTCTAGGGTAAGTCACGCCTTGTAGGATTGTATCCTTTTGTCAGTCACCCATGTAGGAGCCATATAGGATTCTTGAGTGATTAAATCAAAACCATGATATATCTCATGAAACCAATGCAAATGGCCAAGGTATGCTTCTATACTTTTCCGTGTAGATTCCTTCTTTCACCGAATTCCCCCCAAAATTCCAACCAAATCAATAAGTTTAACAAACGAAAGAAAATAGAATTCATTTCCATATCCACCCCTGCTCAATTGCCACCACCGGGAAACATATTTTCGCCTTCATCACCACCACCACCACTAGCTCTACTTCTCCCGTACCCACTTCCCCACCGCCACCGCTAGCTTTTCCCACCTCAAACCAACCTCTCCAGCCCTCTGATGTGTCTACATAAGTATTGGACGTGTCCAGTTACCCCGGCCTCTTCATTCCACAATCCAGAACAGAAAACACCATTAATTAATTGCAATTCTCGCAGTCCAAATTCAAGAAATAGCGCAAGCTGCAAACACACAACAAAATTCTACGGAGGCACACTATTGGCACCTCCAGCCACCACCATCAATCATCTATTTCATCCCAAACAGCAAAACCACAGATCAGTTACAGAAGAAATAAGAAGATCCTCCGATTTCTATAGCTACTGTACCTGGTCCCTCCCTCTGTTTTCTGATTTAAGTGCCTCCACTGCTGCTGCTGGTGATGGTGAGAAAACAGTTGGTATAGGGTTTGAGAAATTGAAATAGTTGAGGTGGGAAGAGTGGTGCGGAAGGCTGGAGCACGGGATTGAGATTCGCGAGAGAGTGGTTAATGGCAAGAAAGGAATGAGTGGATGAGGGAAAAGTGATGGGGCATGCAACAACGGGGTAGTAGCAACGGCAGAGGTTGGTACCATTTCCACTTGCTTTGTATATGTGTCTTTCTGTGAGTGACTGATGAGGTGATCATGGGTTGCTGGTAAGGACAGAGATGATGTGGTGGGGAATATATATTGAAACAAAGGTTCGGCTGATTGCAGGTTAATTGTTGGTGACATGACACTTTCCTGGGGATGACTAATACCAGTGTGAACAACCCTAACTAAATGTATAAATACCCTTCATAATTTAATTACATTTTCTCCATTTTGTAAGTTCCACTCATACTTCTTTCCAGAAAAGCAGATAATTACATGAAATACTCATAGACAAACTTGAAGCATATTTAAGCACCAGTGCACCACAAGTCAGCTATTTGAAGTCTCCCAGGTAAAAAAGTAAAGGATACAAGAAAGGAGCTACAAGAATGGAAAAAACTGAAAACAAACCTCGGAGACCAGAAGATGCCCCAGCACATAGTTGGTAGAAAATGTGGAATGACCTCTCTCCTTGGGACAACTGAACAACTCTTGACTGCTCCAACGATACAAATGTTAGTCTAAACTCAATATAGCAGACAGAAGAGAGTTGAAATTATTTCAGATAAACAAGCTGACCTTTTCAAGTAGGACTATACCATTGATTCAGAACCGATAGTTTGAGATGAAACAAATTGTAAAAAAAAATCAGTTGACTATTACTCAAACAAAAAACAACAAATAGTAGTACTTGAAAAATCAACTTGGTCAGCACAAGAATGCTTACAGGTCTGTATTATAGCACCACATATTTTTCCAGTAGCATTGAAGTGGATTTCAATTAACTTTCCCTGCACCAAATTCTGAATTCATCAACCCAGCTAAGACGAATAGGAAGCCTCTTAAATTGAGGCATAATGAACAGAGAAAACTTACAAATCGGCTAGAGTTGTCATTCCTGGATGTTTTAGCATTACCAAAGGCTTCCAGTATACAGCTTGTCTGCAGGATTTCAGTCTCTATACCACCACTACCTCCACCAAGTGCAGCAAAATACTGCATTGCAATCTTAGCTGTTTCAGTCTTCCCAGCGCCGCTCTCCCCACTACAAACAGAAACAAAAAATTATTTTTATCCCGAACATAGTCATATTTAGTAGTCATAACCAAAGCATCAAATTACCAGCCCCACCCCACCAAATGAAAAACACCACCTTAATAGAGTGGTTATAATTTATTAAGCAAATTAAAGCATCGGAAAAAGGGTCAACATTTAGAAACTGAAAAGGAGAGGAAGAAATACTCAACAGACCTTATTATGATGGACTGGTTCATCCCATCTGAAAAATTCACAAAAGGAGCAACACAAAATGAGAAGTAACTAAAATCATCAAAGTAACAATACAAAATGAGAAATAGCACATCAGCCCAAGTGATATGACAACAAACAAGAAACAGTTTAACCAAATAATTTTAGGTACTGTATAACACCTGTCATCATTTCATTATATGCTGTATCGGCAATAGCATAAACATGAGGGCTATCCAAAAGCTTCTGTCTATAAGCTGTAACAAAGTCATTCCCATAAAGCTGGACATCTTTGAAAGGATTGAGTGCTAATAAAACAGGGCCTGCCTTACTCTAGGTAAAACAGAGACAAGAGATTGTTCAAGATTATATAAACAAAATGGTTTATAGTACTAACTAACAAAAGATACCTAATTACTACTCACATATATTACGTCTTGAGAATATCTGTCCTGAAGATTTTGAAGAACTGAAGGCTCATTCAAATAACTAAGTTGTACAAGGTCATCCACTCCCTCAAGAATGTCTGGATTGGCAGGTACAAGGTCCTGTGTGGGAACTCTCACAACCTATAGTGATATCACAGTGGATGTGTTAATACCCACTTACTAGAGCTCTTCAGCTTCATCAAAGTACTCAAAAGAAAATAAAATATAAGAACTAACACTTCCATCTGACAGCAGAACAGAAGCTTTCTCCCCTGAAGTTGATTGTATGTGACCTGATTCCCATAGAAAATTATGCCGACGACACCAAACACGAAGCTTCTGAAAACATAAATCTTTCAACATAAGAACCTAGTAATCAAACCTATATAGTGTGTAAAAGTGTAGAAATACTACACTCTTGACCTAGAAATGGAGATGTGATCAAGTACTACTTCTACCTCTAATATCAAGATCTCAACTATAGATCTGAATTGCCCTAAGAACAGGGATAAAGGTTTATCTTACACTGATCATGCATATCATCTGGAACATTGACTTACCCAACAAAATGATGTAGCATAAATATATTAATGCATGTAAAACCCATAGCAGAATGGAACACACATAGGCACATGATAAGGGACAGGTCAAGTAGCATAATATGTTGCTAGCCAAGTCCGCGATAGAGTAGAAACTACAGTTAGATCTTGCAGAAGAAGGAAAGAGAGCTATTGGCAGGAGGTAGCAACAGTCCAGATATTCAGCAAATAAAACTATGAAAATTATTCTTAGCAACAAGTTTGATGATCTAATAACAATAAAATCTACTAATATGTCATATAATCTAGTGCAAATAAAGAAGACTAACAAATTACATGATCGTCCCGTATAACTCTATTTCATCTATATAAACCCTTTAAGTAATAAAGAACAAATTCACAAAGATTTGATCACGGTTGTTGTAAAGAAGGATGATTGAATATCAGAAATCAGATAACAAAATTGAACCACCTCTTATACCTTTTTCATGAAATACCCCACATTATCATTGTGTATCTCGTCCTCCTCGCCCGATGGTTCCATTATATAAGGAGATTCTCCTGGTTCAATTTCTTTAACCTTTTTAACCCCAAAGCTACCCCTTTTCAAACCTTTCATTCCATCCTTCTTCATATTACCATGATACAACAAGCTATCGGATTCCTCGATATGGAAAGTTGTATTCTTGGTTGAGGGAAGGCGAGAACGAGATATCGACCTGGGTCGCGATGGGAGTGCAGGAGGCATGTCTTTTGGCTTCAAATTCTCGTCTCTTTGCCGGAGAGAATCCAGCATTTCCTCTAAGGAACTCCGAGCTAATGAACTCGGAGATACAGACAACATTGTTATAAATAATTATCTTCTCTTGATGAGAATTGATTATCCCATAAAGCCCTTCAATACCAATTCGAATTCCTTATTTCAGAATTTCGAACAATGTCTAAGGCGACATTGTTCAAAACACAAGCCTAAAAAGGCCAAAACCCTAACCGTTGATCAAACAAGATTTTTCATTGAAGAAATACGAAAATTAACGAAATTGACAGCAGACGAAATTCAAATGTTTGTTGGGGAAACAAACCGGGATAAAGTACATTGACGGAATGGGGAGATAGCAGAAACAGATAATTATTATACCCCTACTAGATTTGAAGAATCGACAGATTAACAAGCAATTCAAATAAAATAAGAAAATCTGATTTGGTTTTGGGTAGAGCTTTAGGGGAGATTTTAGGGTCCTTGTTATTTTAAGGAAGATAATATGGAAAAACCGTTGAAATCTGATAATGAAATGATCTTTGAAATTTATATATGGAAATTAGTTTAATAAATAATAGAAGTAGACAGCGTCACTTGTTCGTGAAATTAGACATTTAATTTTTCAGTTAGCAAAATATATTGTATAATTTTTTTTAAATCTTCAATTTTAGTCCACTTAATCACAATTGACAACAATTGTGGACTTAATTACGATAAAATTGCAAGTATGTAAAAATTTATAGGATGTAAATTATGGTTAAGTGGACTAAAATTGCAAGTATAAAAAAATTAAAAAACTTATTTTTCTTATCGAAAGTATTCTATTTTTAAGGGTGTTATTGTACCGTTAAGATCTCATTGTTGGGACTGTGGAAAATAATTTAATATTAACTAGATATAACTAATCAATAATTTTTTCAGATGAAATTGACTAGACGTTGTCACCTTGATATTTGAAAAGAAATAAAAAATTACGAAAAGATTAGTACGTATTTTGCATAGTAGTGTCGCATAGAGAAGATTAGTACGTATTTTGCAGAATTCGTAAAAGACCAATGTAACAACCAGAAAACTTACATTCCAATTCAATCCAATCCAATCGAATCCAATCCAATCCAATCCATCTTGGAGTTGTTCCATGCTTGCTTTTATTTAAACGAATTTCAGATCATTGATCTGGTTGGGTTAGTCGTTGGATCAGTTGCGAAGAGAAATACATTAGTATTACCATTTAATAAATGAATTGGTTTGGGTTTGGTTGGAGTGCTCCCAGAAACAGTGAAATCATATTGATGAATTAGTTGTTGTTTATGGGCTGCCAATACCCCAATAATGTAATTGGGCTAATAATCTGGCAGTGAGATTCGGATACCCATTGGGCCTCCTAATACCTAACAGTAAGTTTAACCAATACTTTTTACTAACTTTTATACTAAAATATAATAGGTAGAGAACCGCTGTTAAAAGCTTAACAAAAACAATATTTTCGCCTTCATATATAAATTCATTAAGTATTTCTCAATTTTAACTCTTTTAAGTCCGGGACCAACCCCCAGGGGAGATGGATTGCGACATTGTGTTACTATAAATGAAGATTTTGGGTGGGTCAGGTTTTGCTTCAATGGCCCAAAACTCATTAACTCCGATTCTCAGTATTCCTATAACTAAACCCCAAGAATTTATCTTCCTAATTATTGTAAAAGTCTATCTACTAAATTGAGATTTTTTTTTTAAATACATACACAGTACGTATTCACATAGGATGAAAAATCATGAAACTTTTATGCTTAGATTTTTTTTCTTCTTAACATTTTAGTTATCTTACCCATATATTTATCATGAAATAAAAGACCTATACTAGCAATAAAATTTGTAGTAGTACTTTGACCAATCAACATCGTAGCGAAATTAAAAAGAATTAATTTATATTTCATTAATAGAACGGTGAAAATTTATTTTACTTATTTATAATAAATTGGAAAAAACAATTAACTACCACAGGAAACACCAAGAAAATTGTAAGCCTCAGAATCTCAATACTACAAGTTATAAGTTAAAAAATTATGATATACATCCCACTGGGAACATAAAAAGAAAATTAGGTTGATAGAACACTAATATTCCAATCCCATTAAAACTGTAAACTGTAATTTCTGGAAGCTCAAGAACTTGCTACCACATCCCAGCGCCATATGGTTCCATCGTCACAGCAGGAGAGAATAGTACTGTTGCACACAGAATCAATAGAAAATGGTCGCGAATGAACCAAAAGGTTCGATCCCGTGGGACTAAAACACAATTGTGCCTTAATGAATAAAAAAAAGCACACAAGCTTGAAAGTTATTACCTTCCATCATAGGACATGGCGGTCAATCTAATTGTAGATTTGGACTCAGCATGAGTTAATCTAAGAATGCAACACGGAAAAGCAAGCACTTATAGAAGCAGGTAGAAAAGCGGGAACTAAATAAGTAAACAACAGGACCGGAGCAAGGAAACAAACCGACTTTGCTACGAGAATCGGAGGATTGGATTGCACTTCCCATACATATATCTTCCCTTCCCTATTCCCTGACCATTATTTTCAAATTAAAAGAAAATGAGGTCTAGCTTTTCATTTTGGGGTGGCCTTTTTAAATAATGGATTGGTAATTACAAAAGTCCAATGTTATTTCCAGGCAGAAAGAAATTCACTGTAACACAAAAGATTGAATAAAATGCAATGATGATGGGAATTACCGATTGCCACCGTCTTCAAATGGAAATCGTAGGAAAACTTGATAAACCAAATATCACATTCGGGGACAGGATATTTTTGAAGGATGTCAACTGTACCCTGAACAAATACATTGAATGGCTTGTAAGCCGCACGGCAGTTTAGATAAGATCATTCTATACCAACCATAAGCATCAACGTTATAAAAGACCATACAAGGTTCAAATAATTTTATTCTAACCTCACCAGGAGACTGTTCTTTCATTCTCGGTTCCCATAGTACAAGCTCACTATCAACACTCTGTACGGTGCAAGAAAATTGTTAACTTACCGACAAAATGCACAGCAAGACATCAGACAGAAAAGGGTTCTTTAGAAGCTTAACAGACGAAAATTATATAATAATCTATTTCAAGCCACTTGGAAACTTCGACAATTGTAAAGTTACATATTAAAGAATTTTACAAAAGTATGGTAGCTTTAACAGATACGATAACTTAAAATTGTGAAGATAACATCTTTCCACGAGTATTTCACACAAATATTACTGCAATAAAAGAATGTATCTAATACCCATGATTTATCGGGCTTTCTACTAGCAGTTCAAGATTGATAGAACTGCCAATAGTTCACCACCCGAAAGTTGCCATGTGTCCCATTTGAAACCTGCAACCGGCAAATCCATGAGTCCTGTTCTCCCCAAATTGTCCTAATTACCCTTACTCATTTCTACACTTTACAGACTTCTTCTCAAGCTTTCTTACACAATTTTGTTCACATTGTCTTTGTACAAAGATGAATCTTCCCCAAGAAATTATTCAACTCTTCTTCATCTTCTATTTTTTTTAATGATTCCTAAGAATCAGTTAGGCTATGTTTGATTCCTGGATTTCAGTGAGTAAAATGTTAAAGAAAATATTTTATCTTGTTTTCAATAACGCATCGTTGATCTTTTATTTCTTGTTAATATGCATTTTACTGCCATATAAAAACACTTGCTGATTTGGGAGAAACATTTCTTTAATTTGTTTAGTTCTTAGTGGATTTAGTTGCTTTAATTTCCACGAAGTTTTTGGCTTATGTGTTTGTCTCTGTTTGCTGTTTTGATGAATTCTCCATACACAATAGAATTTGTTGGACGGAAGTTTTTGTTAATTTGTTTTTTTCCTGTGATCTATCAAACTGAAATCGATCTCTATCACACTAAAATAAAACTGAAATCGAAGGAGTTGGGGTTTTTTCTAATTCCTTTATGTTTGA
Source organism: Penstemon barbatus (assembly GCA_003313485.2). Classification (NCBI taxonomy): domain Eukaryota; kingdom Viridiplantae; phylum Streptophyta; class Magnoliopsida; order Lamiales; family Plantaginaceae; genus Penstemon; species Penstemon barbatus. Next base: position 104,019,057 of record CM064883.1, read on the forward strand.
AATAGATCTGTACCGCGGCCACCACTTTCGTAGTTGCCGCCGATGGGGCTACGAGGAACTCCATGTGACGAATTTGGGGACAAACAAGATGAAGAATAAGGTCCATATCTGATGATTTTATTTGGATTATTTGTGAATGATTTTCATGTCGCGGCCTTCTCACAAGGCCGTGATCCGCAGCGGGTGGGGTAGGGGAGGGTGGTTGGAGTTGGGTGAAGGGATGAGAAGAGGGTTCTTTTGCAATTAAGTCGAAGAGTCATTTAGCAAATAAGTTAGGCATAAATGTTGTAAAAAATTATACTTGGTCCAAGTTTTGTTAAATTTATCTTAAATATAAATTGGGTTCAATTTAATAAATAATTGAGAACTTAAGATTCACTTATAATTTTATAAATTCATATTTTATGTGTTTATGAAATTACAATATTGAGATAATAAATATATTATTTTTTGATAAATGATAATTACATCGTTTGAAATTCTTTTTAGTTAAAAACAAATAACTATCAAACAAACATTATTATTAAACTAGAAGAAAATCCAAAATAATGAATATATTGTCACTAAACATAAAATGTGTATAAAAGTACAAAAAATGATAATTTTAGTATTTGTATATCATAATCGAGTAAATTTCTATAGCGTTTGTTAGATTAAATTTTTAAAAACTGTTTGAAGTACATAATTGTAAAAAATATAGTTTATTAATTCATGATTTAATATATTTCAAATCATATATGAGATTTCCTAAAAAATAAACAATAAAAATTATATATGAGATTAGGTCACGAACCTAATTGAATAAAGTAAATATCAGCAATTTTTCCTTCATTTGGCTAAATATATTATGATTAATTAATATTTTATTTACATATATTTTCATTAAACATGAAATATGTGTCAAAAGTGCAAATTGTGAGAGTTTAGATACTTTTGAATCACATAGTCAAAAAAATTAAACGTTGTATTACTAAAACATTAACCACATCGAGTAAAGTAAAATGAAACATTCATTCAATTATATAATTTTTTTAATTAATTATCTATTTTTTTTAATATTTCATTGCAATTCAAATCGATAGATTTCCCGATCAATTGACACTATGGTAATGTATAACTAGGTTAATCATAATCCAAATCAATAAATGACTCGATTAATTGACCAAAATCAACATTGTTGATCTTAAGGTAATGTATAATTAGGTTAATCGTAACCAAAATCGACAAATGACTCGATTAATTCACTAAAATCAACATTGTTGACATTAGGGTAATGAATAATTATGCTACATAATATAAATCGCCAAATGATCCGATTAATTGACAATAATCATATACATTACCCTAAGGTCAACAATGTTGACTTTGATCAACTAATTGAGTCATTTGTCGATTTGGATTACGATTAACCTAATTATACATTAGCCTAAGATCAACAATGTTGATTTTTGTCAATGAGTCGAATCATTTGTCGATTTAAATCACGATTAACCTAATTTCACACAACAATGTTGATTTTTGTCAATTAATTGAATCAATGTCGATTTGGATTACGATTAACTTAATTAAACACTACCTTAAAGTCAACAATGTTGATTTTGATAAATTAATCAAGTCATTTGTCGATTTAGATTACAATTAAGCTAGTTATACATTACTCTAAGACCAACAGTGTTGAATTTGTTCAATTAATCGAGTCATTTGTCGATTTGGATGATGATTAACCTATTTATACATTTACATTACCCAAAGGTCAACACTGTTGACTTTGATCAATTAATCCACTAATTTTAAGATTTGGATTACAATTAACCTAGTTCTACATTACCCTAATGTCAACAATGTTGATCAATTAATTGAGTCATTGTCGATTTAGATTATGATTAACCTAATTATACATAAACTTAATGTCAACAATATTGATTTTGGTCAATTTATCGAATCATTTTTCGATTTTAATTACGATTAATCTAATTACACATAACTCTAAGGCCAACAAGGTTGACTTTGGTCCACATTGAATCCAATTATATTGAATCCATTATTTTTTTAGGTAATATTTAAAGTTAAACCTAAACCTAACAAATTAATTTGAAACTAAGACCAATGTGTAATTTTCTAAAATATATATATATGACTAATTTGCAAAATAAACCCTTCTTCATCTCCACACCCACCCATCCAACCACTCGCCCAACCTGCCGCCGATCTTGCATATATGAAAAACAAAAAATTGATTTCCCAAGACGTAACTCAAATTGTAGGAAATGGGTTATTGGAAAATGGTGCTTCTTTTTTTAGGAAGACGGGTGGTACCGGAACAATTGCCATTTTTCATTAGATTTTAGATTTGATAGCTTGTAATTTTTAGATCTTGGAGGCTTGTAATATTCAGATCTGAAATATCACATTTCAGATTTGGGGGCTTCTTGTACATATAATAACGGTTCCTGAGCGAAGTGGCCCTGAAGAAGTGCGGTGGCCCGGCCTGCAAGGTGGAGCAGCGGTGGTGGGGTGGGAGAAAAAGTTGTTGTGGAGGAAGATGATGATGAATAAATTGATTATAGAAGTACACACCAGGTTATTTTTACAAATTCAAAGGGACTAATTGTTTTCTTTTTTATTAAGGCAAAAGGACACTAAGGTAATTTACGTGAATAAAACCATAAATCAACCAAGAAAGTCGCAGGCGAATGACCCTTTATCTAGTTTAATATTTATTAAAATATAATATATGTGGTTTTAAGGCAAGAACTACCGATAGTTCTTGAACTATCGGTAGAAACGCCTATGATTTATTCGTTAAGTAAAAGAGTAACTTGGTCTTTATTTAATATTACCGCATTTAAATAGATGAAATGAAATAATGCTAAAATGTCTTAAAAATTAATGAGTGGCGTGAATTGATAGTCCAATGCATATTTTTGCAGAAAAGATTAAGATGAATTTACCTTGGATAGTATAAAATCACCAATCCACCGATTGCAGTCGACATAATTTGTATGTACTGATGCAATAAATACCTGAAAATGAAAAAGTGAATCAAAGAGTTGTAATATAACAGATCATCCCTGGCATGCAATGAAATGAGAAATGGATAAATATGACTTACTGGGAATTGCACGTATTTCGTAGGGAACTTAGAAGGAAGATCTGTCCAAGTAAACGATTTCTCCACATAAGTCCAAAATTCTGCAGAGAAGACAATTTACATCCACCTATAAGCGGTCTAAGTAGAGGAATTAAGTTATCCCAATAGCAGGCTACAGATTCATGTAAAAAGAAAAACTGAAGTGCAATTATTGACTTGCTCTTAAAAGAAGGAAAAACAAAGTTTATGCTGTATATATTAGAGCTAGATAAACGATTCAAAGTAAGAAAACAATAATATATACAATCCACATTTTGTTACCCAAGTTATTTTAATTGGGAAAAATGAAACTAAAAAACTTAAGTAATGTTATTATCACATTGTCATATTTGAGATGCAAGAGGCTTGGTATAGAAGCAAAATTTGAATGAAAATGTGAATAATTCAACAACTGATTCCACTTAGAAACAAAATCTACATTTTCTGGAGTTTGAAAAAAAGAAAAGCAAAATTTACAGGAGTTGTGATATCATGAAGGTTGTTGATTACAGAGGAAGCCATAATGCTGCTAAACAGTGACAAATAACCAAAGTACAGTGAATTCATCACTTTTGTAAGTCAAGTTAGTTGCATTTAAAGAAAATTAAAAAAAAATGGAAAACTCTACCTTTCATCGACCAGATCTTAACAGTGTTGTCCATGCCACAGCTTGCAATACGGTATATATCAGAGGGGTGGAAATCCTATGACAGCCATAAAACCACATTAAAGATTATATGCTTAAATGCCACTGAAACCAATAAGACTACATAATGAAGCTTAAGAAGACCATGTGCACGCACATACCACACTAAGAACTTCATTGCGATGCCCACCAGAACCAGCAAATATCAAAATGCATATCCCCGTGTGAATGTTCCAAAGACGAACAGATTCATCCTGGCCCATTCTTACATCAGATAAGTCTCGTGAAATTAAGTACTAAGAAGTAATTATTTGATTTTCCTATCTCGTTAAAATAAAACAGGAATTATTTCTCTTCACATGTTAAAAAGAAAAATCAATATTAAGATATTTCTCTTCCAGGAAGCCCGAGTGCACAATACAGAAAACAACAAAACACTTACTTTGCTTGCGGACAACACAAGTGACGGCTTCAATGGCTGAGTCTTAATTTCATTTATTGAGTCCCCATGACCAACAAAGCTCTGCAAAGATGATCATAATAAAAAGTAATTTATCCCATAAACTAGAACAAATTCTTCATTCCAAACCAATCAACTCACATCATACCCTCACTCACCCCAACCCACCACAAATAAAAGGGGAAAATAGGTATGTAGAAGCATTGACCTTAGTTTTAACAATTCATAGATCTTGAAATAACATGTACATTATTCACTCCGTTTTTTCGTTATATTTCTGGTGTTCTTCAGATTCTAATCTTAGTTTTCAAAGAACCAGAACAAGCACAGAAGCTACCTTGTATATCTTCTCACTGCCAGTATCAATAACACGGATGATTCCATTAAGTCCTCCGGCCACTAAGAATGGAGTTCCATCAATATTGCATGCCCAACTAACAGTGTAAAACGATTCATCTTTCTGATCTACACGATAAAGAGCACAACAGATTTGAGAATACGAGTTTATTAAAACAACAGTTTTATAACTTTTAACGAAGTAAGTTGGAAGTTGAATTTCTTACATCTTCGTCTATGTAAGACTGCAGTACACCAATTATTCCACCTTCTAGGCATTGGTATACCGTAACCTAACACAATTCATCACAGAAAATTACTAATAAACAAAAAAAAAAAGCATATTTGCTCCTCTACCTATTATTAGGTTGACTGTTCCCTAACTTTTTAGTGTTCGCAATTTTAAGACACTTTCCACAATTTTGGTTTGTTGCTTCCGGAATTCAAAAATCATAGCCGGAATTTGGTCATGTGAGCAGCACATGACCAAATATTAAGAGATTTTGCTTAAATTTGCTTTCATGAACTGGATCTAAATTGCATGAAAAAAGTGTTGCACACATGACAAATTCCAGCAAGAATTTTTGAGTTCTCCCGGAGCAATGTACCAAAATTGCGGACAGTCAAAAAAACTAAAAACTTCTTTGCCGGAGAGAAAATTGTCCCCAAATCGTGACCTAAAAACTAAATCACAAAATGCATTTTTGCCTAATAACATAGCGCATCGCATGGTAGAGAAGCTATGTTACTCGATTGCCGCCAGCAGTAGCGAAGGTGTTGAAGTAACGAGAATCCATGAAATTGAAAACTATGGAGTAAATAGGGCGTTTGCCCTCTTGGAGTCTGTTGGTAACCCTGTATTCTCGCTTTCTCGATGGCGTCGGGGACCCCACCACCGGCTCACATCCCAATGGAATCTTTGCCATTTCTCAGCCCCCTGCGCACTTTTAGCGCAAAATAAGATTATTGCTTAAAATACACAAAAAATCGAATCACTCAAATTATTAAAAAAGAAATACAAAACTCTAACTTTACTAAATGGTAAATTCGAGATATGAATTAGAGGTAAAGAGGATTGACCGATTCTGGTAAGAAGACGACGGCGGCGGTTGCAGTGGCGACAGAAAGAGGGGCGGGGAGGGGTTATGCGTGGCGTGGTTTAATGTTTTGTTAGTTAAATCTTGGCCGTAGGATTTGAGCTCCTTTCTTTTTCGATGCCAGCGACCGCGGCACGTGGTACTTGCATGAATAATTCGAGAAAATTCTAAGGTCCTTTTTTTTATTGATACTAGCTACCGCGGCACACGGTACTCACGTGCATAATTCGAGAAAGTGTAAAATTCTATTTTTGAGGTCCTTTCTTTTTGGATACTAGGGACCGCGGCACACGGTACTCGCGTGCATAATTCGAGAAAATGTAAAATTCAATTGAACCCATGTAAATTTTAAATTCAATATTTTTCCATCAAACTTAGAGTTAAACTACATAAACATCTATTAGTTATTTGCAATCAAAGTCATAAAATTAAATAGTATGAAATTTACGATAAAACCGCAAAATCAAATACATAAAAATACATAATTTGTATTTTGGAGCTTGAAGAAAACACTTACTCTTAGTTTGTACTCCAATGAAGCCATCTCGTGATAAAATTATTCATTTAAAGATTCAAATGTTGCAATCAAGGAACGAAAATTCTTTTTTGCAACAACTGAAAAGAAATACAACAAAATAATTAGAAAAAAAGAAACTTTTGAAAATGACAGTAAAATATGTATAAAAAAGAAAAAGAGAAAAATCAAACGAAACTGTGTGCAAGCGTGTGAAATTTTCAAGGGGAGAAATATTGAAGAGAGAGAGAGAGAAATGAACGGGTTAAATATTAAATGCATCAAAGGAATTGCCCTTGAAATGTGGAATTGGGTATTGACAGTTATTGAATTTTGGGTAATGTAGTAAGTGCTACACATTCAAAATTCAAAATGAGGGATAATTTTGAAAAGTAAAATATTTTTGGTGTAACATGGTGTCATAAACACCATTTTGTGAGTAAAATCCGGTTTTTTTTTTAATAGTATAGATAGATATAGATTTGATGACCCATACACATGGACTGGATTTGGGTATTGATGCATATTCGATCCATTGTAATTTGTTTTGTAAACTTTCACGAAAACATTGTGCTTGATTTTATTTGGTAAAGTTATCCATAACAAGTGTATCATTAGTTTATATTTTCGATATAAACATGACAATTGAAGTTAGTTACTTATCAAAACATTTGATTTAGTTAAATTAATTATCTTCCTAGTCTAGTTTATATTTTCAGTTTATCCCCTTTTTTTAATTTAGTTGTCACGTATTTTACTCTTTAAAACATAAATGAAATCACTTTCGTAAATTTTACAAAATTACTGTATTTTTAATCAGTGTTTTAAAAGTTGGATCGAAACTATCAAGCAATGCTTGTATAATCAATTATTTCAAAATTGATTTTACCATAATTGATTATCTGAGAATAGATTCTACAATGATGCCAAACTTACCCTAATACATATACTATATGGTATATAATGTGAAAAACAAATTAAAATATATTGCCATTTCATTTATACAAATACAAAATTATGTAGAAAAGCAAAAAACATTTTATGGCCGGTCCAGGAATTTCTTTTTTCTTTTTTTTTGAGATGTTGAATATATTGTTAAGTCAAACACAATATCGAATCGAAATTATTACAATGATATCAAAGTGAACTAATTACTAGTATTAAACTAGAGAAAATACTCACATTCGTGGGAGTTGAACTCATGACATCCTGGTCATTGAGCCGCATCCTTAACCACTTGGCTAAGGCTTCATTGACGGTCCAGGAATTTTTGAAAGACTATTATTCAATCATGAGTAAAATATGCAACAATTGTCACATTTTCCACATTAGCTTTAGAAGGAAAATGTCAAATTCAGGTCACGTAGTATCAAAGCCTGAAAATGGTCAAAGTGAAAATAAAAATAAAAACTTAAAGCCCCCATGATGATAGAATAGTGTCCTGCAAGTCAACTGTTTTTGTTGCATTTAATTAGTAATAATTAAAAGAACTATTCAATTTGATTACTAAATGCATTTATTTATATGGTCACTTTCATCTTATGAATAATTATCTAACATAAGGATGGAAGTCCTTAGATCACAGGTCTATGGACAACTCGTGGACTGATCTCCAAGGCCATGATTTAAAACTAATTCAAGGATCGTAGAATCCATTTGAGATGAGACATCAATCGATTCGGTTAGACCCTCATGAGTGTGTATACTCCGATGAACTGGAGGATGCTGGGGCCCACGAGAATGACTGGGATAGTCGATACACACGAGTGGGTGGTTTGCTGGGATGGCAAGCGCACTGAATACCCCACCTAGAAAATAACTCACCATGGAAGCGGTAGACGCATATCGGGGATGAAGTTATTCATATTTATAATAGTGTACGATGAACGATCCTTATTACTTGAGGTGATAGGGTTTATTTGGTGCACGAACGTCTATGCTTTGATATGAGTCTCGACTGACTGGAGTATACCAGAAGGTCTCTGTGGGTTCATGTTGGGTATAGAGGAACGTGTATGCAGGTTCATATCATCAACAGAAGATCCGTTGACCCGACTTGATAGGTTAGGAGCTTCTCCTATGAATCTCTGTGAGAACCGTATTCCGGTAAATCCTTGGCCAAGGTATTTGACGACTTTATGAAAGTAGCTCATAAAGGTTAAGTCAAAGGGAATAGTTTCGAGACCAGAATACATAAAGTCGAGACAAATAAGGAAACCGATGAAAGTCCATAACCTTAGTCTTGACTGGGAGACCAACTAATGGAAGGATTAAGTCGTACATGGTAATTGTAAAGGTTAAAGGTTCACTGAATTAATTTACCAGTTATTGGGCTCCACGGGCTTGTGGCCAGACATCGACTGTGGAGTATGAGAGAATTTCCAAATTAGCAGGGGTGCTAATTTTGGAATGGTCAATCGATAGTGTTCGATTGATTTAGAGTATATGTTTACTCGAATAATTAAATGCACATTTAGTTATAACCCGCGATCAATTATGTGGTGGACCTACGGGGACATATACAATACACATGGAGCGAAAACAAGTGAAATGAAGAAAAGTGGGATCGACCGGGTCGACCCATGCGGGCGGGAGATGGTCCAACTAGATTGGATCATCCTATGAATTAAATTGGATTTAATTATGTGAAGTAATTAATTAATTAGATTTGAAGATCAATTAACTAGATAAATTAAATTAAATTTAATTTATAGGAGTGGATTTAATTAAATGGACTTGGAGTCCAAATTAATTAAATGTGAATTACTTATATGGGCCAATTAATTTGGAGATTAATTGGAGCCCATATTTAATAAATAGACTAGGCCCTTGAATTAATTGCAAGATTGCTCTTGCAAATTAATTAAGGCCTAGAAGACTTAGTTTTATTGGACAAGAAATAGGAGTCTTCTAGTGTGAACAGGGTTTGAAAGATATCTAAGGAATCTAGGATTCCTAGTATCTATAAATAAGACTTATTAGTCTTGTAAACTAAGTTACATTTTTTAGTCTTCTACTCAAAAATGAAAACAAGGAAAAACCCTAGCCACTCCTAAGCCAAAAAACACCCATTCATCTGATTTATTTGTGTTCTAGCCGACCAGATCAATTAGAGTAGTCGTGTAATTGTGGTGTACTGACCGTAGAGACGCAACACATGTGGCGTTTTACAAAAGTTGCAGATCCACTTTATGGAGAAACAAATGGAGCGATTTTGCTGTCAAAGTTCTGCACAGATCCAAATATACAGAGTTGCTTTGGAAATGCAAGGAACGAGGTATAAACTAGATCTGTTTATATGTTCTTATTTTATATTAGTTTAAATATATACGAGATTGTATCCCGGCAAGATTCCCAAGGGGAGCCTAAAAGTTTTATATTTCCGCTGCCTGAGGCTCGTTTTTCCGTAAGAATCCCAACAGTGGTATCAAAGCCAAATCCGGCTCTATATTTAAACTAATGAGCAAACTCTGTGGATTAAAATCATATGTTTGATTTTAGTTGTTGATTAGATTAGCATGCATGTTAGATCTGTTGGATATATCTTTAGTTTTTTACTGAGTTGTTAATACTGTAATTTTAGATTCGTTATTGTTATCATGTTTTTAATTTTGGATTAAATTAATTAAAACTGTTGATTTTAATTAATTAAGGAATCAAGAAATTGTTATATAAAAACGTATTGGGAATCGAAATCTGAAAATTGCAGAGCAGTTGCACAACGACTGCACATCGACTGCACGGCAGACGCACAACAGTTGCACGACAGACGCACATCGACTACACAACAGTTGCACTACTGACACACAGCGACTGCACAACAGCTTAACGACAGACGCACAACGACTGCACAACAGCTGCACGACAGTTGCATGTAAACTGCAAGCGCGCGATAGTGGAAAATTAGGGTTTCGGGAATTTCGTTTTTGGATAATCTTGGACAAAATCTTGGAGATTTGGTTGTTATGGAATCTTGGTGAATCTTGGATTGATCTTAAAGATCTAATTAACTAGGAAACTTAGAGTTTCATTTAAGATAAGACATTTAATTAAAATTAATGTCTTCTAATTAATTACCAAGATTAAAGATCTTAGATATCTTATTAAACAAGGAAACTTAAAGTTTCATTTGTGATAGAACATTTAAATAAAATTATTGTCTTCTAGAAAGTTACCATGATTATAGATCTTAGAGATCTTATTAAACAAGGAAACTAGAGTTTCAGATAAGGAGAGATAACTAATTGGATTTTGTTTCTATGTTTAATTTGCAAGATTAGATTCCTTGATGCTCAAGCAAGAGCATAATAGTCCTTTTTATATTGGACAATTCAAAATTAATTATATGGATAATTCTTCGAATTAAAATTTAAAGAAGCTGGTAAATTTACATTATTACCCTTATGTGAATTTATGCATGTTCTTGCTTGGATATGTTGATTGATCGAATTGCCCTTAAGCATTGTGTAGTTTATTATTGGTTTTTTCCATTATGGGTTGCAATTAAATAGGCCTGATTGGTGCCCCTTCTTTGTTGAATTCAAATGTAATAGAATATGGTCTTAAGTTAGACTTAGATTAGGCTTGGAGACTTTGGAGATCAACATGAAGGCCTATTACCTTGGAGGACATGGAGGCCCAATTCTGATAGATGGTCGACATTACAAGTGAAGGCCCGTGTATGCATGTGAATTATTTTGTAATAGATTAGGCCATTTATTTTCACCCTAGATTGATCAATTGGTTCATCATGTGGCTCGTGATGGATCGCATAAGATGGTCAATCAATCAATCGTATGTGCAATGATAGGTGATAAATGCTTACTTTTTCGTAATTATTCTTTGATTTATGAGATGCACGCTTATGATAAAAAAAAAGAAGTAAACAAGATAATTGATAATCTGAGGAGACCTCGCTCTTGAACATTTCATAAAACCTCCAATTGAACATAAAATTCAATTATAATATTAAATCGTAAAACGGGCGCATAGAATGGTATGGTCCGAGCCTATCCAATTACTAGGTCTTAGGCATATCGTACGAGTATATCTCGATGTCTCACGAGTCGTGGGTCGAGTTATAGGAAGATGGTATGTCTATTGCCTCGATGCACAGTTTAGTGCCAAGGGAGGGGATAACAAGGTTTTAGGCACTGTCTCACGAGTCGTGGGGCGTCAAGGATTGAGCTATTTCTCTTCAAGAGTATTGAACATGATTTAACGCGAGTAAGTATGGATGTCTCACGAGTCGTGGGTCTATAATGAAAAATGAGGCTAAATGAACTCAAGAGTTAGCAACGATGGTCAATCGGCGACGTAATCGCCCACCAAGTGGATCAATTGGTATGACCAACGAGTCGTGGGTGGCCTTGAGCCCATTAGAAAATTCTTATTTCCCGAAACTTATGAGGGGGATATAAGTATTCGATAAAAATAGTGGGAGTAATTTACAAATGAAAACCATGTTTGTAAATTATGCATTGATATTAATCTTTCGCGTATTAATTTCCTTTTATCGTCGTGTTTATGATAGTTTTTCATAAGTGATGTATCCTTAAACATTTACCATCATACTTGAATCAAATAAATTGACTGAACCCAAATGAAGACTTCAAAACTCGAGAAATTATTCTCGAGTCCAAGCATGACTCATCTCCTTACAAAGATTTCATTGGTTATCCTTTCGAAGTTACGCTTCGACTGGAATAGTGATAGGTTTCACCAAACTGCCTTTTTTTGAAGTTACTCTTCAAATAAGAAAGGTGATAAGTTTGACCGGGTCAACCCATGCGGCCGGCAAATGGTCCAATTAGATTGGATCATCCTATGAATTAAATTGAATTTAATTATGTGAAGTAATTAATTAATTAGATTTGAAGATCAATTAATTAGATAAACTAATATGGATTTAATTAAATGGACTTGGAGTCCAAATTAATTAAATGTGAATTAATTAAATGACCAATTAATTTGGAGCCCATATTTAATAAATAGATTAGGCCATTGAATTAATTGCAAGATTGCTCTTGCAAACTAATTAAGGCCTAACCCAATTAAAATTGAAGACTTAGTCTTGTTGGAAAAGTAATATGAGTCTTCTAGTGTGAACATGGTTTGAAAGATATCTAAGGAGTTTAGGATTCCTAGTATCTACAAATAAGACTTATTAGTGTTGGAAACCAAGTTACACTTTTTAGTCTTCTACTCAAAAGTGAAAACAAGGAAAAACCCTAGCCACTCCTAAGCCAAAAACTGCCCACCCTGTGCAATCTTGTCTTCAGTTTCTCATCTGATTTACCTGTGTTCTAGCCGATCAGATCAATTAGAGTATTCGTGTAATTGTGGTGTACTGAACCGTAGAGACGCAATACGTGGGGCGTTTTACAAAAGTTGCAGGTCCACTTTATGGAGAAACAAATGGGCAATTTTGCTGTCAAAGGTCTGCACATATCCAAATATACAGAGTTGTTTTGGAAGTGCAAGGAACGAGGAATAAATTAGATATGTTTATATGTTCTTATTTATATTAGTTTAAATATATACCAGATTGTATCCTGACAAGATTCTCAAGGGGAGCCTAAAAGTTTTATATTTCCGTTGCCTGAGGCTCGTTTTCCCGTAAGAATCCCAACACAGGGCATATCTCCAACTGAAAGACTAACAATTCATAAGGTTTGCTCGAGCGACAAGATTAGGGGAAGCATTTTCATGGGTCTGACTAAGGGTCATTTGTGGTGAAGACCTCTTTCTGTGCAGAGTGTACAACAATATGGTGGGACCCCGATGCTTGGTGGAGGCACATCCTGCGATTTACATCCTTCAGGGTTGTAGGGCAAGGATTTTGAGGATACATGATTAGTTTAGTGTAAACTTGGACACCTGAATTATCAAAAATAAAAATAAAAATAAAAACTAAAAATGAGGAATCTATAAAAAGTTGTGACCATTTCGATATTCCACAGGTGATATAATGATATTCCACCCCAACTCCAAGCAATCAAAATATTGGAAGGCATTACAAGGTACCCTTATCCGGCTCTAGTCTATCTCATTTCTCAACTCAATAAATAAATAAAATAAAATAAAATTTCCATGGCTTCCACTCTCCAATTGATCCTCCTCCATAATCATGGATCCCCTGTACAATTCAATGACATCCACCAACATCAAATTCCCCCAAATTCATCACTAAACCACTTCAAATTAAAATGCACTAATTCAAACTCAACACCTCAACCTAGTGATTTCCCAATCCCCTCCAACTCCAACTCCAACTCTAAATCCCAATTCCCAAATCCAGGTCCAGAAACAACCATCGCTCCAGAAAAGTTCCCAATCGAAAAACGAATAAAATCAGTGATAATCCGCGACAGGAAAGCGAGAACGAGCCTCGTAAAACCCGAGCCAAAGAATTTCGAGATAGGGTGGAAGAGAACCAAACCAATTCCATTGGAGAAGCCAACAGGTTACGTGATAATGGACTTTCTGGAGAAGCTTGTGCAGCTAATGGACAGGGAGTTTGGGTCGGCGGAGCTGTTGGCTAAAGCTGGAGAAATCGTGGCGGAGAGAGCTAGAGAAGAAGCTGAGGTTTTGAGTGATGAAGGGAAAGTTGAGGAGAGAATGGTAACTGAATTGTCTAGGGTTTTGAAGCTGATGGAAATGGATTTGGCTATGGTTAAAGCTGCTGTGAAAGAAGAGACTTTGAAAGAGAGGCTTGAACAAGCCAAGGCTCGATGCAGACAGGCTATTCTTGTTGCTACTTCCTTTTGAATATAATAAATATGCAGAAATTTTTTACAAACCATTGAAACATATCCAAGTAGAAACTATGTTATCTTTTTGTTTCGATTGGTGGCCTAAAAACAGAAACTTGTAGTGAAATTTTTAATTCATTATTTTGAATGAAAATGAGTAAAAGATGTGCAAAGTATAAACAAATTTACTTGAGAGAAAATTCATGCTTAAGAATTCTTTCCTCTATATGAGGAAGGAAAGAGGAATCACCGTATACATAAACTCCATGTCAGCATCTATCACAAGAGAGGATATTGAGTAGACAGGTTGATATATCAATCTCGACCCGCACTTTTGTAAGAATTGAATATATTTTGGTTTGGATTTGAAGTTCCATATTTGTTTCGCATTTTTTATTTTCTTTCATATTGTAAGAGAATTTTGATGTGCGATTATCGCACAAAATAGTTTACATATAATCTGATATGTACTCAGTTGAAATTTTGTTAATAAACGACTTAGTGAGTCGAAAATGCTACCATGTTTTGAGTAAGAAAACAAATGACTGCTACTGAATTTTGATTGAAATAATGTTGAGAAAAGAGTTGGTTGTGTTAAAAAATGTAATATACATGTCAGATTTTAGAGTGAAAAGTAGTTACAAACCTACAAAATGTGACCAAAATGTTGTTTTCATTCTTCGGATATGCACCAAAGCCCATTACAATTCTTTTTTCAGCTTATGTAGATTTTAATCAGTGTATATAGCAAAGATGGTCTGATGAAGAATTGGGCTTTCAGAACATAATTGTTTTGGCATATAAGATCATTTGATACAAGTTTTGGACTTACAACAAGTATCTTTCTTTCATTGCCCAGATTTGGCTTCTAACTCATCTAATAACCCCAATGTTGCAGCCAGTTGGCCATGTTTCTTCTTTCCCTTGGTTCCAAGAGATGCATGTTTCGTATATGTCTCTTTACACGCTCTGATAACACAACGTACATGGGGATCATCTTTCGGTATCTTATTTAGAATTTTGTTTGCAGATTTTCCATCCCCTGAAGCCAAAAGAGCTTGATACATCCTGCCCACATTTCAATAGAGAACCAAAATTCAAAATAACTCATGAGAAAAATCAAAAATATATTAAGGAACACATTTAGCAACAAAGATTAGGTCTTCCTATCAACCTTTATTTTAGTAACAGTGACCAATAAATAAGTGATAAATCTGCCACTTTTAGGCAATAAATAATTTAGGAGGGTAATTTTTGCTTATATTACTAATTTGCTACTAATCTATGTTTAAGACTCTGTTACCAATCAAGTCCAAAAATCATATTCCCTCTGGCCATATATTTTGCTCAGATCCTTTTTAAGATGTCCCAAAACAAAACTCTCTTTCCTAACGTGAAAAGTCTTCTCAAAGTTATGCACATAAAACAATGGTTTGACACCACTAATACTCACCCACTACTTTTTAGGACAAAATTGTACATATTTCTAGAAGTTCCATTTTTTTACTCACTTAAAACTCCATGTCAAAAGTGAAAGTAGCACAAATATTGTGACGGAGGGAGTATAATTTATTCATCGTAATGAAATCAAGTTCAAGCGAATTCTAACATAAAGAAACCAAGAAATGTTACCTTACAAAACTTAGAACATTGTAAGGAAGGCCAGCTATCTCGTATTCTTTCCAAATAACAAAGGAAGCCTTTGAATCCTTGGCATTGGCACAAGCACTAAGGAGAAAATCAAGACTTTTCCGTGAAGGGAAAACACCAACTTCTTCTTTAATAGATTTAAGCAGATTGAGACAAAACTGCATATCTGTTGGCTTTTTCTCAGCAAGTAAGCAAAATACCTACTCGATTACAAAGCTAAAAGACATAAGATCTCATGCAATTGAGTTAAAAATAAGTTGCTTAATTATGTAGTCCAAATCTCTAAGCAATAAGTGAGGGTTACAAGATTTCGAGTTTAAAAAATTAGTGGTTGCTTAAGAAAGGGTACAACAATACCTCATCAAATAACACTTCTGCGGCAAGTTCGGCATCAGAAAATTTATCTTTGAGTTGTTTGAGCAAATCAATAGTAGATCTAAAACAACGAAAAATAAATATTAACCATGCAGATTTACAAAAATAAACATCAATAGAAACAAGCAACCAGCCTATAGGAACCTTAAATTCTCCTGTTGAACGCAGGATGATATGACCTTGAAGCAGGCATCAATCCAGTAAGGCGAATCATTTAATTCTTTAAGCAGCTGAAGCGATTTGTTCAATTCTCCTTCACACTGAAAATGTTCCTGCAGAATCAAGATGCTTTAAAATTTATGTCCCTGTTTGGATGTATTTTGTTCGGTTTCGGTATGGGTTAAAAAAGACCTGCCTTGGTTTAAAGATTCTCCTCGAAACCGGTGTGAAAAGTTGAAACATGACTTGAAATTTTCAATGTAAAATATTGTTAACTAAATGATAAGATGTTGGAATTTTAGAGTGAAAAGATAGATTGTAGTGTCATATAATGTGTATTAAAAAAAAAATTAATAAACCTTTCAAGTGTTTGGATATTTTCAATGATTTGTGTTTGTCATCCAAAACCATGTTTGGCCCAGTGAAAATTCCAAACAGCTAGCTCAAAATGGTTCCACACGCGGCCTATGAGTTTATCCAAAATGTCATTAAGATTTTCCAACATACAGCAAACTAACTTACAATAAGACTTTTAATAGCTTTGGGATTCAGGTTGCAGTTAGCTTCCTTGATTTCTTCGTACATTTCAAGGGCACCAGATAACTGTCCGTTTGAAGCAAGAGCTCCAACAAGCACATTCTTGATTTCATTTAAGTTCTGTACTGGTATTCTTGAATCCGAGACTATCTGCAGCACAAATAAGTAGTTTGATAAAATAGAAGCAGAGGATTACTCCTGTCCACTTTAACTGTCGACAGCCTAACCTACTATAATAAAGTTTCAAGAATCAACAGTATTGAAACTAAGAAGCACAACTCCGTACCTGTTTAGCTTTTTCAAATTGTCCACAGGCTGCATATGCATTTATAAGGCCCATGAAAACATGCTTTGTTGGTTGAACTCCAGAGTTACACATGGCATCATAAAACTGCAGGCAGATCACACATAGTAACCATCAGGATGGAACTCAGAGTTGAAATGAATTTATAAATCAAGAAAATCAGCAGCAGCTATTATATTTAGACGAGAATTTATGTCGAACCAAAACTAGTTTTTCTCAAGTAATATACAACATAAATTAAAACCAAGGCAGACTATATCATTGACTAAGTTTGTGAGGGACTCCACATAATTAGTAGCTTATTGTTGAACAAGAATAGTTATTACTACGACCTATAATATTGTACAACCTTAATTACATCCTTCTCACAGTGGCTGTTGGATATGAGATAGCTGAAAGTCAAAGCATCTGGTTTCACACCTGCATCTTCCATTTGTTTGAGAACATTCCTAGCACCGTAAAAGTTTTTCTGCAAGATTCAGTTCCGAAAATGTCAAGTACATAAAGCATAACAACTAGAAGCAGAAATCAGTATAAAGAGTTCTCAGTATATTTATAGAGCAATTACCATAGAGTTTCCTCGAAGTGGGCTTTGCGTAAATATGAGTGGATAAAAGATAAATGCGTGAACAGAGTTGGCACACAATTTGTTGCTTAAAAATTGGAGAGTTTTATATCCATTGACACTTGGAAACCAGTCAAAGCAAACATTAAGGGTATTGGTTATATAGTTCACATCACGTTTTGAAAAGAGTTGCAACCTTTTTCTCTGTAGTTACTACACCAGAACAGAAACCGCTAAAATCTTTGAATATATGTTCTTATATATATATATATTAAGTTCCTTTTTTTTCCTGAAAAATTTGTATGAACAACTCGCTAAAAACATTATATAGAGATTGAAACAGAGAGCAAGAGGACAATTAAGAACAATGTTCCCCTCTGATAAGAAATAGGGAATACAATATGGAAATTAAGGAAGAACTGCAATAAACCTTTATTGGCATAAATTAGTTGATATATTGATAGAAACATCAAATAGAGATAGAAACAGAGAGCAGTAAGACAGTTAAGAACAAGGTTCCCCTCTGATAAGAAACAGGGAATACATTATGGAAATTAAGGAAGAACTGCAATAAAACCTTTATTGGCATAAATTAGTGCAAGAATCTTAATCTTAAACACTATTAAAGCCAATAAATCCGTAAAGGATGAATATGTGCAAGAATCTTAAACACAAATTCAACCAATACAATTGTCCGTGTGCAGTGGACAAAACTCCCAAATAAATCTGATTCTATTCCTAATTCCTAAACTAGTTCCTACGACTATTTATAAAACAGAAACTAACTCCTAAAAAATAGGAGTGGATGAGTGGAGTTATAGGATTTGGTGGAGTTATTGGGTGGCTTTGTATCACCCTCCGATGGACATCAAAATTAAATTTCCCAGTCCCTATAGTACCAAGTCAATTTGATTTTCTGTTTACGCAAAATTGCAAGCCTCTTCTTACAAAACCGACAATCAAGTAGTAGTTTTATTATATACTTTATAGAGTTGTTGCCAGAAAATATTCAAGTCCAATTCATAAATAATATTTTGACAAAACGAAATTCAAAATTTTCACTAATTTTACTAATCATAGTATCACTACACTTATGACATACTAGATTATAAAGCAGGAATATTGTATCATTTGAACTTTCTCCTAAGAGTTATTAAAATGTTAATGATTCGTAATCTTAGAGGTCCATCAACTCCAAAAAGTTGAGTTGGATATATGTTAGACTGAAATTAGTAGAATAGATTGATATACACTGAAACAGGGAAGTATTTAAATTACACTCAACACCAACATGATTTAATATCCTATAAGCTAAGTTCTCTAGTAACACATAAACTTCAGCCAGGTAAGCATTCCAGGAAAAGCATGAAGGAACATATCGCCACCACAAAGGTTCAATTAGGACCAAGATTACACTGATAGCTTGCACAAACGGCTGGAGAGCATATTCAAACAAATTTCTTGGGGAGGGGGGAGGTATAACAAGAACTGTTCCAAAAGGAACTGTAGCACCACAAGCATAAGTGCAAGGTGTTTTTGCTCCCTGTTTAGTAGGCCGTTAATGTTTGGTAACACATTGACTAGATATGTTTCCTTTTTGAGAATATTAAATGTTTAAAAGAACAAAAGGTCAGAGCATTAAAGAAATTAAGCCACCTCACGAAAATATCCGGATAGTATAATGTTGTACATGCTAGACGTTGGCCTCAACTTCATACGCTCCAAATCATTGATAATTTCATATGCTCCTTCAAACTGCATACCAATGTAAAAATGGTTATTCAAGCAGTTTTTACAATTTAAGCTTGACATACAAATAATGACTTACATCTTTCATTTTGACGTATAGAATTATCATCATCCTTAATGTATCATTATTTGGTTTCAGGTTGTACTGACATATCATTGACTTGATTTGGTGAACCTAAAAATCAAAAGAAAGCATATCAATATCTTCCAAAATTCATAGCTTACTTCACAATTAATTGAGACTCTATACAATAAGATTTCAACATAAAATTAAATGATATGATGAATTGAAACATACAATCCGCACAATATCCAAACATGCTCATTAGTACTTAATAAATCTGAAGCCCATAACACCCAGAAGCTTAATGTCCTAGCTTGTCCAAGGAAGGGAAGGAGGGGTGGGAGTCTCTTTCCCGCCAGTTAGTGGAATCATCGGAGCGAAGTAGGCTGTGCAATCATTCGCATATGAATACTTTTTAAATTAATATATATATATATTAGAAAGGGTAGGTAAAGAGCTGAAAACTAGTCCTTTGAAGGGTCCCTGTCACTCAATCCAATGCCAGCTAGAAAAGAAAAATATTTTGATGTTTGGCACTAGCATTTAGATGTCGACTCTCATCTCATGGGCCACCTATTTGAGGGAATTATGCTGTAATAATAAATGCAACTTGATTTAGATTAGAAAAAAATATTAGTGTTTAACCCAATATTTTTCTGGGTTGGATGATGCTGATTTCATGGCTTTATGCCGCAACAACAAATCCACTCGCATTCCATAAATATTTTACCCGATATTATCTGTTGCTTGGATAGCGCTGATTTGAGGGCTTTATGTCATAAAACCCAAATCAGTCTAATGTCCTTCAAATGATAAACTCCATTCTCTAGCTAATGGATGGTGTAGATTTTAGACCTATATGCCCCTAAATAGATTTCAAGTAGATTGAGTTTTTTGTTCTTTTATACAAAGTTTCTGTGACCTGGATACCAAAACATATTGGGATTCTTGAATATTTCCGCTTATAATAGTAGAAGAGACGCTTACTATAGATATGGCGTGGCACAGTCATGATACTCAATCTCATAAGGTGTAAATATGATTAAATCAGCTTAAGCAACTCATTTTGGAGACAGTACAGTACTTATTTGCCCGAAATGTGTATTATAATGCCAAAATAATCTTTAAAGGTGGACCAAGTTGCTGCTTCACATACTCATAAAATGATCAAAGTTCCACGTAACACATAAAAGTTCATGTCTAAACAAAATAGAAATGTGCATGCAATAATTTGTAAAAAGAATAAGTTAACAAAGGCAAAACAGCTTCCACTGTTTGCAAATGCTTTTGGAAATCCAACAGCAGTTGCTTAAAGCAAAAGTAAAAAATAGGTACTTTTATTCAAAAGCATGGGGTGTTTGCAAATATGTAAAAAGAAGCAGTTTTAGTTATTACAAAAATGCCACCTAGAAGAAGCAATTGAAGAAGCACCTCCTTAGCTGCTTCTTGCCAACCTGCTTTACAGTTGAAGAAGCAATAGCAGAAGCACCTACTTGCAAACCCTATTAAAGTGCTTTAAACACACAAAAAAGCAAAAAAGTACTTTTTAAAAGCATTTGCAAACACCTCATAAGAAGATGACAGTGGAGCTCGGCTCAGGGTCCTTAATGCAAATATATCAAACTGGATTTGGTGCCAGGGCATTATAATAATCACATATACATATATCCTATATAAATCCATCGTAGTCTTAGTTGAAGATTCTCATTGTTACATACCAGCAAATTTAGCCATTATTGTTAAAAAACATATTGCAGCATTTACTTCATCACATATCACCGATTAATTAATCAAATGACGACAGAAATACATATATCACTCCCATAAAAGTAAATATAAAATGTGGATGACTCACTCAATCAAAGCCTTCTGGCCACTCTTCAAAAAAAGAAAAAGAAAAAAGGAAAGCATGATGCATGGTCATTTAATCAAATTTAAATTATTACAATAGAGAAAGAAAGAAGATGTGACATACCAGATTATATTCAAAACTCCGATCACACGAAATTAATATCGAATGAAATGTCTCCGATGATAAAGATACACCAGAATCAAATGCCTCGCCAACTAAATTGAGTGCCTCGTGTACCTAAAGCATATTTAGTATTAGAATAGCTAAGAAGTTAGATGTGAAAAGAGAAATATGTGCATATATTCTGCATCAAGAAGAAGAGTCTAGCACCAATCATGGTTGGCCAAATGATAGGCAAAAGGTGGCTAGGGAGTTCTTTTTCCTGAAAGCGAATCAGATCTATTGATTAATACATACCTTAAGGTTTTCACAAGAATATTTAATGAGCCTCTCATACTGAGTGGAAGTGGGCAACAAGTCCATCTTAGTATGCAATGCTTTGAACTTTATGATGATGTCTTCAACCTTTTAGTCCAATAAAAGGTAAATAATAAGATAATCAAACCAAAAAGACTAAGTACGAAAATGCTTGCTGTAAAACTATAACATAGTCTAAATTAGCATGGTCATTCCCAAATCTTACAACTAAAATATGTATTCAGTTCTGTGATTTTAAATGAAAGATAACCCCAAGCTTAGGACAAAACATAAATATTCTCAGATGTAATTAATAGATTTGTCATACACAATAAGCTAAATCGTATTTCAAACCTAACACCTGTTTTGCTCATGGGTATGATTCTCTATCAATGAATTGTAAACGTAGAACGGTAGAAGTATGTATCCATACCAAACAAAATATATAAATCATTTCATTTCAACAGATAATCATTGTTCCTCATTTCATAGGTGAAGAGGCAGCAAAAGAGAGATGGAATTGGCACGAGTGATGAAAGTTTTCTTGAAGAACCATTTAAATGACAAACCCCCGCTCTCAAGTTCTGCTTGTAGACCATTCAAAACTAAAGAAGTAAAGAACAATGGAGATAGTACCATCAAGAGTGTGGTGATCTGAAAGGCTTCAAAAAATTTATGCTTCACTAAGGAGAGAACTTCTACCTCAAGGCTCAAGATACTATAGACTGAAAAACTTTACCGATAACATTCATGAGAAGTTCCTCACCGCTAAATTCGGTATGCTAATTGCATATTCACAAATGAAATTTGAGATGTTGTCTGGTCCGGTATCTGCACTTGACCAAAAAAAGCAATTTTCACAATAAGACATTTATCTGTGGAGATCAAATGCATACTAGGAAACTCAAAGCCCAAGGTATACCGAATAGACTGCCTCGAGTATACATAAAGAAGCTAGCTCTAGGAAACATACTGTTGACTACCTAAGATTTAGAGCATTATTTTAATAAAATAGCTATGTATGTGCACTTGTACATGTCTAAAATATTATAAGTGATTATCTCTCGGATCCATAAACACATAATAAAACTTCAGTTCAAACATTAAATGTTCTGTTCAAGGGATCAGATATTTTGTTAAACAAATTGAATCTGAAGTATCTCGTCACAGATCCATCACAATATACTAACCACTTGTTTCAAGTGCCAGCAAAAACCTTTCTGTGAAAGGCTCCAGCAAAAGTTTTCCCAATGAGCTGAAAACACGCAATAAATATGCAACTGAAGTAACTTTTGTTACATCGAGAGTTTCCAACAGCATCACAAATTCTTCTTTGCGATCACTTTCACATAATGCCAGCAGCAATTGTTCTGCAACAAAATTTACAAACAGTAATTATATACCGAAAGTCACTAAAGTGCCAATACATTTGGAAACCACAGCAACAAAGTAAACGAATAAATAAAATAAAATTTTACTTTTAATTTGAAACAAACGGTAGTATGTAAAACAATTATGGATGTGGCAGGAAAAGACATAAAAAATACATTTTCAAGACAGAAAATCAAAATTTATCTGATTGCTGAATCATATTGAATGTAGTAGAAGCAAAAATATAAGGATGAGACGGATGAGTCTCGTAGACAATTCGGCCTTCTCCAATGTAGAGCTAACAATAATACTCCTATCCGGAATACCCAACAGAATGACTACATCTCTGACTGCTGAATAGTATCAAATGTATAAAACACAAAAACTTGAGGGAACAAAGAAATGCTAATTCAGAATCTTGTAAAGAATTTGGCCTTCCTAATGTTGAACTAATTGAAGTAGTTTACGGATACTATTTAATATTAGTACTATGCATACTCTCTCAGTCCCTTTTTAACTTTTAAACTTAGAGGTATTTAGGAGAAAAAATGAGTGAAAAGTCCCACAATCTGATAATGTAGGAATATTAAGATGATCTTTCAACTGATAGAAACCAAATTTATCCAAAACGTAACTGTAGTACATGATTGTCAGTGAAGACGTACAACATCAACTCCAAATCAAAATGTCCCGTCTGCCCCTTAATTTTTTTACATCAAAGAACCACTTATATCAAAAAGAAGCCATTGATCCGCAAAGAAAAATAAAGAAAAAAAATAGTGAAAATGAAAATAAAATAAATTATATAGGTTATTTTTGTAAATAAATAAATGATATAGCTCATCCAAGCACAAAAAACAACTGTTACAACATGATTAGGAAAGAACTAAAATAATTTAGCTGTGAGATCTAAATCTAAGTTGTAAAAAGAAAGAAAATATCAATAAAAGAATTAGTAAAAATTACAGAGAATCATAATGCCAATCAAGAACCATACCCCGAAGATCAGATTTCTCTTCAGCACTATCAGCCATGGCAGAATGACAAAGTTCTCGAATTTTTACTTCATTATTGACTCTTACCCAAAGCAGCATTTCATAATAAGTCAACCGTGGAAGTGAATCAGGATTCTCATCTCTAATGAGTTCATAGAAGAAGAAAAAATCTTCAACCAAACCACAATCGATTAGATACAACAGGAACTGTCCATATATATCTTCTTCAATTTTAAAACCATTTTCCTTCACCATATCAAAAAGTTGGAACGCCTTATAGATCTCTTCTAATGAAGCATCTTCATCCGTGGCAACCCTTGCCTTCTCTATGCAAATTCTAATTAACGAGCTATATTCTTTGAGGCCTGTTTCTTTACCCAACTTTCCAAATATCTCAATCATATGATCAGGCCCCAGCTTGTTAGCACAATTGTTGGACAGCTTGTCAAAACGAGTAGTTTGTGTGTTCGTAAAAACCCACTTATGCTTCCTTTCTCGTGTGAATTCTTTCCTCAGAATGGATATTTGGTTGTTTAATGTTGAGAAATGTAGCAATTCCAACTGCTCTCCCACTGGTTCCTCATCCTCATTTTCATGATCCCAATCCAAGTCAAACTTATCTGCAGTGAAAGGCAAGTTCAGTTTCCAGCATAAGTTGCAAAAGTATATCGTGAAGTGGCGAACATCGATCCCATCATATATAAAATTATCGAATTGTAAACATACAACATCATGTAGCGATCATGCATTTAGTATTTTTATTATAGCAAAAATAAAGGACAGAAGCAAAATATAACCATAGAAAATAATATTCCCTACCAAATGATCAATATATTGAAAATTTGAAATGCATAATGACCACCGCCATGATTTTTAGAGAGCTAAATGCAAAAAAAAATCTGGTGCTTTGTTTAACTAGAAAAATGCCCTTGTGTTATTTTTATTAGCAAAAAAACCATGTGTTCTTTTTTTATTAGCAAAAAACTCCATTTAAATTCCTTCATAATAGGGAGGTGATTGCTAATTCTTTAAGTGAACAGGGGATATATTGGCAATTTTCAAAGTTAACAGGAAGATAATCATCAATCTTGTAGGTGAAAAGGGGTGTTTTCACATCTTTTGGTGGGGATATAATTGTCATTTTGGCTTGGGAGGATTTCATTTTTTTTTTTTTTTGCTAATTGAAATTAGTACATGGGAAATTGAGTGTTTTTGCTAAGTAAACAAAGCATAGGTGTTATTTTTTGCATTTCAGTCGATTTTTAATTTTATATATATATGTGCATGTTCAGACCTGATAAGGCATGACACTCACCTTGATAACATTGTTTTTCCTACACATGGACATATTTAAATCAAACACAATGTCAACACGATCAAGATGGAAAATCAAATCAAGCTATTAGAATTTCAACTTGAACTCGTTCGGTGAAAATTTGTTTGAGCTTGGTTTGGAACACATCTAACAAGAAAAAAATTCGTTTGATAACTTTTGAAGATCAATTCGAGCTCGACCAGGAAAGCTAACGCTGATGAAATACATAAATAAATATTACTCGAGCTCGGTTTGTTTCACGGTCAAACCAAGTTCAAACATAACTTCAAGCTCGATATAAAATTCAAACACAATTGTCGTCCAGTACTACTCGACTCATTTGCACACCTATGCACAATAAATATTGCATAAAAGAATTGTAAGAAATACTTACTGTACGATATATTAGATGCAAGGTTTGAAAGACGCTCTGCTGATTCATTTCCTAAAATGGAAAAGGAACAATAATATTCTTTTGTAAGAACACAAATTGGAAGAAAAAAAATATCGAATTCCTCAAATAATTGCAATTTCACTAGATGATACCATCAGCAATTCTGCAGCTGTAGCCGGGGTTCAAGCTGTCATTTACGATGGAGTTGAGAGAGGAATTCGAAGACGGGGGCGCTTTATAGCTTTTGAGGAGGCGTTTGGCGGATTCGGAATAATTGATAGAATTCACATATTTTTTTAGGTCTTCGTCTTCAGCATTTGATGAGGAAGGGGAAATCTTCTTCTTATTCTTCTCTTTGGTTATGGCGGAAGAGGAAGGCGATGGAGGCTTCTTCTTCTTACTTGGCGCGGCGGCGGTGGAGAAAGAGCGGTTTAAAGTGAGCTTAGCGGCGGAGCGGAAGAGAGATACAAGATTTCTGGCCGTTGAGGAGGGCATATGTGTATGTGCAAGAGAAGTGAATGAAAGAGACGGAAGTGCAGGTGGGTTTTTGAAGCATGAAGATAATTTAATTTCTGTTAGCTTTAGAATTACATTTACAGTAGGTGAGGAGTAGCTCTAGCACTAGCACTAGCATTGTTGAGAAAGGCAGTAGAGCAGGAGCCTGTTAGGCCATCTCCAACCCGTAGGGCTATTTACAGCCCTGGGGTGTCAATCTCCACCCGGGGAATTTGCACCCCCCTGAGTATCATCTCCAACCGGTAGGGCTATCTCCTCCAATTAATTAAAAAAAAAGCCTTCCCCACTCTCACCTATATTATCTATAATAATAATAATAATAATAGTAGTAGTAGTAGTACCAATAATAATAATAATAATAATAATAATTAATTTTAGAGACAATGATAATAAAATAATAATATGATAGACAATAATTAAAATATTTCAAATCAAATTTTAAATGTGGCTAAATAAATTATTATTTCATAGACAAATATATGATTTTAAAATATTTATTTGAGTTAATTATCTAATTTTATTTGAGTTCATTTTCATTCATAATGTGTAAAATATTTATTTGAGTTAATTATCTAATTTATAAATAAATTTGGCTACAAGTTTCTATAATTTATAAATTTTAATTTGTACTAAAAGTTCAACAAAAGTGATGTAGCTCAAATGGTAAGGAAGTCATGTTTCACTATAAAAGTTTCGTGTTCAAATCCCAATTGTTACAATAATTTTTAACATTAAAAAACTAAAAATAAAAATAAAAAAGGAAACCCATCAGGTGGCGCCACTTGGCGCCACCTGATGAATTGTGTCTGGGACGCGCTGATTAGCGCGTCCCAGACCTGGGGCGGTGGGCTGGGCGATTTTTCGCCCAGCCCACAGACCTGGGCGGTCCATTTGGACCGCCCAGACTGCTCTCCAACCCAGGAGAGGTGGGCTAGGCCCATCTCCACCCACCCCCCTCCTGGGTTGGAGATGCCCTTAGTTATTCATTTCATTCCACTTCCTTTCTTTTGGGAGAATTACTAGAACTATCCTTGAAATTTCATATAACTGCATTGACCACCCATCATATTTTAAAAAATACTCAAAAGTATATTGGAGTTTCTTACAGCAACCTTCTTATTACGACGTCAATTTCATGGAAAAAAAAATTAAAATTCCAAAAATATCCTTGTATATCATCAAACCTCGATGGTGGCAAATTGATATCACCAATTTTTCCTCTAAATTCACCCATTTCTCATATGTTTCAACTATTTTTATTGAATTAAACTCAATTTCACCCATTTTTCATCAATTTCACCAATATTTTCACATTCAATTATTTTTTGGATGTTAACCGTTGTATTTCTAGAATTCAAACCTTTTTTTTAAAACTAAATTAACATTGTAAGGGGGCAAATGGAGTGAATTCAATACCCCATGAATAAATTAATTAATTTTTTTTCCAGTCATCTCTTGTATTTCTCAATGTAATTTTCCCTTTCCATTTTCTGATTTTCTTTTCTATCTTTTTAGTAGATCTCTTTCCTACAAATTGAATCAACACAATTTAATATTTTTGAATATATTTTATTATATTTTTGGTGTATTAGTTAGGCCATCTCCAGCCGAAGAGGTCATGCAGGCATGAAGGGGATCATCGACTGGAGATGAAAAAATTTCGAAGAGCAAAAATAATTATATATATAATTTTTTTTCATATATATATATATATATTTTATATATATATATGTGTGTGTGTGTGAAAAAATTAATTGGTCACCTTTAAAAAAAATATGTATATTTGTGTGTAAAATTTCTTAATAAATAGTCAATTTTATGTAATTGATCACGTTTTTTCTTTTAAATAAATTTAAATATTTATATGTGTTTGTAAAAAAAATTGGGTGTATTTTGATAGACTACAACTTAGTTTTAAAAAAATATAGTTTTGTAATATAAATATGACTCAAAAATTTTATTTTTATTGCAACTAATTTAAAAATACAATTACAAAATAAATTAAACAACTCAACAAATACGATTGCAAATAAGTTTTTATTATTATTATTATTATTATTATTATTATTATTATTATTATTATTGTTATTGTTATTGTTAAGTGATAGTGGAGAACGTTTAAATTTAAATTAAATGTTTTTGATTGTTGGTTCAATTGGAGATGATATACTAGGCAAGGCAAATAAGCAGACATACATACATACAAGCATGAGGGGGCTATTGCCTTCTTCGGTTGAAGATAGCTTTAAATATCACAAATATTGTTTGTTTGACTCTTATTTATTATAGTATAAAATTAACTGAAATGAAACTATTTTTTATACATCGAATCATAGTTCAGTCTTTAACTCTTAAATAACTTGTCAATCAAGTTCGTTTTTCTAAAGAAAAAAAACTATCATTTTCACGATAAATGACTTAGGCCCAGTTCGGTTGGTACAATTAGCCCAAGATTGATGTAATCGGCCCATAATATTAGGCCTAATTATCTGTTCGGTTGGGCCACAATAATTGCGGGCAGCCCGGACTTATTGGGGGAACATGTGGGCCAGACCCACTTATCGGACCGATTCAAATTGGCGGGTTGGGCCAGATATTAATTAGTTGGACCAAATTGTTAAATTTTGAGACAAAAATGACCCTAATGTTCAGAATAATTACACCAATTGCCATTGAAATAAAGATTACAAAAAGTCTTCATCCTCCTCCATTTTCCCACTTTCCATTTTGCAGTTTCCCTCCATTGACATCGTGAGAAAGGTATTTTTTTTTCTTTATTATTTTTTACTATTTTGTTAACAAGAACAATGATTAATTCTTGAGTACCCAAACTTTGAGATACTAATTTGTTCCAAATTTTTTTTACATATAGGTGAAGAAGAAGTCGAACAAGGTGAGCTTTTTTTTTCCTTTATTATTGTTTACTCTTTTGTTAACAAGAACAAAGGATTAATTCTTGATTACCCAAACTTTGAGATATTAATTTGTTCCAAATTTTTTTTTTTTTTTTTGTAACATAGGTGAAGGACAAATTGAAAGAATAATTAGGGTAAGACCACATTGCCCATTAGTTGTAATATTTTTTTGGTTTGTTAAAAACATTTATGATGAGTTGGAGTGTTCAAAATTTCCCCATTTTTTTTTTTTTTTGTTCACTGCCGTATATAGTTTCCAAATCTGGAATTTTTTTTTTGTTTGTTTCATGAAATGGATGGTTGAGAATAAACATGAAATGGATGGCCAGATTTCAAATTCGCAGGGGGTATAATAGTAATTGCAGCACGACCGGGCCAACCGAACACACAATTAATAAATTGGGTCAAAATTCAACTAAGTTATTGGGTCCAGATTATAATCGGGCGAATACAAGACAAAACAATTGGGCCCGATTATTTAATGAACCAAAATTGCAATTTGGGCCGATTACAATCGGCCAAACCGAACTGGACCTTAGAGATCAATTTGAAATAACTCGTCAATGAAGATCACTTTTTCAAGTTCAAGATTTATCTTTTCCATCCATGAAATAGAGGTCAATATCAACTAACTCGTCAATAAAGCAATCCAAATTTAGTAGATATTGATCATTCCATTTAGAGTGAATAACAATTAAATTAACATTATTCTAAAGATCATTTCTTTTAGAGTGAATAGCAATTAAATTGATTATTTGTTTTATTTTAAAAAGGTAGTTTAACTTTATGTGATAAATAAAACAGCAAAATAGTCCCATGTGTTTTCATAATACCTCCCTCTTGATTTTTATATTTTTACAAAGGGTTAAAATGTTCATTATGCAATATATTTACGTATATCACAGAAGGGTAATGTGAGGTACTGAATATATCGTAAAAATAAAATAAAATTGATCATTCTTTACATGAAAATAAAGTCTTGGTCGCATAATAAAATGTGTGTGCAATACCTCAATGAATAAGAAGTTAAATTACTCATTATTTGATATTATCACAATGATGTAAATCGCAAATTTTCATATTAACTAGTTAATATATCCAGTAGGTATATCATGAAAGAGTTAAGTTGCGAAAACCCTGACTAAATGTGTTATTCATAAGACGGAATTTGTTAAAGATCAGTAATTAGATGATATAATGTGCATGTTAATAACATCCTCTCTAATTCGAAGCAATTGCAATTGCCGCCAAGGCCAGAAATTTTCACGTACTGCTGGTTTGGCACACAATCTAGCGAAATGGGCTAAAAGTTGTAGTTGGACTGGCCCAATTCTTTTAAACTCTTTCCCAGATAATGTTTTCCGTGTGACCGTAAATAGTGATGGCCTTTTGGTTAAACATTGTGATCCTTTTTTGTTATTTTAAATTTTATATATATATAGAGTAACGATGATGGTTTTCGTACAACGTTTACCGAATCACAGTTTACATCAGTACATAATTATCATGCTTGATTAGAATATACAAACCGAGGGTTTTTTGCACTTTGCACCCCCGAAACATAGGAAATAGACACTTTGCATCCCCGAAACTTAGATTTACCACTTTGCATTCTCGAAATATGAAAAATGCAGCACTTTGCACCCTCTTTTATTTTCAAGCAAAAACTCAAGGGCAAAATATGTAATTATATTGTAAATCTTTGGCACCTTGCACCCCCAAAATAAAATTAGCACTTAACACTCCTTAGTTAAGAACAAATCAACAACATGCACCCCTAAAACACAATAAATGAACACTTTGCACCCCAAAACACAAAAGTAATACTTAACACCCTCAAATAAAAAATAAAAAACTCAAACCCCTCGTTTTTTCCGACAAAGTTGACCATTAAGGTGAATTTTTTTTAAGGCAAAATAGGTAATAATTTATGGGTCTTTGGTATTTTGAAGTAGACAATGAGTCTTCGAGAAGTTTACTTGTACTTCATTTAATTATTTATGGTTATATTGTTAAAAAGAAAGATGGAGAGAGAAATGAGTATTCGAGTATTTATAATTGTATTTTACTAAATTTAAGGGGGAAAAAATGAATTACCTATTTTGCCTTAGATTTTTTTCACTTCAATAGTCAACTTTGACGAAAAAAATGAGGGGTTTGAGTTTTTTTTTTTTAATTGAGGGTGTTAAGTGTTAATTTTATGTTTTGGGGTGCAAATTGCCCATTTATTGTATTTCGTGGGTGGAAGTTGCTTATTTGTTCTTAATTAGAGGGTGTTAACTGTTAAATGCTAATTTTATTTTGGGGGTACAAAGTGCGAAATTCTCAAGTTTTGAGGGTGCAAAGTGCTAAATCTAAGTTTCAAAGGTGTAAAGTGCCTATTACCCATGTTTCGAGGGTGCAAAGTGCAAAAAAACCTACAAACCGAGCTATAATAAGTAGTCTAACAAAAAAACAAGTTACATTAAAACATCAACAATCCCCAAGAGAAAAGCAATTTTAAAAGAAGCATTGTTTGTAGTAATAGAACATGCAACGATCCCCAAGCTCATTGATTAGAGTTAGTGGTAATTTATTCTCCTAAAATATGTATAGTGTTAAATTTAGCATCTTATAATTTGAAAATAACATTTTATCATTTTATAATCTTATAAAACAGAAACTAACTCCTGAAAAATAGGAGTGGATGAGTGAAAATATGCACAGTATATTAATCTGGAAAAATAATAGAGAATTGTTACACTCAAGTGTTGAACCTTGCACCTATTTATAAGAAAAGTAACCGACCTGAAACTTCAACTAACAACTCTCTTAACTTACAAATAAAAATCACGCCTTATACTTAAACTTATACTAAAAAAAAAAAAAGTAAGAATAATTTACAAAATCAAATCCCTAAATCAATTTCTTCCCTAAAATTAAACTAATGCTTTGCTTCGCTCTTCACAGGTACTCTGGAGAGCTTCAATCATGGAAAATCTCCCAATAGTAACTATACCTCAGTTTTCTTTCTCCTAAATCACTCTCTTTGCCACCTTACGTGGTCAAACTATTCAATATTTTAAGTGGCTTATCATATTAATTTTTCATATTTGTGGTATATAAATTTTTTTAATATTAATATATTTGATGTCATATAATATTATCAATTTATTAGTGAAATATATTAATTAAATTATTTATTATAATTTTTTAAAATTGGCAATAAGAGGTAATGTGTTCAATGGCTAGAAAACATTAGACGGTTCAACTTGCTACAATTAATGTGTTTTGCATTCCACCAATTTTAAGTTTTGAGTTTGCAATGCGTCAAATGACTTGTTATTTTCAAGGGTGCAAGCATCCACAAATCCCATTTTCTTTAATATTTATAGTGATGTTTTCCAGAAACTAAACATTGAAAAAATAGCAAAAAGAAGACAATGTAAATAATCCATTGGATTTACTTTCTGAATAAGTAAACAGATTAATGTAGGACAAATTGGCATATACATTCGGCTGACAAAAGGCTGTACACATTTGGATAGCAAAGAAGATCAAACAAAAATTTGATCCCAGCCGACAAAAAATGTGACTGTAATGGATGGGAAACTGAACAGTTACAGATGTTAACTTTTAACATTAAAAAGAAGAATTGAAAGATTCTATTTGGAATGAGTATTCCGATAAGCATTTTTATTTGGTCTTTTCCATAAGACTTTTAACCGGTTAATGACAATTTATCATTCACAATGTTCATATTTCTTGTGATATTCATAAGAAAAATAATTATATAACAGCCAATTTCTTCGCAGTCTTTTGTACAGCCTTATTTAATGCTTTCCAACTTAGTTGTGTTACCTATTACCTGTTTAACAGGTTACTTTTTCAAATAATTTTTCTCATATTCTACTGGCTGTACAAGTGGACTATGATAAAGGGCTGTTATGCTAGTAGTGTCCTATTCATAAGGCTCAATTTACCCACTTGTAAAAATTAAAGAAACAAATTATCTTCTTAAACCGGAAAGTGTAACTGATCACTTGCCGAAATTGAGAGTGACCATGAAAAATATTTTGTAACATATGGAAGAGTAAATTATCACATTTATTATAATACATGGGGTAAATTCCCACATTTATCATAACACAGGGAGGTAAGCTGCCATATTATCATAGGGAGGTAAATTGTCATATTAATTTCGACAAGTGAGTTACACTCTTCGGTTCAAGGGAGTAAATTGCTTCTTTAAAATTTCTACAAGGGAGTAAATTACTTTTTTTTATTTTTAAATCACAAGAGTGTAAATTGAACATTATGAATATCATTGGGAGTGAATAGTCATTAACCCTAGAATTAAAATCAGTGAAGGATGGGACACCATGAACGAAATGAGAAGGGCAAAATGGTCTTTTGAGTTAAAGCAGCACCATACTTTCATCACTTGAGCATAATCCACGAGTGCAGTTTTTGCTTTGATTAAATAACATATTTTTTATTTTGTAAAATCAATATAACACATGAATTTATGACAGTTAGAACCAACACAATAAATATCGGCATAGATCCCATCATCATTTTTCTACTTGGCAATGACAGTAATTAATTTCCAAAATATTATTCCATTCAAACTTTGCACAAAAAGATTACACTAGTTACAACTTATAATAAAGTTTCAGAATGATCAACAAAAACTAAGTACATCAGATGCCGCACAATGATGCTATATAATATGACCGATCATTACGGTAAAAGAAAGCACATATCTTGTTTTTTAATTTAAGAAATAAGCTTACGAGGAGAGACAAACTCATAAAACAGCTGGAATTATTCAACAAAACAAAAACAAAGATGAAAACGAACAGCCGGCTAATATACAGAACCATTCACAACAATAAACAACACAGCAGCCAATTTAGGCCTGCAAAGTAAATAAACAGATCCAATAAACTTCTATATAAGATGAAGAATGCATTCAAGTGTCTTTGTAGTTGAGTTTATTTGAAATATCCACCACAAAATCCCATTAGAAAATGGGAGAAAAAGATGGCATTTTTCGATATGCGGATCAAAAGGACAAGTTGCTTATGTCTTTAGGAACTTTAGGCAGCATTGGAGATGGACTGCAAATCCCTCTTATGATGTTTGTTCTAAGTTCTGTCATAAACGAGTACGGGAACCTCAATGATAAAGTTTCTACTAATTCAGTAGACAAGGTAATGAATAATATAAATGCAATAAAGTTTTTTTTTTTTTTTGAAGTCAAGTAAATGCAATAAAGTAATGTGTACAGTTTGATGAATCTAATTGCAGCATGCACTGAGGCTAGTCTATGTTGCAATTTTAGTCGGATTATCTGCTTTCATAGGTACATTTTTGAGTAAATAAAAAAAAAAAAATTCTAGAAAAATAAATAGATTTTAATGGTTTCTTCTACCTTATTCATTTTAACAGAAGGATTATGTTGGGCAAGAACAGCAGAGAGACAGACTTCTCGCATGAGAGTAGAGTACCTTAAATCCGTCCTAAGACAAGAAGTTGGTTTCTTTGACACACAGGCTGCAGATTCTTCAACTACTTTTCAAGTTGTCTCCACAATATCATCCGACTCCAATACAATCCAAATCACCATAGGGGAAAAGGTATTATTATTCCCCACAAGCCCCTTTTTATTTTACTTTTTTCTGCAAAATTGTTAACAATAAAGATTTCATAAGCTTTGTAAACTGTATGCAATAACTAGAAACGATATTATATAGTCTACATGACTTGAAATTTGACATACATCAATATTGAATGTAGATACCTGACTGCGTCGCCTACATGTCATCCTTCTTCTTCTGCCTTATATTTGCTTTCACACTATCATGGAGGCTCACGTTAGCTGCTCTACCATTCACATTGATGTTCATAGTCCCTGGACTTGGATTTGGAAAAATGATGATGGATGTGGCTATGAAAACCATAGAGTCTTATACAGTTGCAGGTGGAATAGCAGAACAAGCAATTTCTTCAATTAGGACAGTTTATTCCTATGTGGGAGAGAATGAAACCTTCGAAAAGTTCAGCAATGCACTTCAAAAGACAATGGAGCTAGGAATAAAGCAAGGTTTTGCAAGAGGATTAATGATGGGGAGCATGGGTGTTATCTATATTAGTTGGGGATTTCAAGCTTGGGTCGGGTCACTTCTTGTTAGCAAAAAAGGAGAAAAGGGTGGAGATGTATTCGTAGCTGGATTCAATGTTCTCATGGGAGGATTGTGAGTTAATTCATCTTTTCAACAAGATTTCACACAACATGCTAAATTTGGTCTAAAAGGCATATACCCTCCCACCCCCCATTTGTAGCAAAACATGCATGAATCCCTCCTCTGTTGCATAAAACCCCCATTCACTTTTAATTTCTCCAGGAACCCCCCACCCCCAGGCGGTTCACCTCTGCCCAAAAATGTCCAAGCTTGAGATTGATGGACTACATGTGCGATTGGGCTTCAAATGCTTAAAAAAGAACCTCCCTATTGACTTACGAAGGAATTTCAAATGGGATTTTGCTAAAAAAAAAAAAAAAAGAGGGGGGGAGGGTGATTTTATCCAATTATGTAATTTTTGCATTTAGCTCTTAAAAAATTCAGAGAGATGGGAGTTTTGCTCAACACAATGGTATTTTTTACATTTTATTCAAGGGCGATATTGAAAATTCACTACACAAACTAACAAAATTGTCACGAACGCAACTGTGCAAGGAAAAAATTCTATGCAAAAGAAAATGAGAGTTTCATGCAAATTTTACTTGCTACATGAGGGTTATAAGTATATTACCCCATAATTTAATTCCAACTCTGTTTTGACCTTTGCAGAAATATTTTGACAGCTCTTCCGAATCTAACTGCAATCACAGAAGCAAAATTTGCAGCTATTCGGATAACAGAGATGATTGATCGTGAACCAGCCATAGATTCGGATGATAAGAAGGGAAAAGCTCTGTCATATGTACGAGGAGAAATTCAATTCAAAGGGGTTTATTTCAACTACCCTTCGAGACCAGATACACCTATTTTGCAAGGCCTGGATTTTACAGTTCCGGCAGGAAGAACTGTAGGCCTTGTAGGGGGTAGTGGCTCTGGGAAGTCAACTATAATTTCACTGCTTCAAAGATTTTACGACCCTATAGAAGGTGAAATTTTAGTAGATGGATACAAAATAAATAGATTACATCTCAAATGGTTGAGATCCCAAATGGGATTGGTTAATCAAGAACCAGTCCTCTTTGCAACATCTATAAAAGAAAACATAATGTTTGGGAAGGAGGGAGCATCAATGGAGGATGTAGAAAAAGCAGCCAAGGCTGCAAATGCACATGACTTCATTGTCAAGTTGCCAGATGCATACGAAACTCAAGTAAGAATTTACACACTCAAAAGCATTTCATATAGCCAAGAGTCTAATAATTACTGACCTGTGAAATTTGGATATCTTCAGGTTGGCCAATTTGGAGTTCAATTATCTGGAGGTCAAAAGCAGAGAATAGCTATAGCAAGAGCTTTGGTAAGGAATCCAAAGCTATTGCTTCTCGATGAAGCTACAAGTGCACTTGATACAGAGTCTGAACGAATAGTTCAAACGGCTATAGACCAAGTGTCTAAGGGGAGAACTACGATTATCATAGCACACAGGCTTTCTACCATCAAAATGGCTAATCTAATTGTAGTTCTCAAGTCAGGGAAAGTAATCGAATCTGGCTCACACAATGAGCTTATGCAATTGAACGGTGGAGATTACTTCAATATGGTAGAGTTGCAACAATCAGCAACCGAGAATAACTCCACCACAAGTTCTACTCATCAGAGTGGTAAAACTAAAACTCGCATTACAATGAGTGTTCCTCCAAGCCCAGCAAGCATAATCTCGAGCCCACACACTCCATCTTTCAACCCATTTAGCCCAGCACCATTTTCTGCTCCTTACTCTATTCAATACAAGGCTGAATACGATAGTGATGATGAGGATATAAAGCAATCAGCTTATCCATCTCCATCACAATGGCGTTTGCTGAAAATGAATGCACCAGAGAAGGGGAGAGCTTTACTCGGATGCTTAGGAGCAATAGGCTCCGGAGCTGTTCAACCAATCAACGCATATTGTGTGGGAGCACTTATATCCGTATACTTCAGGACCGACAAATCCTCGATCACGTCACATGCAAGGATTTATTCTCTTGTATTTGTAGGCCTTGGAGTCTTCAACTTCTTTACTAACCTTCTCCAACACTACAATTTTGCAATCATGGGTGAAAGGTTAACTAAAAGGGTAAGGGAGATGCTGCTGAAGAAGCTAATGACTTTTGAGATTGGGTGGTTTGATGAAGATGAAAATACAAGTGCAGCTATATGTGCACGTCTATCAACAGAGGCCAACATGGTTAGATCACTTGTTGGGGACAGAATGTCACTATTGGCTCAAGCAATATTTGGGGCAACCTTTGCTTATGCATTAGGACTCTATTTAACATGGAGGCTAGCACTTGTGATGATGGCAGCCCAACCCTTACTCATTGGAAGCTTTTATTTAAGGAGCGTTCTAATGAAGAGCATGTCAGTAAAAGCTCAAACAGCACAAAAGGAGGGAAGCCAACTAGCAAGTGAAGCAGTCATTAATCATCGTACTATAACTGCTTTTTCGTCTCAAAAAAGGATAGTTGGACTTTTTAGAGACACGCTAGAGGGCCCGAGGAAGGAGAGTATTAGACAATCTTGGTTTGCGGGTGTTGGCCTATTTAGCTCACAGTTTCTTGCAGCAGCCTCGACAGCTTTAGCATATTGGTATGGAGGTAGGCTATTGGCGAGGGATTTGATATCTCCAGAGAGACTCTTTCAAGCATTTCTAGCACTTCTATTTACTGCTTATACAATTGCTGAAGCTGGAAGCATGACCAAAGATTTGTCCAGAGGAAGTAATGCTGTGAGTTCAGTTTTTACAATTCTTGATAGAAAGAGTGAGATTGATCCAGAGAGCTCTTGGCGAAAAGAGGCAATGAAAAAAGATATTAGAGGGAGAGTTGAGCTAAGAAGTATTGTTTTTGCCTATCCATCGAGACCTGAACAAATGATCTTGAAGGGTCTTAGTCTTAAAATAAGTGCAGGCACCACAGCAGCATTGGTTGGCCAGAGTGGCTCAGGCAAATCAACAATCATTGGACTAATTGAAAGATTTTATGACCCACTTAACGGATCTGTATACATTGATGACAAGGACATAAAGGATTACAATTTGAGAGCCTTGAGGTCGCAAATTGCATTAGTCAGTCAGGAGCCTACACTGTTTGCAGGAACTATCTATGAGAACATTGCCTATGGGAAAAAGGATGCTAGGGAATCCGAGATAAGAAAGGCTGCGAAGATTGCTAATGCACATGAGTTTATAAGGTATGGAATCTATAGCACTTCACCTATTTTTCTCATTCCTATAAAAAATTAACATTATCAAGCCAAACGCTCCTTTCTAATGTTTATATCTCTAAATTACAGTGGAATGAAAGATGGTTATGAAACATATTGTGGAGAAAGAGGATTTCAGCTATCAGGGGGCCAGAAACAAAGAATAGCATTAGCTCGTGCTATTTTGAAAGACCCCCCAATTCTTCTGTTGGATGAAGCAACGAGTGCTCTTGATAGTGTATCAGAAAGTTTGGTTCAAGAAGCACTACAGAAAATGATGGTTGGTAGAACATGCGTGGTAGTGGCTCACAGATTATCTACAATACAGAAATCTAATTCAATTGCAGTAATCAAGGAGGGAAAAGTCGTAGAACAAGGTTCACATTCTGATCTACTCTCGCTAGGGACTCGAGGTGCATATTATTCTCTTGTGAAACTTCAAGGTAGCAACTCTCCTTACCGCTAAAATCAAGCAGATGGAAAAAAAATCTAAATTTCGACTTATCATCAATGTTTTTCCTTGCATTCCTCGTACTCTACACATGAATTTTTTTACTTAGATATGCCTGCCAGAATTTATAGGCACTCTGCTCTCTTCGCACTACCAGTGCTTCACCTAGTATATAGACTAGTATCGCTTTCTGATATGAAGATGTACTTTAGATCACTATGTAAATTGTGCACTTGTGAAAGTAAAATATAATTTTGCCTCTAGTTTTAATCTATTGTAGCATGCCCAATCTTAAATTCAGGTTTTTGGCTACTTATTCCCAATCCAAATCAAAAAGTTAAAACTTAAATACTATTTGTATGATGAGGTAACATCTTATTCTAAGCCAGATTTATGTATATCAGTCATAATCACCATGAAAATTCATTTATTTTTTTTGGTCAGAATGAAAATTCCTTTATAGTTGCCCTCTTTTCACAATCCATGTTGAATCATAAATAGTTCTTCTCATTCTTATGAGCAGAAAGGTATATCCACCTCCACAAACAGAACAGAAGTAGAAGATGAAAATTCCAAAAGAATCAGACACTCTGCATTACAATAAATATCAACTGTTCAAATGATACATTTCTCCAAATTCCACATATGTACAATACAATATCACCCCTAGTCTCCAAATCAAACTCATAAGGCACTGTACTGATATTTGAATACTAAATTGAAATGGCTAAATTCAAGATAAATTGACACAAATGTGAGTTAAGACTTA
Source organism: Penstemon barbatus (assembly GCA_003313485.2). NCBI lineage: Eukaryota > Viridiplantae > Streptophyta > Magnoliopsida > Lamiales > Plantaginaceae > Penstemon > Penstemon barbatus. The sequence continues at coordinate 104,058,805 of CM064883.1, forward strand.
CAAAATTACAACAGAGCAACCAAGACTCCCAAAACAAGCAGCAGCCCAATCCACAGATGGCTGCACCTACGCTCCGGTGCACCTGACTTTAACCTAATGCCTTTCTTCTTGATTTTCTTGCCTGAGCCATCAACCTCCACATTAGCCCCCACCACCAAATTATGTCTCTTGGTGAACCAAAACACAATCTTAAACCTCACCCTCGTAACCAATCCCACCCTAAACGCTACCCTGGATCCATTCGACACAGCCCTAATCGCCGCCTCCCACGGCACACCAGGAACCTCGACCCAGTGTTTCTGATGAGCATTTTTCCCATGCCCCTGGTAAAATCCTGGCACGGTATAGTTTCCTATGGGAAAACTAGAGTTTTGACCGTAGTAAAAGGTCAAACTAATGTTATCATACCTTACGCCTTTATCTTTCATTCCATTATCAAGCTTGAGGTCAAAATACAGAGTGTGATTGTGGCTTGATTGCTGAGTTAGGTTAAGTGCAGGTACGTAGAAATTTTGTATGGAACATTTAGGACTTGAGGTACGTAGAGATAGCCATAAAAAGAGGGCTGCAAAACCTGAAGTGATTATGAAGCGGAAGCAGAAGCCACAGCAGCAACCGCCACTCCCGTCGTTTGCCATGTCGGAAAACTGTTTTCCGGTGGGAATGGCGGTGGGTGTACTTCCAGACAGTTAAATCGGCATCACATAAATAAATAGATCTGTAATTGTAATTGTAATTGTAGGACAGTCGAGGAAATTTCGCAGTAATTATTAAAATAAAAGGTCAAATCATCACAAATTTGATCAGTTTTGTGTGATTGTGAAGTGGGAAACCAAAGAAGAGCTAGCCACATTTGGTCAATATTTGCTTTTAGAAGTTCATTAGAGGTTAGATGGATGCAAGATAAAGCGTAAGCTTCATAGTTAATTTATTTATACTACTAGTACTTCATTTCTTCTGAGGAAATTACCAAATCGATGGATGGAAGATGATTTACCTGGGAAAATATATTCAGGTTACCGCGTGAAATTCATAGAGGGGCCATGAAAATTGAAAACAGAAAGGTCGTTGGTGCAATTTGATATTCTTTTTTTTTTTTTTTTTTTGGTATAAGTGCAATTTGATATTCTGAAGTTTCTGACCCTTAAACATGATTGGTCATTTTGTTGTCGACTTTATTGACTTAGGCCATCTCCAATGGTTGAGGGCTAGCCCCGGGGCAGTCCGGGGCCCTGCTGGTCGTCTCCAATGGTTGGGGCTCCGTGGAGGAATTAATTCCATTTTTTCCCTTTGCCCACTCTCACCTATTATTATTATAGATTTATAATTTTTTAATATTAATATTAATAATAGTAATTATATTAGTACTCGTAATTTAATTATTAATTATATTAAAATATTAATATTAAATAGAATATTTAATTAAAGTAACTTAAAATTAATACATAATACGCAAACTCTCACCTATTAATATTATAGTTTTATTTTTTTAAATACGGAGTATTAATTAAAATAACACATTAATTACAACAATACACAACATTAATTACACAACATAATCAAGGAAAATAAAATAAAAATAGTCCTAAAGCTCCTTATAAACCTCATAAACATAGTGTTGGAAAAAGTAAGTTAATGGACCATTTTGGACGTAATTTAAGTGGGACCCACTTTGAGTAAAGAGTCGGGTTTTGACGGAATTATATTCTACTCCGTGAGTAGATTAAAATGGTATATGGTACGTCCAAATCGGAGTACGAGTGAATGAGAAATTAAATCTCAAAGTTCACATATGTAATGGGGAAAATTGGAAAGAAATAGACTAATCCCACATTGGAAGTGTGATAAGAAAAACTTGGGTTTATATATGATTTCTAAATCATAAGGGTTAAGAAATTATTACTAGAAGGCTCCCTCCTTGCGCGCAGGGGGGGTGCAAATCTTGGTTCGGATTACTACTTGGCCCTTCAAGACTTGTCTTGTGCGTGCCCGCGACCTGCGCACACGAATGTCGTCCCGAAAAGCCTACTCGGTCGAGCCTAGTTTTGCTATTTTCTACCAAATTCCATTTCTTTTTTGCCAATTTCTTTAAATAATTAACCATGCTATAACACGTTAATTAAAATAATACATTAATTACAATAACACAATAATTAAAACAATACACAACATTAATTAGATTTTAATTAAAGAACATTAATTAGTTTTAAATACACAACAATATACATAAATACACAACATAAATAAATAAATACACAACAAAAAAAACAAAAAGAAAAAGAAAAGGGCCCAATCAGGTGCCGCCACTTGGCGGCACCTGACTTAAAGAGGGGCGCGTTTTTTACACGCGCCCCGGGCTGGGCGCAGGGCTCGGCGGAGCCCTGCGCCCAGCCCATTCCACCCCGAAGGCCGCCCCGGCCCCCGGCCCCCGCCCCGCGACCGCTGGAGACGACTCTCCTCCCGCAGCCCGACCCCGGCCCCGGCCCCGCGGCTGCCATTGGAGATGGCCTTATGGGTTGGCTCATAAGATATTTTCAACCTACTCCCCATGTTTCAAATTATCTGTTGTTTTAAAAAAAAATAATGTCTCAAATTATTTGTCATTCTAAAATTTTAATATATTATTAATTATATATTTTAGATATGTAAGATAAAAAATAAAAGAGTATAAAACTTAAATAACGTGTAAATAGTTAATAGTGAAATAATAAAAAATAAGAGTATTTTATGTATATAATTTATTTTTTCCTTAAAACTGAGACTATTTAGTAGATACATTAATATGTCTGAAAACATAAAATGACAAATAATTTGGGACAGAGAGAGTACTAATTAAGAAGGATATGTAATATATAAGAAGGATAATTAAGATATTATTTTTGGAAACAATCTCACTCAATTAAAATGTTGGTCGACCAAAGGATTATCCTCCGGAACTATATATACAAAAATAATACTGATCTAGCTCTGACTTTCCAAAATGAAAAATCGACGCTGTCAATAATTGTGAATGTAATTGGTGTCATTTGAAATTGTAATTAAGACACGTAGATGTTTTGAGTTCTTTTGGAGTCATAAAGGGGTATTATATTTAATTAAAGTAACTTGTGGAAGTTATTTTTGTCAAACTTCACCCCCTCTATATTGTACATATTTTCTCTTAAATGAAATAATTTAATTTGACTGTTTGATTGATTTTTTTTTTCATTTTATACGTATGTTTGGTCAGATGTATATTATAAACTTTTCAAGATTTTTCGAGAAATCTTTGAAAAAATTGTAAATAAAAAGAAAATATGTTAAAGTAGAAATTACTTTATATTCTCGTTTTGAGTAACTCAAATACAAAGACTTTTTGGTGTTTTCAGTGAAAACTAATTGAAATTTTGATCTATACTTAGCCCCCACTACCCCATATTCCTGGATCCTCCCTTGCATATATGGGTTTGAAGGTGGGTGAGTTTTAAGGTTATTTCAAATTTATTATCATTCAATTTAAATTTACACTCAAACAAATTAAAGAACATCTTTCTTTTAATCTGTAAGTAATAGTTGATTTTTATTTATTTCTTCAAATCAATTTGTTTCAGAGAGACGAGACTTTACTCTTTGATTTATCAAATAATTATGGTTTAAATATTACTTTCTTCTCTCATATATCATGACTACAAATATAAACAAAATTGAAAAGAAAAGAAAAAAGGAATTTGTAATTATGTTTTTTTGTTAGTGATTGGGGAGAGCTGCTTTGGGTGGAGCCATGGTGGATTGCCGAATTGTAATGGTGGTGTGTCGCAGTAAAAATGAAGAAGAATTTATTGAATGATGATTAATTTATGCAAGATGTTATTTATAGAAATTGAAAAAGAAAATAGAAGGTGACGATGGGTGGGGTGGGGATGAGTTTTGGTGGGTTGTAGTTTTGGAGGCAGTGGCGGTGGTTGTGGGCCGGAGGTGAAGAGGGAGGGATTGGGGCGGCGATACTTACATTTATCACCTTCTAATTTTTAAGTATATTTAACCCAATTACAAATAACCCTTAAAGAAATGAAAATAATGATTTAACGAACAAATGATTTTTTCCTTCCATAAGTTAACTGTCAAACTAAATATGGAAAAAGTTTGTCAATTTTTTATGAATTGTGTATTTTTGAAAGGTATGATATGAAATGTGTAGAGATGTTAAGAGTTTGGTATGAAAAGTGCAATTCCCTCGAATATTATTGTGTTTGAACCTTGAATTGAAAACTACTTTATTTACAACATTCTAAGTTTAAATAGACTATGCCCCGTGAAGTGTTTGGTTAGTACTATATAATATTTCCTCCGGTTTTTTTTTTTTTTTTTTTTTTTGCAATGGCAAAATTTTTTTTGTTTATTTTTATTTGTCGTTTTAGGCTTTCAATGTAAAAATAATGTTCTTTTACCAATTTTAACCTTCATACTAATACTTGTCATTAATGCTGAGATTATATGATTAAAAGGGTATTTTGGAATTTTTGCTTAAAAAATGGTTATTTAAGACATTTCTTAATTCGTGTGCAATACTCCAAAACGATAAATAAAAAAACGGAGGGAGTAACACATAATATAAAATTATCGAATTTGAATCTTCAATTGGATAGGATTACTTTAAAACTCATATTCACTTAATCTATTTCTGATAATGGATTTACTTAATCAAATAAAATTCATCGAATCTCTAATTGGGTAAATAATATGATAACATGGAAGCTAGCACTAGTGATGATGGCGGCTCAACCTTTACTCACTGGAAGCTTTTATCTAAGTAGCGTTCTAATAAAGAGTGTTTCAATGAAAGTTCAAACAACAATAAATGAGGGACAACTAGCAAGGATGTATTTAATCATCGTACAATAACTACTTTTTCATCTCAAAAAAGGATCATCGGACTTTTTAAACATGCTGGAGGGCCCGAAGAGGGAGAGTATTAGACAATCTTGGTTTGCAAGCGTTGACTTATTTAGCTCACAGGTTTTTGCAGCAACCTCAACAACTTTAGCTTATTTGTATAAGGGGGATCATATTTCGAAGAAGATTATTTCAAGCACTTCTATTTACTGCATACACATATTGCTGAAGCTGGAAGCATGACCAAAGATTTGTCCCGAGGAAATAATGTTGTGAGTTCAATTTTTGCAATTCTTGATAGAAAGAGTGAGATTGATCCAGAGAGCTCTTGGCGAAAAGAGGCAATGAAAAAGGATATTAGAGGCATAGTTGAGCTAAGAAATGTGGTTTTTGTCTCTCCATCGAGACATGAACCAATGATCTTGAAGGGTCTTAGTCTGAACATAAGTGATGGCACCACAATAACATTGGATGGCCAGAGTGGCTCAGGCAAATCAACAATCATGGGACTAATTGAAAGATTTTATGACACCTATTTTGCTCCTAGTTTTTCTTGGCCTCGGCAGTCATCTATGCCGGAAAAATTGAGGGGTACTAGTTATTGAGTTTTTCTTAATTTGAGGATGCTAAGTGTTAATTTTGTGTTTATAGGGTGCAAAGTGCTCATTTATTATATTTCGGGGGTGCAAGTTGCTGAGTTGTTCTTAATTCGGAGTGTTAAGTAATAATTATGTTTCGGGGGTGCAAAATGTCAATTTCTCGTGTTTCAAGAGCGAAAAGTGCCAATGATAAAAAAAATGAATTACCTATTTTGTCTTTAGGTTTTTTTACTCTTGTGGTCAACTTTGCCGAAAAATAAGAGAAGGTGCAAAATGCTGAATTGTTCCCATTTTGGGGGTGCAAAGTGTTAAATCTATATTTTGGGGTTGCAAAGTGCTTATTTTCCATGATTCGAGGGTGCAAAGTGCAAAAAACCCGATACATACTCTGTCCCTTTATATTTTTGCTACTATTTTCTTTATCGGATGTCCTTAAATAACACACAATTTCCAAAAATGGACTTATTTTTCTCAAAATTATTCTCTCACATGAAATTATGATTTGACATCATTGACTCTCAACCACTACTTTTAAGAGCATAATATATGTAAACATACTCAAAAGTTTCACATTTTCAACTCTTACATTAAATTCCGTGATAAAAGTGAAAGTAGAAAAACAAAAACAAAAAAGGGACCAAAAAAGTATGTTTTTTATCCGAATGTTAATAGATATTTACTTTGCCGGTTATTGTAGAGCGAATATAAAATGAATTGGTAAATTTTTTGATCCTCGAATTTTGATTTTTTTTTTGTAGAAAAGTTAACTAAACTCAAACTATGTTACATCATTTTCAATAATAGCCAAACATTATTAGGAACCTCAGTCCAGATTCCTTGAACTTCATGACCCATACATGCTAGTGCATCGGCATATTTATTCTCATCTCTTCGCGTGTGAGCAATACGACTTTCCCACGACCTCCCCAACAGACTCCTACAATCCTCAATAATTATGCCAAAAGGGTGACAATCCGTGTAGGCCTACTTCTTAATCAACCTCAAGAATCACCTTCCGGAACCGCCTTTCCCAAGCCAGTGCTAGTTCTTCTCTTGCCGCCAAGAGTTTTGTCACCGTAATCGAAACATCTCCAAGTGGTCTCACAAATTCCGTGATCCAATCCCCATATCCGTCTCTAATCAGACCACCCACCGCGCACAATTTTTCTCCACAAAAACACTGTCGTCTGACGTCTGTGTTTATTTTAACCTACCTCTCTCCAGTTTCATCCACCGGATCTGCAACGTGTATCCTATATGAGATCCTGCTTGCTTGTAATGAATTTGCACCAATTCACTAGCTAATTTATTCCCAGCAGACGTCACCTTCTAACTGGCTCTCTAGTATGCAGAAACAATTCTTTATTACTTGACTTCCAATGCACCAAAGTAAATAGACAAATAAAATACACCAAGGTATCTCCAATAATATGAATCCTTTTCAAATCTAATTAGATATGAAGTTTTTAAATTTTATCAAAATATTCTCCATTAACAATTTCATTACTGACTTAGCTCAATTAATTAAATCTTTTCATACTTACCTAGGGCAAAATTCGAATCTCCAATAGAAAAAAATAAACTTCGAAATCTAAACATATTTAGTCCCTTAATTCAAATGAAATAATATATTATGTCGAAAATTTGTTTTCCTAGTATTAATGTACCAAATTAAGTCACATTGTTAGGTAAAAATATGAAGAAAAAAAATGAAATAATATATAAACACTAACTTATATTATATTATACCGATGTTAAAGTATTATCAATACTATTTAGAATAATAAAATATTATACATGTAAATTTATTATCAAATCGATATTTATTTCATAAATTTGAAATTTACCTATGGTATTTTGAATTACATTTTTTTTAATTGACTCAGATCGAATCAAATTAAATTAGTTAATTATTTTGTCACAATTTATAATATGGTAGGTATGGACAATTTCAGAACATCCTTTAAAGATTAGGTTCAAAGAAGTGTAAGAAATTAGGTGATATATTAAAAATGACTGGTTCTTATCAATTTAACCAATTCCAAAATATCATTGATAAAATAGATAAAATCGGTAAAAAAATAATAATTTACATTAAAATTCTAAAACGATAAATAAAAATAGATATTTATTTTTACCAAAACGACAAATAAAAAAATATAAGAGGAAGTATTATTACGATAACTCCATGATTCTCAAAAAATCTCTTAATCCTCTTATAGTCAATACTGTAAATGAAAAATATGCTATAAATATCTCAATAATTGGAAACATTAAATATCACGAAAATACCCTAAAATAATCATATTAGGTCAAGAAATTAAAGCGGTGGCAGCAAGTGGTGTCCGGCTGCCCGTCATAAAAGCGCGTGGACCCTTTAGTTCTATTGGGAAATTTATATCCAAAAGAAAAAGCATATCAAAATTCATTATTCATTAAAAAATAAAAATATGAAAAACTCAAAAGTAATCTTCGACGTGTATGAATAAAATTCATTACTCGTCATTCGCGATACGTGGCGGAATATTATAGGTCATTGGGTAAGGCTGTTTCGTAAATAAGTCGGTCTCGACTCCTATATAACGAGGGCTCCTTACCTCAGAAAATATATCTTCTTTCTTTTTCTTTCTTCTTTCTAATCTTTAATCAAATAACTATCGTCTCCTTCGGCAATTTCAGTCAAGGTAATGAATTTTCCTCTCTTTTCTTCTGTATGTTTATTTTTCTAATTCTATTTTCGTTCAAGATCAAAGTATTATTTTGTCTGATTAGACGATTATAAGGTTTGACTTATCAGTTGTCCCTTTTATGTATTCTTTTAGATCTGCTTTTATTTGTGATTTTGAACATAGATCTTAGCTTAATTACGTTTAGGAAAAAATTATAGATCAATCGATTAACAAGGGCCAATATTACTATGTAATCGTTTTTGTTAAAGATTATGTTAGTTTTTAATTGCTTTATGTTGTGGGAAAATCAGAGACTATTAATTTATCTAAGTAATTGATTTGTTTAGACCCGCTTTTTTTTGTGATTTGGAATTTTAGATTTCAATTGATCTATGTTTTGGAAAAAAGTTCCTGGAAATATTTAGGGTTCTTACTTGTCGATATATTTTAATACCAATCAGTAGACTAGAGACGGTATATTTTTAATACTTGGCAATGTCTCTTACCTAGCTGTAGTATGTTGATTTGTGGCCATAACTGACTGTAATTGATTATACAGATGCAGATCTTTGTGAAGACCCTCACCGGAAAAACCATCACCCTAGAGGTGGAAAGCTCCGACACTATTGACAACGTTAAGGCTAAGATCCAAGACAAGGAAGGTATTCCCCCAGACCAGCAAAGGTTGATTTTTGCTGGCAAACAGCTTGAGGACGGTCGTACTCTTGCTGATTACAACATACAGAAGGAATCCACCCTTCATTTGGTCCTCCGACTCCGCGGTGGCATGCAGATTTTCGTCAAGACCCTCACTGGAAAGACAATTACCCTTGAGGTTGAGAGTTCTGACACAATTGACAATGTCAAGGCCAAGATCCAAGACAAGGAGGGTATTCCACCAGACCAGCAGAGGCTTATCTTTGCTGGAAAGCAGCTTGAGGACGGCAGAACTTTGGCTGACTACAACATTCAGAAGGAATCTACCCTTCACTTGGTGCTGAGACTTCGTGGTGGCATGCAGATTTTTGTTAAAACACTCACTGGAAAGACCATTACCCTAGAGGTGGAAAGTTCGGACACAATTGACAACGTCAAGGCTAAGATCCAGGATAAGGAGGGAATCCCTCCCGACCAGCAGAGACTCATCTTCGCTGGAAAGCAGCTCGAGGACGGCAGAACTTTGGCCGACTATAACATTCAGAAGGAATCTACTCTTCACTTGGTGCTGAGACTTCGTGGTGGTATGCAGATCTTTGTGAAGACCCTAACTGGGAAGACCATTACCCTGGAAGTTGAAAGTTCCGACACCATTGACAATGTCAAGGCCAAGATCCAAGACAAGGAGGGTATTCCACCGGACCAGCAGAGGCTGATTTTTGCTGGTAAGCAGCTCGAGGACGGACGCACATTGGCTGATTACAACATTCAGAAGGAGTCCACTTTGCACTTGGTGTTGAGGTTGAGGGGAGGGATGCAGATTTTTGTGAAGACTTTGACTGGAAAAACAATCACTTTAGAGGTGGAGAGTTCGGATACCATCGACAATGTGAAGGCTAAAATTCAAGATAAGGAGGGTATTCCACCGGACCAGCAGAGGCTGATTTTTGCTGGTAAGCAGCTTGAGGACGGACGCACATTGGCTGATTACAACATTCAGAAGGAGTCCACTTTGCACTTGGTGTTGAGGTTGAGGGGAGGGATGCAGATTTTCGTGAAGACTTTGACTGGAAAAACAATCACTTTAGAGGTGGAGAGTTCGGATACCATCGACAATGTGAAGGCTAAAATTCAAGATAAGGAGGGCATCCCACCCGACCAGCAGAGATTGATATTCGCAGGGAAGCAGCTGGAGGATGGGAGGACTCTTGCCGACTACAATATTCAAAAGGAGTCGACCTTGCACCTTGTCCTCCGTCTCCGTGGTGGTTTCTAGATGTTATGAACTTGCCCATGGTCTGGTCTGGTTATTGTATGTTGATTGTGGATATTTCTGCTTTGTGTGTGTTAATCCACTTTTAGTGGTTAATGTTGTTTTTTCTTCATGTGCCTTGAAACAATCTAATGGGGATTACCCCTCTGAATAAAATTTCTATCTGGTATTAGCTCCTGTCTTATATATGTTATAACCTTGTTCGACATCTTTGTATTTCTCTCTAAGTAGTGTTTTCTAGTCATATTGTTGAGTGGTGTTGATTGGAAGCGTTGATCATAAATTGATGTTCTCCATTCACAATCTCTTGTTCGATATGGTTAAGTTGTGGTTTAATGTTGCAGATTAACTGGCTGAAAATTCACCCCTTCTGTTTATTTTGTTTTATTGTTCTTCATGAATGTGTAATTCTCCATATTCTTTGTTTACTATAAAGTGCCTGGGATAAGGTGGAGATGGATTATTGGATCTGTAAGATTCAGTTTGACTAGGATGATGTTTTAACGGTAAGGGCTCCGGCCTTCTCAAACAACCTATATATTAATTTGATGTCTTATTTTGGTTTCTCGGTTTTGTTCATTTTGGTGGCGGTGTGTCCTCTTGCATTTTATTCTCTAGTTTCTGCTACTAATCTAATCTGTTGAATGATTGGTTGTATGGTGATGAGGTTATTGTCCTGCTGTATTAGATGAGGACCATTGAGGTCATGTATGTTAAAGCCATGAAGTCCTGGTGGTTATCAGTGGGTATATGAACATATTGTGAGCCTATGTGAACAGTAAATTATCTTTACTGTTTGGTTCATGCTAGTTGGATTTTTTGAATTTCTCGTACATGTGAGTTTTATTATAATGGATCTTCTACGTATCTCGTTGTTTTGTGCTGATGGAGTTATTCACGAGTTTATTTACTTTTATTGATGTAAGCTTTGGCAAAGCAGGTTGTAAATAATATATATTTAGGCACACTAAAAGGATGTATGAGTTTTGACATTTCTCTTAGTTATGTTGCTGATGGAGTTATTGACTGTGTGACCGTCCTTATTTTTGTGATTGCTTCTTGTTACGTGTATTTTTGAATTTAAATTGAAGGTATTTCTGATACAATCAATGTTTGATATTCTTCCTAGTTGTAATATTGCTAATGGAGTTATGAATGACAGTGCTTTACCTTTTCTGATGTATAAGCTTCGAGTAGTCCAGATGGCTGGTCTGCAGAATTGCTCATTTTGCTGAACAGACAATTGCATCAAGGGACTTCCGCCAGAGTGTTTGCTTGATGAAGGTGGGCTTAGGCGGGTATAAATTTATACCCGATTTCGAAGCACTGGAGTCTGGATAGGTTGGATATCACCATTTTTTATATAATTTAGCAGAACTAAGGCTCTATGGTCTACTATCGAATTAAGAATAACTCTTTTAATGTATTGTATGTGTTGTTTTCATTAATATTATCTAAGGATTTAAGTGTGCATCTAGTTTTGAAAATAAATGGTTATTTGTTTAGGCTGGTTATGGTTAAGCAGCTTGAAGCATTGCTTGATTTACCCAGTAGAATGAAATGAGTGAATTAGCATTGCAACCCCAAAATGTACTGAGGAGAACATCACATGTTTTAGAAATTGAAGGTGCAGGTTCTTTGAGTTCTCGATCTGTTCATATGAGTTATTATGATATGATGTTTATCAAGGTCTTTAATATACACTATTGTCCGGATTATTTATTGTTTTAGATAAGTACTCCCTCCGGTTTTTTTTTATTTGTCGTTTTTTAGGGTTGCACAAGAAAACGTCATAAATAGCCACTTTTTTGGAGTAAAAATTTGAAAATATCAAATAATCTTAGCATTAGCATCAATTAGCATTAATGTCATGTATTAGTAAGAAGGGTAAAATTGATAAAATAATATTAATTTTACATTGAAATCTTAAAACTAGAGTATAATATTTGTACTGCAAGGATAAGATTTTGAAATTTCCAATGTTGTTGAACTCGATAAAGAAGTTACAATAATTGCAAAGTGCGTTAAAATAACTAAAGATAAGTGGAGAAGGGAAGTTTTATCAATACTGTAGCACTGAAATTGAAAGGGCATTTACCCCTTTTACCAAATAACTAAAGATAAGCACCTACTTTGTCACTGCAAAGGCTTAACCTTTCTCTTTATGTTATTTGTTGTGAATCTAGCAGTGACGACTGAATGATCATTAGTATATGTGGCAGTGTTAGTCTTTGTTCCTATTTTAGATTCTTTTATGATTTAAAACTTTTGATGTATTGATGGATTTATATTATTGCTTGCAGAAAAACTAAGTATAGTGAGATTTCTTTTATGTATCTGTGATCTTTGGGAAAAATGTTGTATAATGTATTTTATTTGTGATATTTTTATTATTTGCACTCTGTTCAAAGTTTTTCTCTGTAGACTTTGCTTGATGTTATTGTGTACTTGTTCATTTAGGAATGGATGATGCGTAATTGTACAACCGAAGGGAAACACTGAAGATAAAATGACTAAAAAGGAAAGGATGCCAAAGGAAGTTGCAGTTTCAAGAGTTTTGTGCTACAGGTTGGAAAAAGAGACGATGGTAATTACTGTAAGAGCGGAGCGGATATATATTCATGGTTTAAATATCATTTCTTGATATCATCGCGCTAATTTGCACTGCTTGGATTTATGTTTTGAGGTGTTAAATTTGTCTTGAATTGGTGTTACAGATTTTTAAGCTGAGCTCAGGTCATGCATTACTAGCTAGTGTATTACGGAGTATGCTCTTCTGCATCTCACCTTGCAATATTTTTCACAGATCAAAGCTTCATGGATTATACTATATGCTAAACTCTACTTCATTGCATCATATGTTCTCCATCAAAATTCCAACAAAGCAGTCATCTTCATTCTTAAATATTTATTGATCCCGAATAAACTACACACAGCATAAAGATATCACAGGCTTCACTCCTTGATTAATTGTATAATTGAGTAAACTCTGTTCTATCTAACTGGAACAGAAAAAGAAGCAAATAAATACCATATTTCACAGATGAGATTTTGGCTATATCTATTGCTTCATGGATTGATCATTCATCTCCTTTCTTGTGGAGATTACCTTTATGAGCTTCCTTCACAGATTCAAACGTGGAATCGTCGTCGCCCGCGGAGGCAGCTTCTCTTGCGGCGTCTTGTGCCTTATCTACAGTTTGGCTGGCCAATCCTTGGCGGCTTTTCTCTTCTGCTACTCTTTTGAACTCTTCAGCAGTTGAAGGTGCTCTTTCTTCATCATGATGTCCTATATTGCTTTCTTTCTTTCCTTGGTTGTATCTTCTCTGTATGTATAATATAATTGAGCCTTTTAATTTGTTTCTTCAGAAAAAGAATTCATCAGGGGCTTATATTTATCAATCAAATTTTAGTTTCTAGTATTTCTTTCATATATAAATTATTTTCAGGTTATTTTTTAAAATACTATGAAATTTGTGAAGGAATTCTGAAAAATAAGAGAATCTCTAGGCAAATTGCAAATAAAGGATTTCAAATTGTTTTTGTTTTCATTAATTTAAAAGATAGAAAGAAGTATGCAGTAAGTTTATACCCTTATTATTGAAATGGGAAGATACGCTGTGAGGAGTTTGATTCTTGATGCTTGTGAGGAGGTGCACACGGACAATAGGTGGAAGCCACTCATTTCTGCAATTTACTGAAGAAAAAGAAACAGATCGAACCTAAACCTAATTTTTCTTTTTCCTTTTTTGAGTTTAAAATCTATAGATTATTTCTTGGATGAGTAAGTGTTCTTAGTTACTACGTGGCAGACCCGCAGTATTTGTAATGTCATCATGTTCATGCAAAAATATGAGCAATTTTCTGTTTTGTTTTAAAATTTGTCATTAATTAATTCTAGTACAGAAAATCGAATGGGAGTTATTAAATATTAATTGAGTTTTTGGATTTGCTTGCACTTCTAGTCCCTAAACTTTCGTATAATAATAATTGGCATCAGGTTTTAATTTAGTAATAGTAGCAGCAGCATTACAAACCATTATATACTGAGTGCCTACTGTGTCTGTCTGTGTCATAATCATCCTCCATCTAGTTTAGTTTAGTTTAGTTTATTAAATCAAAATCTTGATTTCATTTTTGCTGGGAGATATGAATTTGGACGAATCGTATGGCCGGTCAAACTCCCTCGATTCGGGTAAAATAAAACCAATGCTTTACCTAAACAAGATGATCAAAAATTAAATTTGATGCATGCATAACTTTGATCAAAAGCATTAATTATAAAATTAATGATAATTATATAAGAACAAACATTTCATGAAATTTTGAGGTTATGCATGTCTTGATATTATTAAATATTTTTCATATTTTTTCTATTCTAGCCAAAGTATAATTACGAAAATAGCCAAATCATAAGTATTTTTATTCTTTCATGGTAAGATGTGATTCAAATTTTTTGTTTTTGTAAAATAGTAATATTTAAGAGAATTTTATTTTTAAATTTTTATATTTAGAGTGTTTATGACATATATTGTCCTAAATCTTTAAATTAATATTTTCTTACTTAGCTTAAATAAGTATTGATGCTAAAATATAACTATTTTATATATATATATATATTTTAGGGGTTATTTAAAATAAAAGGATTTTTAATGGTAAGTTTTTATCTATTATAAGAGAAGAATATTAAAATTACAAAAATTGATGTAAGAAAGAATTTATAAATTTTAAGAGTTTATGCAGGAGATAAATTAAATATAATAAGACTTCCTATCTAACTATATCTCTTCAATAATTTTTACATACTTATCATTGAATTAAATATCATTCTACAATTTAAAATTAATAAGGGTATTTTAGTTCATACAAAAAAGTTAAGAAATATTTGTGCTTTTATATAATATAATATAATAATATATATATATAGTAGAATAAAATAGAAAGATAGATAGATAGAGATAGAGATAATTTAGAAGTAGACGGCCCTGATGCGGCATTGGGTGTGCATACCACAACACATAACATGATGAGAAGGGAGTCCGCCTTCTTCTTCTTCCTCCATTCCTTTCTTCTGTTGCATGTCCATTATCATCCTTCTTATCGCGTCACATTCGCTGCTGATGCTCTTCAGCTGAACGCAGCATGCAGTCTTAATTAAATCCAGGTGCTCCTCCTCCTCATTAATTGGCCACTGCGGTCCTATCTAAGGAAAGACACCTCGTCTTGACGGCTGCCAGCTTTTGCAGTGGTTCATTCTCTTCCCCTGCTGCATCTCCCGCTCACAATTAATTATGACGACGACAATATTGATGTTGATGTTGTCGTCACCACCGTCGTGTATGTTGATGTTGGCGATCAACGCTGCAAAGAGGAAGATTATCAGCTTGCCCATGGTTAATTTAATTAATTGTTTCTTATTTTTTGTTATTTATTAATTATATAATTAGCTAGCTAGCTAGCTAGGATTACGATTTTTTCTTTCTTTTTGCTTAATATATTGTTGGTGTGGTGGGGTGAAATTAATTAATTACTGATTTTTTATATTTATACGGGGTTTGGGCTTTCGCATGGCGAGAACGTGGAAGAGTTGCAGACACATATTATATTATTAAGTGGGGAGGTGGCCAAAGGGTAGAGTCCAGCTTAATTACACGTTTTATGTATAAATTTATCCAAATGATGCCTACTGCCAATCTGCCATGATTCTTAGTTGTAATTTGCAATTTAATTTTACTTAGGGCCCGGGCTTGTGTAAAATTTGGATGTAGCAGCTACCACAGTTTTATACGTTCAATGAATTGATGGAAAATCGTGGAATCAATTCCGCGTATGTTTCATGGATAAATACGATTGCACATTTTGGGGCGCACTTAATTGTTTGCAACACATTCACGAGAAATGTAGTAAAACGTTAATTATCATATTTTCACACTTGAAGTCTTGAATTGGCAACTGGTAATCAAGTTCATCGCATCCACATTTTATTTTAAGACGGAGAGAACTGTAACTTAGTTATTAATATTTAGATTATATATAGATTAATGTATATTATTTTGGACCTATAGAGTAATAGGGAGTAATGATTTTGTTGATGAAAGTTAGATAAAATGATATTTTCATTTTTTAAATCAGCATCAAAATGAGTCAAATTATATTCTATAGTTGACCAACATTGTAAATTCTTTTTTTTTTTTTTTTTTAATTTTAAAATATAATTAAATTCAAAAATGTTTAAATTATTCTCAAATAACAGCAATAAATCGTGAAAGCGCTAGTACACTTCACCATCAATAGCATATAAACCACATCATTACGTTTTCTTCGTTATTTTCGCGACCGACTTAATCCCCAACCAAAATTTATATAATCCTTGAATTCCATTATCGTACGTAAGCACTGACTTTTGCTCAGACTTATCCGAATTTGGGGTTACCATTTTTTTAACTCTGCTTCATCGAACCCTAGCCTTCGGATCAGGTACTTTTCTCTGAAATCACTTCGTTTATTTTCAGATCTGTTTATTTAATTGTGATTTGATTCAGAAATCTTGCTGTTCATTTGATTTCCCCCTGTTTCCCCGTTTCAATGATTGTCTTTGTGAATTAGCCTAATCAGTATCGTGTGGTATCTGGTTCGCTTGTGATTTTCATTTCATTTTATATTTCTGGTAAATATATGCTTCTTTAATATGATTTGTGCGCTGTAATGCAATCTTACTTAACTAGAACTAAAACTGTTCATGCGCATCATTTTAATGCACTTCTTAACAATTTGAGGGCTCTGCCTCAAATATGGTTTCGAAACTTCATTTTGGGTGTGAAAATTTATATATTGAGTTGTATCTTTGTAATCAGGCCTGAGCATTCAAGTCTAGATTTGTTCTCTGGTTCGAGTTTGAACAACATCAACCAAGTTTCATGTCTGAGTTTGACATCCAGACTCCTACTGCGTTTGGTATGTTTCATTTCCTGAAAGAAAAGTTGTGTGTGTCCCTATTATAAATCACATTGATTTTAAATTGGATACTTGAGTAAGTATATTAGACAAAAAGCTTGTTTTGTTTCTTAACAAGTATGCACGTAAAGAAAGAGATTCCGTACCTTTGCCATACTAGTTGCAGAGATTGGAAATTCTTTTATCGCGCTTGGAATTGAATTGTGTTTTCTTTTCATGTATTTGGATAGATCCTTTTGCTGAGGCAAATGCTGATAATTCTGGTGCTGGAACAAAGGAATACATTCATATTCGCGTACAACAACGTAATGGAAGGAAAAGCCTAACAACTGTGCAGGGATTGAAGAAAGAGTTCAGTTATAACAAAATCCTGAAAGATCTTAAGAAAGAGTTTTGTTGCAATGGGACTGTTGTTCAGGATCCAGAATTAGGACAGGTTTGTGTTGAACTTTAATATATCTTCCCTTTCTTATCTTATTTCAAACTCATTTGAGATTTTTTCTTGTATAGGTTATTCAACTCCAAGGTGATCAGCGGAAGAATGTGTCATCTTTTCTTATTCAGGTGATTAATCATGTTCTCTAATTATTTAGATATGTAGAAGTGTAAATGTGTTTCCAAAGCAAAAATTTCAGTTGAGTAACTTAGGGTAAAAAAGAGAGGCAATGACTAAAAGTGGTATTAGTATAACACTACACTCTGGCATGGGAAACAAAATTAAGGTTTCGAACATAGGAATCTTACAGAGTACTTTTATATTGCAATATTAATCCCGGTATCTTGTCATCCATTTTGGGTGGGGGTAGCCTTAATTGTTCTTAACTGCTGGGAGGTGCCTGTATCCCACTTGCTGGTCAAACTGAATTAGATTCTTAAGAGAACTACTGTAGAACGTCTCCAGAAAGAAAGAGAACTACTGTAGAAGAAGCTTTCAAAGTACTGTGAAAAATGTTTGACCATCGAGAAGTTAACACTTGTCTTTGCTTAAGTCTATGTTTCCATTCCTTCAGTTTATTTATAGACTGAAGTAAAAAGGATGCAACATTTTCCACGTTATAATATAATCTCTTGTTTTGAAATCAGGCTGGAATTGTGAAAAAGGATAACATCAAGATTCATGGTTTTTGAGCTGCAGCATCTATCTTAAAGCTGTGGTTGTTCAACCTTTTGTCAGTGTCAAGTGTGATATGTCAAGTTGTAAACTCAGGTAATCTTCTGGTTATTTGATACCTATACTGTACTATTACGATCCCTTGATTTCTGATTCAGTGTCATGTGTGTTGTTGATGGAACTAAAATTAGTGTCAAATTTGAATAATAATGATATTATGTTCTGGATTTTCCTCTCTTCTGCATATCAGTCAGCATCTCATTGTTTTAATGTGTGATATATCCATCAATATGGAGTGAAGTGGAAATTGTGACTGCAGGTGAATGAAAATAGTCGTTGACTTTGTGCATGATGTTTCGTTCTATTGTCGACATTACCTTTATTGTTTTATGTAGACTTACGGGTTCAATTCTTGAAAGTTTCAGTATTGTTAAATTTCCAAGGGCTCCCTTATGGATTGGTGTTGGCGTAGATCTCACCCTTCTGAAATTGAGCCAAAACCGACACGAATCTCCTACTTGAGAACAGTACAAGCGCGGTCCTAGCCTAAAACCCGCAAACCAACCCTAAACCCACACTATAGTCTCTATAAAATAATCATTATATAAAAGTCATTGATGTGATATTTGTTAATTCATTATTGTCTTTCAAACTTCAGTGTCCAAATTCAACAATCTAAACCCCAAATGATTTTAATGGTTCAATTAAATAATTGAATCTACTTTTTGAACAATACTTCAAGGCTTCAAGCAAAACCCACCCTAATACCTATCAATATGGACATTAAGTTCTTTCTTTTAGGGCATCTCCTATGTATCAAGGTGTGGCTGGATTTGGATCTAGGGGGATGAAAATGTGAACTAAAATGTAGAAAGGGGAAAAAATGCAATTACCCCTTCAATCCACCAAAATCAATTAAAAAGGCAAGCTAGTGGTGCCTCGCCTCACCCCTCTCGATCTGTTACTCGCCAGGTGGGCGAGTGCACTTGTCGGCCACCTGTTCACTCTCTTTAATTTTTTTTTGTTTTTTTGTTTTTATTTATCTTATTTAATAAAAAATCCTTTTAATTTAAAAAAAATTTAAAATACCTTATTTAATAAAATGTAACTCTTATTTAATCTTATTTTTATTTAATTTGTGTACTATTTTTAAAAAGTTATATTTTAGTATAAAAATGTAACTTTTATTTAATGAAATCAAATTTAATGTAACTATTATGTAAAAAAATTATTGGTTGTCAAATGTCAACTATTTAATTATTGTATTGTTGTGTTTTTTTTTAAAATATATTGGTTGTTATTGTTATTATTAATGTCAATCTTAAATTATATCTTATTGTTATTTATTATTTATTTATTTATTATTGTTTAATTTTTATTATTATTGTTATTGTTATTGTTATTATTATTGTTATTATTATTATTATTAAGTGAGAGTGGGGAAATTGAGAATTTTAATTAAATGGAATTGATAGATAGATGCATTTTAGATGACTTATAAAAAGGAAAGGGAAAGCTGGACTTGGATTCTGAGGGAAAGCTGGACTGAGTGAGGGAAAGTTGGACTGAGTGAGGGAAAGCTGGACTTGGACTGAATGTAACACTGGATGCGTACCGTTGGTTTCTGCAACACCAAAAGTGTATATTATGTCATCCTGGTCGATATTTAACTTTTACTACCCAATGTTGACGTATAAACTAACCCAAATATTACATAAGTTAAGAAGAAAGCTAAAATTAATTTTGAAGTTCCGAAATATTAGAATTCAGGTGGATTAGGTAGAATATCACCCAAATTAAATGAAGCAAAGATATTTGAATAGACAATTATGAGAAAATAACAAAAAGCAAATTAATTTAATAAATGCATAGACCTAAACTTATGAACGTTGTCAAACAAGATAGGGACTAGTTTAGGTATCGTGACTATCGAAGGCTAATTTGAGTAAGCTAGAGGGTCAATATAGAACTGTCTTTGTATTTTATGATTTTTTTTTTTTTTGTGTGTGTGTGTAATAATTAGAATTTAATTGGTGAATCACGTGATACAATATATAACTTTCACTTTCAATGGGTTGAACCGCGACACCTGTTAATTCGCACATACTATTGTTTATTTTGTCCCCTAGACTCGATCTACCACTTAAGCCATATTTTCCTTTTAATTCAAGCTTGTCCTATGATATATTTAGAACAATTAAATTGATTCATTCGAATAAAACAAATATTCAAGTATGATGATCACAAAATTTTGAGACATATTAATTTATTAACGGTTATACTGTAAATTGTATAAACAAACAAATGATAACTCAACAATCTTATGCTTGTATTTGTTAATTTCTACGGCACTCTTATTTATTTGATCAGTCTATTTAATTATTCAGACACTTTGTTTAAAAAAAACACAAGATACTAAACAAATTAACAAGAATTATAGCAAATCGGAAAACATGTAAGAAAAGCTACAGAAATAAAATTAAGATAATCTAAACATAATTGCTCCAATGTTAAAAGTATATGGGATCTAACGAAAATCTGAATAAAACTAAGTAGTATTATGCTATCGGTTTAGCATGTTGAAATATGCTTTTTTTTGGGGAGCCCACCCGCACTATCCGCCACTGGCCAAAATTCTTGGGCATGTTTGTTTGTTGTTTGAGAAAGTAGTTGAAGTTTGTGAAATAATGTTGATTTAGGTATTGTTGTTTGTTTGAATTTGAGAGAATGATTTGATAAATAAAATAGGTATATGTTTTTTTTTTAAAGAGTAAGGTGGTAGGTGTAAGATGGGTAAGTTTTATATCAAATCATGTTTGTTTTGTAAGATAAATTATGTGAAAGATAAGTAAATTTATGTCAAATCAGGGTAGAGTTTGTATATATTTTGTTTAGAGATAACACAAAATCATTTTGAGAAACGCCAAACAAACAGACCCCTTATGTTCCAAGTCCTGTTTTAATTGGCACATTTGTCAAATTCTTTTGTTTCAAATTAATTGACATATTTGAATTTTATAGCATTTTTTTAATTTTGTCCTTTTATCACTTTTAAGTTTGAAAATTCAATGGTCACAACTCACTAATAAAAAATTAAAAATAGTCATTATTGTAAATGATATTTGAGATATTTTACGAATATGTAATGAAGATATTTTTTGAAAGTAAAAAATGTGTCGGAGAGAGTAGCTTTCAGTCACGTGTCTCCACCCACTAACCTTTTTTTTTTTATTAAATGACATACTAACTAAAGTATTCTAGTGTATTACTTTTGGTAATAAAATTGCAACACCATTATTACTGCGTGAGGTCGGCTGTCGATTAAATTATTCTGAAAACGGCCCTCAAATAATGGAGTCTAGATTTTTTTGATTTCACTGCTGCAAGAAAATTGCGAAACAACTATAATATCAAATTGGTGCGTTTTCAACATAAATAAAACATTATTTCTTCTAAAGTTTCAAAAAAGTCATAAACATCTTTGATTTTTTCTGTCAACTATGAAGTTATTTGAAAATTGAAAATAATCTTTGAGATGTATTCCAAATGCAGCCTAAATAGTAAGTAGCCCAAGATCCACGAATCACACAGATGACAATTATGCAAATCTTGAAAGAATTGATGCCATCTAAGTTTGATCACATGGTTATAAATTTGAAATTGATGAGTCGGGAGGGACCCTGATATCTCTTTTGTCAATGCAGAGAAAATGATTGCATCCTAATAAAGTACATATATTGCCCGGGAGCCGGGACCATAATATTCAAGGTACATATTTTGCGATTAAACAACCAGTCTTACAAACCTCAAGACGTGTACTGTAACTATTATTTTTTTTTTTTTTTTTTTTTTATAACAGATGATATATCAAAATTAATTCTATTTTCTTGAATATGGTTTTTAGAGTTATTATGCAATCACTATTTTAGAGAGCGAAAATGTAAGATTATTTCAATCCTAAATTAAATGAAAATGGAATAAAATGACAAAACATGTAGTATAGATTACAAAGATTGGACCAATAATAATGCTATTTTTTTACGAGTGTTTAGGCCATATCCAATTACTCAAAGGAAGATCTCCTTAAGTCCATTGGAAGTGACTATAAAAATCATTGGAGATGACTTTAACATACTGACTAGACACAAAATTTAAGCATTAAGAAGTTTTACTTTTCTAACTTCTATTATAAATTAGGCAAAAAAAATTGAGAGGAGCACATATATATATTGTAAGATAAATGCAGTATAAACTTATATACCATATTTTAGTCGTGTAGTTCAACTTTTACTTAATAATTCGCATTGTGAAATTGAAAGAGAGTCAAATGAGCAAACAATTTTTGACTTGAATTTTTGGTCACAAAGTTGTTGAGTGCGAGTCCATTTTCTTTATAAATCGGGGAAAATTCATATTACTATCATGTAATATCGGAAACCTGCAAAAAATTACCATGTGAAATTTTTTTTGCACCAGACTTTCTTGTGTTTTCAAAAACCCTGCAAATTACACCCATTATGTCTCTCTCCATCAATTTTTTGACGTGCGTATATTCTACTCGCCAAAAATGCGATTTTTTTTTGTTTCTGACGTAACTTTTCATTCAAAATGACAAGAATACCCTTGTACCTTTGCAGAAAACTTCCTTGTATTTTTTAAAGTTTGCATAAAACCTCCTTATGTTTTTTAAGTTTGCAGAAAATTTCCTTGTGTTTTTTAAAGTTTGCGTAAAAGTTCCTTATGTTTTCCACCGTTTGCAAAAAACTTCCTTGTACTTTTGGAAGTTTGCGTCAAACTTCCTTATGCTTTGAAATGTTTGCAAAAAACTTCTATGTTATTCTTAATGTTCGTAGAAAAGTAACTCATATTTTTTAATGTTTGCGCAAAACATTATTGTACTTACGAATGTTCAAACTCCATTATACTTTTATACTATACTCATAATTTTGTATCTTTTAAACTTCGCACATAATATCTCTTCTTTTCTTTGTTTGTTCCATATGAGAAGCGAGAGAGAAAACTTAGTGAGAGTTTTTGTAATTGTAAATATATAAATTTTTATTAATATATAAGGGGTAATTTAGGCAATTCCATTAAAAATTAACGGTGTCAATGATTAACGGAGAATGGGTGTAATTTGCAAGGTTTTTAAAAACACAAGGAAGTCTGGTGCAAAAGAAAATTCACAGGGTAGTTTTTTGCAGGTTTTCGATATCACATGGTAGTTTTTTGCAGGTTTTCAATATCACAGGGTAGTAATATGCATTTTCCCCGTTAATAAAAATATAATATTTTATTAACATATAAGGGGTAATCAATTCAATTAAAAATTAACGGTGTCAATGATTAACGGAGAATGTGTGTAATTTGCAGGGTTTTTGAAAACACAAGGAAGTCTGGTGCAAAAAAAAATTCACAGGTTATTTTTTTGCCGGTTTTCAATATCACATGGTAGTAATATGCATTTTTCCCTTATAAATCTGAGATCATAGATGTAAATTAAAGTCACCACACCACGAATCATAACATACTAAAATGAGAATGAGTTCCACACATGAACCTCTACTCAACACTCCCAAGAATTCAACACTGATCACCTGCAAAATCGGAGCAATCTTCACAATACTCGTTTCAGCCATTTTCCTAGTTCAAAATTTAACCCAAAATGATCTTCCAAAGCCCATCCACATCCACATCTGCCACAAAGCTTCAAATCCCAAACTTTGCCAAGACTATGTATCCGAAATAGCACCTAGTGCTAGTGTGATGAAACCACAGGACAACAACACTATACTACTCCTCCAAAAATTCTTGTTGAACCAAGTCTATCGTATGAAAACCGCATCTTTACAAACTAGAAAGTTAAAAAATCAAATAATTATTAATGAGCCAAAACAGCAAGGGGCTTTATCCGATTGCCTAGAGCTAATGGACGTTTCTATCGACCTCGTGTTTGGCTCGATCGAAGCTCTGGCAAATCACACCAGCACATCACATGCCAACGCACAGGCATGGCTCAGTGGTGTGCTCACCAATCATGACACATGTTCTGATGAGCTCAAATCTTTCGGGATGGAATCAATTGTTGAAGACCTTATCTCAAGAGCCAAAGCCTCTTTGGGTATGCTTGCAGCAATTTCAGAGCCTGACGGAGAAATGAATAATTTCTTAAGAGGAAATTTACCCTCTTGGATCACACCAATGGATAGGAAACTTCTGCAAAGCAATGCTAACGCCATAGATGCCAATATAACCGTGGCCAAAGATGGGTTGGGGAGTTATAAGACCGTGGCTGAAGCTATTGCGGCCGTGCCCGATAAGAGCAAGAAGAGGTATGTTGTTTATGTGAAGAAGGGGACGTATAAGGAAAATGTTCAAGTGGGGAAAAGCAAAAAGAATGTGATGATTGTTGGTGACGGGATGGATTCTACAATCATAACTGGTGACCTTAATTATGTAGACGGATCCACAACCTTCAATTCTGCCACTCTTGGTAAGTAATTTACAAGTGGTAAATTTTCCAAATTTAATTGGATCTTTTCTTAGGGTTAAATTAAATATATAGCAAATTAATGTGAAAGATATCTATTTATAAGTAAGTATCAAACATATTTTAATTTAATACTGTATATCACAAAATTACGTTGGGAGAAACAAATTAAATAAAATTATGACTTTATTCTAAACAAATAACAAGGGATGATCATTTTCTCCGGAACAAAAAAAAAAAAAAAAAAAAAAAAAAAAAAGAACGTCATAGTAATTTGTTTGCTAACTAGAACTAAGATATTACAAAAATAATAGTCCAGAATATTCCACGTTTCTCTTCACATTGCAGCTGCGGTTGGGGAAGGATTCATGCTCCAAGACATCTGCATCCAAAACACCGCCGGCCCAGAAAAGCACCAAGCGGTGGCTCTCCGCGTCGGCGCCGACAAATCCGTCATAAACCGCTGCAAAATCGACGCTTACCAAGACACTCTCTACACCCATTCCCTCCGGCAATTCTACAGAGACAGCAACATCACGGGCACAGTCGATTACATCTTCGGCAACTCCGCAGTAGTATTCCAGAAATGTAATCTCATACCCCGTAAACCAATGAAAAGCCAGAAGAATATGGTCACGGCTCAGGGTCGAACAGATCCGAATCAGAACACGGGTATTTCGATCCAGGACTGTGAAATCAGAGCGAGTGAGGATCTCGAACCGGTGAAAAGTTCGTTCCCGACTTATTTGGGGCGGCCGTGGAAGGAGTATTCGAGGACGGTTGTGATGGAATCGGAAATTGGGGATATTATTGACCCGGCGGGTTGGGCCGAGTGGAGTGGGGACTTTGCTTTGGATACTTTGTATTATGGGGAGTATATGAATATGGGTCCGGGTGCGGGTACGAGTAAGAGGGTTAATTGGACCGGGTTTCATGTTATTACTGACCCGAAGGAGGCTATGAATTTTACTGTCAAGGAGTTGATTCAGGGTGGGGAGTGGCTGGGTAGTAGTGGAGTTGCTTTCACTGAAGGGTTATTGGGAAATAATTAATTACTAATAAATAATCAAGGGAATTAGTTTGATTATTATTATGGATAATAAATAATTTTATGTTGTAATGGAAATGAGGAAAATCCTAGCTTTTAATAATTTTAGTTATCGCGGCTGCGCAAAATACTTATATAGTGGTTGTAACTTGTAATTTGTAATAATTAGAAAAGATCACTATGATTGAAACCAATGAAAATGGAAATGATAAAGATTATGAAGTGTATAAAGGTACAAAATAAAAGGAACATGAAAGGCTTAGTGAACTTATGTATGCAAAATTTAGAAAAAAAAAAATGAAATATAATCAAACAACGAAAGGATATCTTCGGAAATGGCATATGCACATAAATATAGTGCTGTCAATGCGACCGATTTCATGAAACCGATCAAATTTATTATTTTTGGTATAGTTGATGAGTCGATTTGATCAAACTTAGAAAAATTATACTAATAAATAATTTAATTGATTTATTTTAACAGTAACTCAATAATATTATACAACACCATATATATTATTATTTGAAAACTTTAAAACACAATAAATATATAAAAAAAAAAAGCCACTTTAAAGATTAATGAAGAGAGAATTTAGTACAAAATGAGTACATAAGTTTCACCATTTATGAATGTGAACCATACGAAATATTAGTGTATGTGGCCTTTAGAGGGTAATTTTGACATTGTTCATTAATTTTTAGTGGTATAATGGATGGTCAAATAACATAAACGGTGTGATTGTAAAAGATGAGAAGTTTTGGGGGTGACTGTTCAATATCAATATTTCAGGGGGTGTAAGTGCAAATAATCCTTTATTTGTTGATTTTGAAAAGTGAAAAGTTGATTCAATTTATGTATATTATTCATATAATTATATTTATAATATTTGCAATATTTGATTTTATTGAACGAAGGTTTTTAGAATTAAATGTTATGAAAATATATTATCATTGAATTTAAAACGATTTAAGTTGATTTGTCATTTTATATTAAAAAAAAAAGTCGCACTAACCCCCCCCCCCCCCCCCCCCTTTACTTAAATTTTATATACTGTCCACCTTGAACTTATATTAATATTATAGTTTCCTTTAACTCTTTTCCAAGTATTTTTCCATCCGAAGAGTTCAGGGGTAAAAGATAACTCCGAAGTTTTTAGGGTGGAATGTTCAACTGGGGGGTAAGTTTAGGAAGGAAGTGCAACTTTGATATAATTTTAGAGCGAAAAACTTAATTCACAACCAATTATAATTCCAAGTGCCAGAAGCATGGAATTTAATAATTATTTATAATTGTAAAAGAGCTAAAACATTAGTATAAAATTAATAGATAAAAAACTGATATAAATATATTAGTTAGACAAGATGGGTATTAAATCGAACATACATTATACTTTTATGTTTGAGTTCATCTTGCAAATTTTATATTAAATTCTTATAATGAAGTTACAAATTGTTAAAATTTGTACAAGAAAAAATAATTTGACAATCTAGAATCTTGGATTTCATTTTTTGCAGTCCCCCCTTGAACTTATAGTTGAATTGCAATTTTCCCTTAAAATTTAGATACTTGTTGCACTTTTCACCCTTAACTTCTGGATTGCACTCTTCCACTGGCCTCTTTGATCGAAAAAGTGCTCGAAAAATAGTTTAGGGGGAATGATGAAAAACTAACGTAAATTTAGTTTAGGGTGAAAATTAAAAAAAAAAAAAAAATCTAGGGAGGAAACAGAACTTAACTATAAATCCTTATATATATATAAATATATATAATATTTAATATGTTATGAGAAATAGCATGTAAATATTTAATAAATATATATACATTGATATTTTCAAAAGGAATACAATAAATTTACATATTTCTTTAAATTAAATAAGACCCTGATTTTAAATTCCCCTCGGCCCCTTCCCCTTCATATATCGGACTGGCTAGAACAATATTATTAATGATCTGATCGAATTCTGTTACGACATCGTATTGCCTAACTTCGACCATCGTGTTTTCAATTAAATCAGCAATTTCACCCCTGAGGTTTTAGAAATTAAATTTTGGATCGGAAAAAAAAAAGATGGAGGATATATTGGTCGCGGTAGTGATGATGGTCGTTCTCTTGTCTTTAATTCCGCTTTATTTCTGGAGGCGCCGCATCGATTCTCGGCTTCCTCACCAGCATGACGATGAGCCTCAGGTATTTTGATTTCTTTCCTTGTAACTGAAAATCCAATGACCTTCCGTCATTTTGTATGTTTTTTTTTTTTTTTTTTATAAATTAATTTGTGTATTTTGTGTTTGATGTAGGAGGTACAGGGGGAAAGAGTGGTTAGGGCAACTGGTAATACTCGCCGAATGCGAAGAAGAACTGCAGCCTCGTCTGCTGCCAGCACATCATCAGCCGCTGCAAATGACGAAGGTTCTTAAATTAATTACTATTATGTAGATTGATTTCGTGTTCTATTATTGAAATGCGCAGTGTGTAATCCACTCAAACCTTGAATGTGCAACGGTTTTGGTTCAATTAATGTTAAGATTGTTTTGTTTTGTTTTCCTTACCTAAGCTAATATCGATGCATTCATTTTCATTACTTCAATTACAAAATCATTAAATGAATTTACAGTGCTTCATGAAATATACTATGGACTAGGTTTTGAATATTTTTTATGCCTGCTAAGATGAAAGAATTGCTGCATTTCTAGAAGGTAAAGGGTTCTCGTGTATAGTGGAACCACAGTTTTTGATTTAGGTGATTTTAGAGAGAGAGAGAGAGCTCTGCTTGCAGATAAAGCGTTTTTTGCTATACCTTTTCATGTTCTGATTTAGTGACTCTGCTGTCCCGTTTCAAGCCCTATTGTATTTTTAGGTTTGACATATATAGAATGAGTATCATCGCATGACTTTCACTGCATTATGTGCAATATATGTGTATGCATGTACCTAGCACTTGTACATCAATCTGGGATGGGTGCTCTTGTTTTGTCATCTTGTTAAGGCAAATAAATTTTGCAAGTGAGTGGGCTTAGTCTTTTACTGGTTTCACCCATACAGATTATATTCATACAGTTCATCGTAATTTTTGACAGAAATGTTTGATGGAAGTGATGATGAAGCAACTGGAGATGGGTACCCTGCTAAAGCATCAAAGAAAAAGGAAAAGAAACGACAGGAGCGGGAAGCACAACGCCAGGTAAAGTTCTTATGTCCCAATTTTGTGTTATAACGCATGCTTCTTTTAGATCTCCAGTATAATGAGCTATATTGAACAGTCGAGAATGTAAAAAAGCATCGTTTGTTCTAATCAAGAACCTAAGGAAAAAAGAACCGCTGAACTTCAGAAATGCTGGACATTCATTAATCCTGCTTAAATCTTGAACAATTGAAAGTCCCCTGTATTTGTAGTTCTGCATTTGAATTCCAGAGGCATCAATGATTTATTTATTGACATATTATAACTTCTCATGAAGGCTGAAGAGGCGGCACGCGGGTCAAGGAGAACAAAACAAGATCATTATGAAGAGATGAGGAGGAAGAAGGACGAGGAGCGTGAAGCTCACGAACGAATGCTGGTGTGTTGAGCTAGATTTCTAATATAGTTGCAAAATAGATAGATGACCTTTTGAAGAAAATGATATTTTTATCTAGGAAGAAGAAGCTAAAGCTCGGAAAGCTAAGGAGGAAGAAGCTGCAGCATTAGAGTTTGAGAAGTGGAAAGGAGACTTTTCTGTTGATGCTGAAGGTACAACAGAAAATGAAATTCAAGATGGAAGCCAGGGATTGCTCTTTGATTTTGTTGAATACATCAAGGTATTTTGCTTGATCCCATATGTTTCTAATGCTTGAAGATCTATTATCGTTTCTTTTATTATATTCTGGATATCTAGATGTCAAGATTAATGATTTAGTGCAAATTAATCCTTGGTTTCTTTTTCATGGATCTCTATCTTAGATTTTTTACCAGTACATTCTGGAGATGTGCTGTAGGCACCGGCAAAAAGAAAATATGATTGTAAGATGGGTTTGAGTTAAGTGTCCTTATCTTTTTCATATAATCTGCAGAAGCATAAGTGTGTTCCTCTGGAAGATATTGCTGCAGAGTTTAAGTTACGAACTCAGGTAGCTCTTGTATTCTTTTTCTTCAGTCTTTATCTCCAACTATCATATATATCAATGTTTGGGTGCCATTTCTCATAGAGGCGTTTTAGAAATTATTTTCATTTTTAAAGATTTCTCTATTTTCATTTTTAAAGATTTCTCTACTTGAAACGACAGTATCATTTTCAACAAAGCTTATAACCTACAACTACGTTCAATATAAAATACATTGTTTCACTTATCTCTTTGTTCGTCCAAATTACCCCACAATTTGTTATTTTATACTCTCTCAAACAATTTTTCTCATTCTCTAAAATCCAAATTTATTGTTCAGTTTCATATCTTAAAACAAAAACAACACTTTTTCTAGAATGCAGAAAAACCTGGGGCATCTTTTAAACTTAATCTCATTTCTAAAATCACTTCAAAATTGGCAACCAAACAAGCCCTAAATTATATAGTTGGAGTATTGTAATGGTTCATATTATCTTGGATGAATAACCAGAAATTGGCTTTGTTCAGATGTTTGTTATATTTACATAATCATCTCTATTTGTTAAGAAAGAAAATCTGGAATTTACAAAAATCCAAAGATTGCTGGTATGTCTAGACTCTGCAGTTTTTTCTGGTCTCCCTTCTCATGCAGTATGGTTTTCTGTTTGATATAGGATTGTATCAACCGGATAAACTCGCTAGAAACTATGGGTATGCTCTTCTCCTCTTTGTTTAGTACATGAGTTTTACATGCTGATATATGATGCAAAAGATGAATTACGTTGTGATTTATAGTATCTAAGTTTAGTTATCTTGCAGAAAATGTGAATCTGTAGGTTTTTTTTTTTCAGGAAGATTATCAGGTGTAATGGACGACAGAGGAAAATACATATACATCTCATTGGAAGAAATGAAAGCTGTTGCAGACTACATCAGGCGTGAGGGTAGGGTGAGCATCTCACACCTTGCTAGTAAGTCGAATCAGTTCATAGATTTGGAACCAAAATCCGAGTTAGTTGAAGATATTAGCAGCGTAGAGGAGATTACATTTACGTGATTATACGAGTAAAAGCAGCGAAGCTATGATAAACAAACGCTTGTTTGCAGTTTGAAAAGGTAGGATGTTATCTGTATAGACAACTCAATTATAGTTCTGGTGGATGCCTTGAGGTACATGTTGTTTAACTCCTATGAGTATGTACGTTGCACAATTTCAAATTTCATGTTCTTAAATCTTACCCAATTTGCGGTTATTTAATTAAGAGCAGCTTAGCATAGGGGCTGTTTGGTATGTTTTATATTAAGACTTAGGGTGTGTTTGCAATCTCTATTAAAAAAGCTGAAAATGGAGATTGTGAGTTGAGTTCAAGATAATCACATATAAAAATAAGTTGGGAGTGTTTGCAAATTCACTATAAATGAGACTTAAAGCATTTTGAGTAGTGTTTGAGACACAAGATATGTGTTCAACTTATTTTTATGATTTCCTATGAAATGTCTTATTTACCCTCATTAACGTAAAAACTTTTTCCTTAGTTTAAAATCTATATGTATATAATTATATGTATTGAAAATTTGATATTTACACTATATCTAGATTATTATATAGCTGTTATTAAACTATTATTTTGGATTATTGTGCTATGTGTTTCTAGCACACCTCAAGATTAACAAGAAAACTTGTTAATCACAATTAAAAAGTTATATATTGGTGTACATTAAAAAGAAAAATGAGAAAGAAGACGTTTTATTATGTTATAAATTGGGCAGGCCTATTTCAGAAGATTGAATAATTTATGCGGACAAATTTGTCTCAAACTTTAAAAATCAACTTGTCATTAATTACAAATGTGTCATCCAATGGAGAAGTTGCTGAGGGCAAACCAGTAAAGCTTAAGCAAAAACTATTTTTACAAACACCTAATTACTATTCACGGCAGCGCAGTCTATCCCTCCAAATTTAACAATCACCAGCCCAAAAGAGATTGTAATCTGGGCCAGACTCGATATGGGTCCATTACTGAACACCTCCTACTAAATACAGTAGTTTTGATTACGTAAATGAAGTCTAGCAAATGATGTGATGAAAAAAGGTAGATGGATAAGAACTAGATTGAATAAGCGTGAAGATGGATAGATTTCAGTTGGAAAGTCTATTTATTTAGGGGAAAACGTTTGAAATGCACAAGACAACAAAGACCAAATGACAGCAAGAGCAATAAATAAATAAATAAATAAGAATATAGTGCAAAGTTTTGTAAGACGAAAAATGGTTGATTAATTGTATAAGATAATAATTATAATATTTAGTAATATTTAGAACAAGAGTTGACCAAAAACAGACTAGATGCATGCATGTATATGTTTAATGTTTGTCTGAAAGAAAGAAAAAAAAAGAAAGAAAAAGGGTAACCTCCATCCTTAGAAATAGGTGAAACTAGAGGAACAGAACGCAGGTTGAATTTAGTTCATTCAAATTTCTACCGTCCCCTATAACCCTTTCCCAACCGTCCCAGAAAATGGTTTATTTGTCGAGCTTGAAATCCCCATCATTTCAATATCACCTCCACCACCGTGTCCTCTTTCAAGGGGCATTGGCCGGTGCTCCTTCCTTCCTTTCTTTCTTTCATTAAAAAAAAATTCTCATAAATATATAAATAAATGTTGAAAAGAAAATCCGGAATGGGAATACCGTGGGGGAAAGTGTACCCTTTCGTGACACTTTTCCTTTTTTGTTTCACCACAGTTCTTCACACAACCACCGCCCAAGATTACGGCGACCCCGCCCCAGAAGCCAAACCCGCGAAACCCTCCAAGGAAATCGAAACCTGCAATGGCATTTTCATTTCCTACGTTTTTCAAGGCCGAGAAAAGGAGTACCCCCACGTTAAAAATGTGTCCGCACAAGCGTGGTCTTTTCAAGCTATGGCCACCGTTATGAATACCGGCGCCGATGAGTTGAAGTCGTGGCAGATCTTTATTGGGTTTCAGAATCGTGAGCTTTTGGTGTCGGCTGAAGGAGCTGTCGTTGTTGATGGGGATGGCTTTCCGATAAGGGTCGGCAATAATGGGACGACGCTTGCCGGTTATCCGATGACTGATTTGAAAACTGCTATTGATACCGCCAATGACATGACACAGATGCAGGTTCAGATTAATTTAAAAGGGACTCAGTTTGGGCTAAGTGAAAAATCAAACCCGATGCCTAAAACTATTAAGCTTGTTAATGATGGGTATATTTGTCCTGCAGCTACAAAAAAAGGTATACAATTCAAATATTTAAATATGCATTCCTTGATCTATTTTCAGTGTCTATTTGGTTAGACATTTATGAAAGAGTCATTTGCAAAATATGCCCTCATTGTAGTTCTAATTATCAAAAACATTCATGTACACAAAAATACCCCAAAGTCTAAAGAAAATTATATATATTGACTAGTCCCAACAAAGTGAAGACAAGCCTCATAAAAAGTTAAGTTAGGTCTAACACCTGAATACTATTGAAAAAATAAAATATTTTTTCAATAATTACGATTAAACGCATGTACAAGTCTGTTATTGAAAAAACTCTCTTATTGTTATATTTCTTGAACACAAATAGAGATGTATTATAATTCAGATCACACGACGGTAAATTGTTATTTAAAGCGAACACAAACATCTATGTTATATCTTAAAAGTTTGATAGCATATATGCTATACAATGGTTCATGTCTAAGTTTACTTGTATGATCTCTTCATAACTACTAGAACATCATCTTATTGTATTTCTAGTTCTCCATATGTCAAGTCTCTAATTTTGAGTTTGAATTACTTTTGTGCAGGTACATACATGCATACTTGTTGCAAAAAAGACCCCAAATTCAAAGTAAAGAAAATCACAACCAAATTCTTCCCTAGAAGATACGGCGATCTCACCTTCACATACGACATTCTTAAGGCATTTGAAAATAAATACCAAGCCCAAGTCACAATCGACAACAATCACCCCCTCGGCCGTCTAGACCAATGGAACTTAACTTGGGAATGGATGCGAAACGAGTTTATTTACTCCATGAAGGGGGCCTACACCCACAAAATGGATCCTTCCGAATGCATATACGGCCCACAAGGGAAATACTATCGAGATTTCGATTTCTCCACCGTAATGAACTGTCAGAAGAAACCAATAATAGCGGACTTACCCCCGGAGAAAGAAACTGACGATAAAGTCGGAAGATTACCATATTGTTGTAAGAACGGTACCCTTTTGCCTAAAACAATGAACGAGACCAAAGCAAGAGCCATTTTCCAATTAGAAGTTTTCAAACTCCCACCCGACATGAACCGGACCGCACTCAACCCGCCCCAGAATTGGAACATCGTGGGTCGACTCAACCCGAATTACAAATGTGGGCCACCTCTACGGGTAGACCCGACCGCATTCCCCGACACGACTGGGTTACCAGCGACCACATCGGCAGTAGCGAGTTGGCAAGTGAGTTGTAACATGACTAAGCCAAAGCTTAGAGAAGCTAAATGTTGTGTGTCTTACTCAGCCTACTACTCAGACGATGCCATTGCATGTAACACGTGTGCATGTGGATGTGAAGAGAATGCTAAATGTGCTGCTAATGCCCCACCTCTATTGCTTCCTCCAGATGCCCTGCTTTTACCGTTCGAAAACAGGACGGATAAAGCCAATGCTTATGCGAAAATAAAAAAGTACAAAGTTCCTAAAAAACTACCATGTCCTGATAACTGTGGAGTCAGTGTCAATTGGCACGTTGATTCTGATTACAGCGACGGATGGACCGCGAGAATCACGCTTTTTAACTGGGACAACAACGCTTTTTCGGATTGGTACTCTGCCGTTCAGTTGAAAAAAGCGTTCCCTGGTTTTGAAAAAGCCTACTCATTTAACGGGACGAAATTGCCCGAAGCGAACGGAACGATATTTATGCAGGGTCCGCCGGGGTTGAATTATTTGGTCGGGGAAGTGAACGGGACGCATCCTGACAGGGACCCACGTGTACCTGGAAAACAACAAACAGTGATTTCGTTTACTAAGAAAGGTATTAGAGATCTGGATATTGTAAAGGGAGATGGGTTCCCCACGAAATTGTTTTTCAATGGAGAAGAATGTGCTCTTCCCAAAGACTTTCCTAGAATCAACAAAAACGGCGGAAATCGATCGCAAAAGGTGGCTCTGGTTCCGGCGGTATTGATTGCGGTTCTCACTTTTCTTTTTAATTAAAATTAATTGAGGGAGGTTTTATTAGAATTTTCTTTATTGGTATTTAAAAGTTTCAACTTTATTTATTACAGTATGATGATGATACATACTTACTGTAGTCTGTATGGTTAGCAGATTATTATAATTGTATTATACAGATACAGATACAGATACAGATACAGATGGAAAATTCTAATTTACATCTTTATTATTTTCTTGTTTGTTATACGATCGATTTTGGTTGCTCTCTGGTCTTGTGGTAATCTATCTACTAGGGTTGAATTATTGGACCCGATCATATTATATATTTGTCATTAATCTAAGTGAAGTTCTAATGTTTTTTAATGGATTGGTGTAAAGAATAGAGGAAACCCATTGCAAAGAAGAAATGTTTCATTTCATATTTTTCAAGTGCGTATACATTGATAATGGCCGATGGGATGGCCATTGATTTATATAGACACAAAAATATCAATATTAACTAATAGGATGGCACAAATGGCACCGTTGACAGAGTTATTAGCTGATGTGGATGGGTGTATTCTAATAATATGTACATTTTTTCTTTTTTTTTTTTTAGAAAATAATAATATGTAATAGGGAAATTCTTACCCAAGCCAGGCTTGGCCAAGCCTGCTAATGATATTATGACACGTGGAAAATCAATTTCCATTAAATTAAATGTCAGATTCCCTCTCCTGCGTAACCATGGTTAAACCAGCCATTATGTTACGTGGTAAAAATAACCATTATTTCAAAAAGAAAAGATAAAATTATAAGCGGGAAAGAGCCCAAAATTAGAGAAACTCTGAAAATTTCACTGAAAACTGCCGCACAATTTTAATGGCAATAGTTCCTTACATTTGTCTCTGCAATTACCACCAGAAATTACAAAAAGAAAAGCCATTCCTATTCCTAGAAATTGCAATAAAGAAATTATTTGAGCCATTATTGGATGCTGTGTGTATGCTCCAGAGTTATCATCACTTTAATCACCAGAAATTATTGGACGTTGGGAGCTTAATTTACAGAGTTTGAGAAGGTAACCATTTTCCTTAGTTATTCTAAGCAATTATCGGTAACACATTAATACAATTACAATTTTCTTTTTTTATGTAATTACATTAAAGAAGTGCGATTTTTGTCTAGAAGATGCTTTAAGTTTTCTTGAAATTGTTAACAATCTTATTATCAGTTAAAAGAAAAAAGGATTGTGTAAAAAGTAATTGAGATTAGGCAATTTCAAGAAAATTTATTTATGTTGTAATGCAAGCTAATTGCTTTCCAGTTCTTTCTCCTATCAATGATCTAAATATTATTCTGGACAGGACAGCTATGCCAAACTCTACTTGTGGAATTAATCAGGAAAGAGTATGTATAGAAAGTGATGAAGATGTTGTACACCTTCATCCTCCTGAAGAAACCAACAAGAATGAAATGTCCGTAGATGCTTATATTGCCGAAACTGAGAAAAAAATATCCACACATGTTGTAAAGAGTGAGGCCGAGGCATATGAATTGTATCTAGATTATGCTTATTTGGTTGGTTTTAGTGTTCGCAAAGGAAAACAATATTATTTTACTGGGACAAATAATATTAGATCAAAATCTTATTCATGTTCGAAGGAAGGAATTAAGGATGAAAGACCGCGATCCAAAGGTACTAGATACAAGAATACCAGTAGGACTCAATGCAAAGCAATGATAACCTTTGAAGTGGATAAAAATGGACTATGGAAAGTTTCAAAATTTATAAGGGAACACAATCATGAATTGGCCATTTCTAGTAGCAAGCATCTTTTAAGGTCCGCAAGATCTATATCAGAGGAGAAAGCAGCTACTATCAAGACTATGATAAACGCTAGTCTGCGACCCATTGATTGTTTCAATTATGTAACTGAAGAAAGTCATGGTGTTCAAAATGTGGGCTTTGCAAAGAAAGATTGTTATAATTTTATAAGCATGTTGAAAGCTGCAATGATTGAACCTGGAGATGCCCAAAACTTGGTTAAGTATTTCAAGAGTAAGGCAAATGTGGAGCCAGGCTTCTATTTTGACATTCAATTTAATCAAGAAGGTCGAATTGCAAATATTTTTTGGAGAGATAATAAGTCAAGACTAGATTATGATTGCTTTGGCGATTTGGTGGTGTTTGATACAACTTATCGAACGAATAGATATGACCTGGTATGTGCGCCTTTTGTAGGGGTTAATCATCACTGGCAAAATGTTATTTTTGGGTGCGCTTTTTTGTCAAATGAAAAAACTGGATCATTCGAATGGCTTTTTAATACATTTTTGGAATCAATGGGAAATAGAGCTCCCGTGTCAATATTCACTGACCAGGATCAAGCAATGGCCAATGCCATTAAAGAAGTGTTCCCGGAAGCTCGTCACCGTCTTTGTTTGTGGCATATATCGAAGAATGCTCCATCCAACTTGAATAGTTTTAATTCTAGTCGTGAGTTTCATAGTCACTTTAATAAATGCTTATATCACTGTGAGACAAAGGAAGAGTTTGAGCAAACATGGGATAATATGATTCATAAATATAGTGCTCAAGATCATCGTTGGCTAAGCAATCTCTATGAGATTCGAGATAAATGGTGTCCAGCTTTAAATAATGATTTCTTTTATGGTGGATTTAAATCAACATCTAGAAGCGAGAGTACCAATCATGCATTGAATGAGATTTGCACAAAGACAATATCGTTGTCTGAGTTTGTTCTTAAATTTGAGAAGAATTTGCTTGAGAAGTGGCGTAGGAATGAAGCTGATGCAGACTTTTTATCTAGTCAAAGTAGTCCAACACTTGCTGTGCAAGAGAGCAAGATCTTGAAGCATGCAGTCAAAATTTACACTAATACCATGTACAAAGAGTTTGAGAAAGACTATTTGAAGGGAACTGGTGCTTTGTCATGCCATGAAATCCAAGTTGGAGACACCATGTTCAAATTTATGCTAACTAATTCGGGGAATAATAATCATCGAGTGCACACAGTATTCCTCGATATGAAAACATTACAGGTTGAGTGTACTTGCAAGAAATTTGATTGGATGGGAATGCTTTGTTCACATGCATTAGCAGCTCTGCACAGAAAAAATATATGTGAAATTCCTCAGAGATACATTCATAAGCGATGGACTAAGGATGTGAAAAAGCATGCCTATATGATGGATGAAGAAGAATTGAATGACATAGATGTCAAGGAGACAAAAGTTGTATTCATTAACCGGTTGATGAGATTCGCCTATGACCTTGTGACACAAAGTGAGCCTTGGAAGGAAACAAGAGACATTCTTTGTGTGGTTCTTAAAGAAGGAGCTGCACGAGTAAACGAGTTTTATAAGAGAAAAAATGAAGATCCAATTTCTGCTATGAATGACAAACGGGTGAGAAACGAAAATATCGAGCTAATTAATGATACACCAATAATGGATCCTCTTCCAGCAAAAACAAAAGGGACTAAAAATGCTAGGATAAAAGGTTATTTGGAAAAAAGGAAGACAAAGACGCCTACGGCCAACCCAAAGAGTATGTTTTGATTTTATCAGTTTTATATTTATGTTTATTTATTAGCATGACTTTAATACACAAAAAATTCTTATATGAAGGACAATATAGAAAACGGGCTGTATCTGTGTCTCAAGTTTCCAACGTTCTAGCTTCGTCGACAACACCCATTGACACCCCATCTGGAGTAAGTGAATTTTCAAGTCAATTCTTTAATGATTTTTTTTGGTAATATACTAATTAATTTTGCCATGGTCATAATCATCATTGGTTAATATCTAAAACTCCAAGTCAATTCATATTCCATGAAATTGAAAAACAGAGCATTTTGTGTTTCAATACTGCAGTTCTTACAAAGCATTTATCAATTTATTCATTTTAATTGGATAATTTTTTGTTTGACTCTACTGTATATGTCCAGGAAGCTCAATATCCAACTTCTAGTTGTATGCCAGAAATCCAACAACAGGTATAGTGATGTAGTTTGTTTTAAAGTATTGTCATACCTATATCTAACTTTGTTGCTTCATTAGTGTTCTAGTTTCCCATTGACCATGCACCAGAGCCAATCATTTACAAGTATGATGCAAGGATATAACCAAATTTATAATCCTAATAATTCAATTAGGTAACTACCTTCTCTTTCATATTAGTCTTTAACTATTACTCCTTTTTTAATTCACTACCATCCTTTTTTGCAGGATCCATGAAGCTGAAGGCCAACCATGACTTTGAAGCTTGACTTGTCTATTAAGCTTGACTAGATAGCTTTTAGTTTGCAGTTAAGGTAGAAGAGTCTTGAGTTTTTTCTAAAGCTCAATATTAGACTAGGAAATAAATTCATGTCAAATTTTGCCAGTTGATGACTGGTTGGGAAAAAATCGAGTTGTCATTATGTTAATTAAGAATGTAATTCGACTCTCAGACATGTATATTCTTGGTTTATTTTGTTGTGTTGATCATGCTTGTGCAACTATGATGTGAAATACTCTTAATGCATATATCATTTGTTCATTTTGTTGTGTTGATCATGGTTTTGAACCTATAATGCGAAATAGTTCTGCAAGCTTTGCACAAAATTCATGTTTTTGTAATTTTAGAATGACATCACCAAGTTTTCATGAAATGGATGTATACAAGCAGCAAAAATTAAATCTTATGTTTGATTATTCGGATGAGTTCGTCAATACAATCTTATTGCGGATGGACTGTTTATACTTTATTGCGGATGCTGAAATTGCTGCTTTTTTCGAGATAGCATGGATTGTTGCTGGTTCTGTGCTAGAGAGAGATTTACGCTAACTGGATATCATTTAAGAGTTTAAGATCACATATTAAGAATTTACTTGCTCATTTGAGTACATTCTGCATAATATCTTTGCTAAAAGCACATGGTTTTAATGTTTCAAGTAGATGGGGAATGAAATTCCCTTTTTAATCAGACTTTTTCAATTTTCTAGTGTACTGTTCTTGCTGTACAAGAAATTCTATTGGTAATTTTATTGTGTGTTTGAAAAAATTATATCACATTTCCATCATCTTCTCTAATAGGATAAACCATTCAATGTTTCAATGTTTTCTTAGGTTTGATTCAAACTCAAACTTGTAAGGTTAAAATAACAAATTTATGACACCACGTTATTTGAACTAATGAGTAAAGGAATGTGAGATATGAACTAATTAAGTTGAAATCATTCCAAGAGATGAATACAATGTATCAAAATCATATATTTCCCTATCTTGTATACATTTGAGTCTTTATTAAAGAACACAAGAGGTTCATATATGAGTCTATAAACACAAAAAACACCAAAAGGTGACATATCAAAAAACTACACCTTCATAGTTAATGCAGTCACAATAACAGCCATCTTTATTGGCAGCCACTTGTATAACCTTGCAGTTTTCCTTTTTTTTTCTGACTAGGTTGATGCCCAAGCAGATTCAACGTACAATCTTCATAAACAGTCTAGAGAATTTTCTATTCTCCATTCAGGAAATTAATCAAACACCTGAAGACGGGAAAACAAAATAAATCACCAAAATATTGACAGAATAAAGAACCGATTAAACAAAACAAAATATAGGTCATTCAAGATTTTATCAAACGCCTTGCAATCAAAGAACTCAATTTCTTATCTGCCCTCATACGCCATGACAGAGAAGCTACTGCCCATTGTTTTTCAATGGAATTAATTAACGAAATAGAGATAGGAAGAAGGAATGAAAAGGTAAAAAGGAGATTATAATCCATGAGAAATTTCCACTCCAGATTTTCAAAAGCGATAAATCTATCTACCAGGTTCTTTTGTGAGAAATTAACCGCCTCCGTGAAATATTGGCATTTCAACTGAATATTAAACACGTAAGATAATGGCTGGTTTAACCATGGTTACGCAGGAAATGGAATCTGGCATTTAATTTAATGGAAATTGATTTTCCACGTGTCATAATATCATTAGCAGATTTGACCAAGCCAGGCTTGGGTAAGAATTTCCCTACGTTAATATTAGTACAACAGAAAAATATTTTACCCAATTAAATAAATAAACATATGTTTCTCGTGAACCTGAAATCTCCAAACTGCACCAGCAAATATCAAGAGAAAAGACATTTCCGCTCGAACAGTAGAAAATTGACGAAGCCGAACCCCCCACCCCCAAATCTTTAATTTAATAATAAACTTGTTCAATCTCCCTTCAATGGCGGCATATAATTTTGTTATGGAAGAGAGGGAGGAGTCCACGCTTTCTCCAACCGGCACTCATTCACACTTTAGAAAAGCCCATTTTCTCACACCAACAGTCACAGCGATTAACGGTGCCGTTGTCGAAGCTCCACCGCCGCACTGTCCAACCGGCGCCACATACAAGGACTTACCCCTTCAGGTAAATTTCCAAGGGTGGCAACCCCCAACAAAGAATTGGGAATCATGGATTCATAAAATGCATTCATTACATCACGAAACTTGGAAAAAAGCTGGTATACTTGATGCTATAATGAGTTCGATTTACAATATTCACCGAAATAATGATTTGATTTTTGGGTTTTCGGAGAAATGGTGTCCCATGACTAATTCATTTGTGTTTCCATGGGGAGAGGTAACTGTTACATTAGAAGATATCATGATTCTCGGAGGTTACTCTGTTTTAGGTAATTCAATTTTAACCCCTGTTCCTAAAGATAGAGAATTACTAGAGAAATTACATATTGAACGCCTCACAATGAACCGAAGCAAAGCAAAGAAAGCTGAGCAAAGATCTTGGAT
Source organism: Penstemon barbatus (assembly GCA_003313485.2). Classification (NCBI taxonomy): domain Eukaryota; kingdom Viridiplantae; phylum Streptophyta; class Magnoliopsida; order Lamiales; family Plantaginaceae; genus Penstemon; species Penstemon barbatus. Next base: position 104,100,557 of record CM064883.1, read on the forward strand.
GAGTAATTTCATGGACAGTAATAGTGAAATGGAGCATGAAGCTTTTTTGATTTATTGGCTTTCTAGATTTGTCTTTCCATTCAACTCAAGAGGCTCTGTATGCAAAGATGTATTCTCTATTGCGGTTCATTTGGCTAGAGGAGTTAAAATTGCACTTGCACCACCTGTTCTTGCTTGTATATACAAGAGTTTGAGTTTGTTGAAACTTGAAAGCAGCTTTGATTGCTTCTAGAAAAATTGGAAGTGGTGGTGATGAGGGTAATAATGACAGTGTTCTTGAAATTACTATTTCTGCTCCATTGGCTTTAGTTCAAGTTTGGGTATTTGAAAGATTTCCATCTTTAAGACCAGAACCCGATTCAGCTAGAGAAAATGAGCCAAGAATGGCCAGATGGCATAACAAGAGGAAAGTGGTTGCGAAAGATATGTTGTTGGCAATAGATGAAAATTTTGAATGGCGCCCATATATGAAAAATGACGATAATGCCCTTACTCGGGAAATTTACAAGGATAAAGAATATTGGGTGTTGGTTGATATGGACTTGGATGAGGAATTAGAGGGGTTAGTTCGATGCTTGAGGGCGAGTGAGCTTGTTGGCCTTGAACCAAATTGCATAGAGCAATATTCGCCACACCGTGTGGCAATGCAATTTGGTATGGATCAAGATATTCCATGCTACGTGGCACGAGTTAATGAGGATTCCAATATAGCTTGGAGTAATTACAATCGGCCATTTATAGATGCATTATTATACATACCACCTCGATTTTTTGAGTCGGGTGTTACGACAGGATATTTTAAATGGTGGAAATACTTAGAAGACGATGACTTTATTCCTCTTTCGAAATTGTTTCAAGTTAGTGAGAGGAAGAAGTTTGTGGCTCAAAGAATTGCGAAAAGACAAAAAAGTCTCTTATCTTCTGAGACTGAGAATGGCTCTTCTTGTGGAAAGGATATTAGTTTTAAGAGTTCAGAAAAGCTATTATGTATTGGAAGATCAGATTCTATGGGCCCTATTTCTCCTCCTCCCGGATTTGCTCCATTACATAATAGTCCAGTAAAAGTATGGGATTTACAAAACAGAGGGTCTCAAGTGCAAAAGAACACAACTAAGGAACTTTTGAAAGGGCTTGAACAGAGGCTTAGAAATCTTGAAGCTGATCATGTGCAAAAGAGCACAACTAAGGAACTTTTGGAAGGCCTTGAAAAGAGGCTTAGAAATGTTGAGAAGTTGTGTTCCCTGTTGAAAGAAGGGAGATCGGACTGCATATTTGGGGAAAAATCCAAAAACAAACCATAGGAGGAAATTATGAAGGATAATGAAATATTTTGTGGCAAATTTGTTAGAGGGAGAAGGGCTTCTGATTTAATGAGTAACTATAGCACAATGTAAGTGAGTTCCTCTTTTCCTCTTCCTCTATCTTATTTAGTATATATTAATGTTAGAGATTGTTAAACTTTGCCAAAGATGAAATATTATTTATCTCGATGTGTTGAGTAGGTGTTTTGTTGCATTTCTGCCATTACAATATGAAAATCGTACTTGTATGCTTATGCACACAATTAATATGGTCATCTGTTTGTAATTAATCGAATTCTTTTGGTTCTGAGCTAGCTTGAATTTATTCTATCATATTGGGATGTAGAGGTAGTTTCTGATTTATGCGAAGAAGTTGCGAATGTTTGCAAACCTGAAAATGGAGAGAGCAGTGTGGGTTCTTGAGGGCTGTGACATTAGAAGATAAGTATGATAGTTCTTGGGGGTTACTGTGTTTGGTGAAATGGAAGAAACTCATGATAAATTATGTGCTGAACGGAACCATGCAATATTATTAAGACGAATGATACTTGCCTAGATCATATCTTTTCGTAGACCACGAACAAAATTAGTGCATTCACCAAACATATTTGCGAGTTTTTGTGTATGATCTATGAATGACCTGGTCTAGGCAATAATTTTCCAATCAAGACCACTACAAATAAAGATAGCCAGAATTTGAGGATGAGTAAAGTTAAATGCAAAAATACTCCGTGGAGATGGAGAAAATACAGTTTACAATTTTTAATAGTTAAAGTAGTATAATTTTTTTTGGCTTCAAAATGCATGTAATTATTATATCGAAATAAACTTGAAAGCTCTTATAAACATGGATCAAAATTTACATGGATTGAAAATATCATTTTTTATATTTAAACTAATGATAATAAAAATAATATAGTATATAATTTCAAATTCTAGTATAGTGCTCTCTTATTTTTCTTAATGCTTGTAGAAAACAATAAATAATAGCTTCCTTTCTGGAGGCTTCTAGTATAAGCTTATTTTACAGTACAATTGCATTACCATGAAAAGCAGTGAAAGGAATTATCAAAAAAAAAAAAAAAAAAAAAAGCAGTGAAAGGTACATTCACACCATTGATCATGTAATAATCCAACGGTAGAAAATTGATGAAGCCCCCCAAAATCATTAGTACATACTAAAAGTCTAAGTAGGGAGTATAATAAACAAACACCATTTCGCAATCTTCCATCAATGACGTCAAATAATAATAATAATCTTGTAATGGAAGAGAGGGAGGAGTCCATGGTTTCTCCAACCGGCACTCATTCACATTTTCGAATAGCGCATTTTCTTACACCCACACTCACCACCGCCATTAATGGTGCCCTTGTCCAAGCTCCACCGCCGCACTGTCCCGCCGCTGCATGCAAAGACCAACCTTTGCAGGTGAATTTCCGAGAGTGGAGACGCCCAGCAAAACCTTGGGGATCATGGGTTCGTAAAATGCATTCTTTACATCACAAAACTTGGAAAAAAGCTGGGATTTTAGATGCTATTATGAATTCTATTTACATTATTCACCGAAATGAAAATTTAATTTTCGGATTTTCGGAGAAGTGGTGTCCCAGTACTAATTCATTTGTGTTTCCATGGGGAGAGGCAACTATTACATTAGAGGATATGATGATTCTCGGGGGTTACTCTGTTTTGGGTGATTCAATTTTGACCCCTGTTCCTAAAGACAGGGAAATAGTGGAGAAATTAAATATTGAACGGCTTAAATTGAACCGAACCAAAGCAAGGAAAGTTTCTCAAAGTGCCTGGATGACTAAATTCATGGAAAGTAATAGTGAAATGGAGCATGAAGCTTTTTTGATCTATTGGCTTTCTAGATTTGTCTTTCCATTCAACCCAAAAGACACAATAGCCAAAAATGTATTCTCTATTGCGGTTCATTTGGCTAGAGGTGTCAAAATTGCACTTGCACCCCCTGTTCTTGCTAGTATTTATCAGAGCTTGAGTTTGTTGAAATCAGCTTAGATATCCGCAAGAAAAGGAAAAAATGTCCGTCAAATTACTATTTCTGCCCCATTAGCATTAGTTCAAGTTTGGGTATTTGAAAGATTTCCATCTTTAAGGCCAAAACCAAATTCTATTCAAAAAAATGAGCCAAGAGTGGCTAGATGGCATAACTTGAAGAAAGTGGGCAGTGAGGATATATTGCTGGCAATTGATTATGCTGCTGAGAGTTTTGAATGGCGCCCATATATGAAGAATGACGATAATGCCCACCTTACTCGAAAGATTTACAAGGATAACGAATATTGGGTGTTGGTTGAATGTCGCCCATATAGGATAGGTTGACTTACACTTTTGGTACCATTGAATACGAAAATACAAATTTGGTACCATATGATATGTTTTCATTGCAATTTTGGTATCAAACTCAATTTTTCTACAAAGTTAATGACCATTAACCCCCTAATTAAGGGCAAAATTGAAATACAAATTTTTTGCTACACATTGACATGACTTCTCTTTATAATAATATAAATTTCACAATTTAAAAACTAGACACGCAATGCTCAGACTAGTCTAACATCTCTATTAGTATTAGTTCCATAATCCGAGTATTATTTCCAACAAATGAACATACAAATTTTTTTTAGAGAGACGATCATTACATCAATATCGCTACATAAAAAATCCAAAAATCTATTGAATTACAATAAAATTACGAGAAAAGTAAAAAATTCACATTAATGTGAAATGAACCCAAAATCTGACTTCAGCCTTACTATTAAAGTACAGTTGACGGAACATACCAATATATTTTAAACTTACTACAAATCGAAATAAATAATGTTGCATGAAGATGATCAAGGGTATCACCGGGATTGTCTCCTCCTATCTTGATCGTCTTCAAATCTCGTTTTGACGTCACGGGACGAACTTCGAGAAAACTCTTCAACTATTCTTCACTGTTTTTCCACTTGTCCCTTTCTAGTGAAATAGAATAGCTTTTTATAGGAAAAAATGATAAATGAAGAGTCATTAATTTAGAAAACTTAAGAGTCACCCTCTTATTTTGGGAAGATGAAGAGTTTTCTTGGACAAAGCAATTTTTTAGTGTAAGATATAAGTGTCGCTTTTTATTGTTTATTTATTATATACCCCTACAACACAAAGTCACAAACTATGACTATGGATCCTTTAACGGAAGAGAATTATTTAAAAATTCAAGTTTAAATTTCCCGTAGGCCTCTCCTATAAGCTAGACAGACTGATACAGTCCCCCAAGAAAATCGATACAGTCCCTGAAGTAATCATGAACAGGTTATTAATAGGACAGCCTCTCCTTCCTTTTCCTTTACAGCGAAAAAAGAGAGAGAATTGATCTTCAAATAATAATAGAAAATTGTTGAAGCCGAAAAGCCCCCAAAACTCTTTACAATTTAAGTTCCTAGTAATCCATATTCTCCACTGATGTCCACAAGTAATAATTTTGTAATGGAAGAGAGGGAAGACGAGTCCATGGTTTCTCCAACCGGCGGCACTAATTCACATTTTAGAAAAGCCCATTTTCTCGCACCCACAGTCTCCACCGCCATAAATTATGCTGTTGCTGAAGCTCCACCACCGCCGCCGCCGCCGCCGCACTGTTCAACCGCATTCAAAGACTTGCCTTTTCGGGTGATTTTTCGAGGGTGGAGACATCCAACAAAGAAATGGGGAACATGGGTTCATAAAATGCATTCTTTACATCACAAAACCTGGAAAAAAGCTGGGATTATCAATGCTATACTGAGTTCTGTTTACATTATTCACCGGAAAGACGATCTGATTTTTGGGTTTTCGGAGAAATGGTGCCCCATGACTAATTCATTTGTGTTTCCGTGGGGAGAGGCAACTGTGACGTTGGAAGATATGATGATTCTCGGAGGTTATTCTGTTTTGGGTAGTTCCATTTTGAGCCCTGTTCCTAGACACAGTGAAATGAAAGAAGAAATAGTAGAGAAATTGCTTATTGCACGGCTTAAACTGAACCGAACCAAAGCAAAGAAAGCTGACCAAAGTGCTTGGATGAATACATTCATGAGCAGCGGAAGTGATATCGAACACGAAGCTTTTCTGGCTTATTGGCTTTCCAAATTTGTGTTTCCAATCGAAACAAAAGACACAATAGGTATAAATGTACTACCCATTGCCGTTCATTTGGCCAGAGGAGTTAAAATCGCACTTGCTCCTGCGGTTTTGTCTTGCATTTATGGTAGTTTGACTTTGTTAAAATCGGTTGTCACCGCTGCAAGAAAGATTGGTACTCTTAAAGGAAAAGAGGGTATTCTTGAAATTACTATTTCTGCCCCATTAGCATTAGTTCAAGTTTGGATTTGGGAAAGATTTCCATCTTTAAGGCCCCAACCCAATTCTGTTCGAGAAAGTACAGTGCCAAGAATTGCCAGATGGCATAACTTGAAGAAAGTGGTTGTTGAAGTAAAAGATGTGATGTTGGTTGAAAATTTTGAGTGGCGCCCGTACATGAAAAATGACAATAATGTCCTTACTCAAAAGATTTACAAGGATAGTGAATATTGGGTGTTGGTTGATAGTGATACCGATTTGGATGAGGAACTAGAGGGACTAGTTCGATGCTTGAGGACGAGTGAGCTCGTCGGATTGGAACCAGATTGTATAGAGCAATATTTACCCCATCGTGTGGCCATGCAATTTGGCATGGATCAAGACATTCCATGCCACGTAGCTCGAGTTAATGAAAATCGCGATACCGCTTGGAGTAATTACTACAGGCCAATTAGTGATGAACAATTGTATGTTCCATCACGACCTTTTGAGCCAGGTGTTACCAGTCGGTATTTGAAATGGTGGAAAGAAGACTCGGTTGAAAGAGAACCGGAAGACGATGACTTGATTCCTCTTTCAAAGTTGTTTCGAGATAGAAGAAGTGGGATTTTTGTGTCTCAAGACGTTGGTGAAAGGCAAAGTCCTGTATCTTCTAAGCCATGTGAAAAAAATGGTTTCGAAAGGCGAAGTGCTGATTTTTCTCAAAATTCGAAGAGGAAGAGAGAAGAGGACTCGGGAGATTCAAAGCCGTTTGAAGATAGCAAAAGTAAGAAGTTGTTTGTGGCTGAAAAAAGAACTGGGAAAATTAGGCAAAAAAGTCCTTTATTATCTTCTTCAGAGGGTGAGAATGGGTTTTCTTGTGGAAAGAGTATTAGTAGTTTGAAGAGTTCAGAAATATCAGATTCTACGGGGCCAGTTGCTATTGCTATTGCTCCTCCTCTCGGTTTTGCTCCATTGCATAATAGCCCAGTAAAAGTATTGGATTTAGGAAGTGAAAGCTGTGGAAATGGTGGGTCTCAAGGGCAGAATCATAATAATTCTAAAGAGGTAACATCATTAAAATTTGAAATCAAGAACAAACCAGGAAAAGAAGGATTAAATAGCGGAGATGGAGATATAAAGGTCGGTGGTGTTGAAGCTGAACAGAGGCTTAGAAATATTGAAAAGCTGTGTTCTTTGTTGAAAGAAGGGAAATTGAACTACATATTGGTGAAAAATCCAAATAAACCATAGGAGGAAATATATATTTTGTTTGAGGGTGAAGGGTTTTTGGTTTAATGAACAGCTTTTGGACAGTGCAAGAAAGTTTCTCTCTTTTCCTCTTCCTCTACTTATCATATTTTAGTAAATATATATATATATATATATATATATATATATATATTAAGGATGTAGATTGTTAAACTCCTCTATCAGAATTTGATGCAGTCTTTTTCTGTAACTTGATATATATGGTCAGTAGATGCTTATGCATACAATTATTATGTTCCAATGTTTGTAATTATTTGGTAATTTATTGTTTTGTTCTACCACTATCAGGACCTGGACCTGGACCTGGACCTGGTGATGTTCATGTATGCTTTTTCCTAGGTGCGAATACGGAAAATGAATTGCACTCAGCAAAAATTGACACAACATGTACATGGTTCACAAAAATCAAATTAACTAGCATTGTGTTTAGAAACAAACGCTCACAACTCATTTCACAATATTCTTCGATTCAAAAAGCAACTATGAAAATTACACTCAGTTTTATGCCCAACACTACAAGATAATATATTGATCTTAGATGATTGTAGTTGATGAGTATTTCGTTATGATCTTCAAATTATTTGAATTGGATGTCACCTATTTAAAGGCACAAGGTGAACTTGATTGGTCTTTCAACATAGGAATTTGAGTATACTTGAAACTTGTAGTTTTCGTCACTAGTAAGTTGTGCATATATTGAATTGGAACACTTTAAATTTGGTACTTCACTTGGAACTTGTACTCTTGATCATTTATAAGTTGTATCATTCCCATATTGGAATTGTGAAGGTCATCTTGAAAATTGCCAAATTATTACTCCCTCCGTCCTATTTTAATTGTCGTTTTAGAGAATTTATTTTGTCCCAAATTATTTGTCACTTTAGAGTTTCAATGCAATATTAATTACATATTTTTCTATTTTGCCCTTTGTTTTTTCTCTCTCTTACTTTATTACTCCAAGAGAGATAGAAAGAGAAAGATAGAGAGAATAAAAGGAAGAGAGAGAATGTAAGGGTATTTTAGGAATATCATTTGTTTTTTCCCTAAAATTGAGGCAATTAAATAGGTGTCTTAATATGTGTGAAAACACCTAAAACGACAATTAAAATGGGACGGAGGGAGTATTATTTATGAAATTTATTTGACTAATAGTTGTAAATTCAAATATTATTTCCAATAGGCATGACACTTATTGTAAAGAGATATATTCCAATTCGTTTTCCTGACCACACAATACAAACTTTCATTGCTCTCTCAAGCTACTTTCTTAAACATCAAACAAAAACCCTCATGTGTTTCCATTAATTAAGTAATGAAATCACTAATACATAAATTTTCTCTTTTGGCCGTGAAGTTATATGCACGAAAGTGGAAAAAAATTGTATACATTCATAGAAATTGAGAAGTAATGATACTCGGTAATGCATTTTTAAAATGATAATAACAATATTGTAGTATAATAAGTAGATACTACTAATTGACATAGAAGAATATATCAATACAAGACTGGTTGTAAATTGTAATAACTAATATAACAAATGGGCCATTGATGTTAGGTCTAATTACATAATCCCCTCACATATTAGGTATTATTAAAAACTGAGAAAAAGGTATAATTGCTCACAATTTTCGAAATCGAAAGTTTCAGGAACTTTTGAGAATCTGATCATATCAAGAACAAGCAGACGAAAGATGGTAAAATTGAAGATCTGTGTAAGTTGTTGAAGCTGATCATGTGCACAACCGATGAACTTTGGGAAGGACTTGATAAGAGGCTTAGAAATGTTGAAAGAAGGGAAAAAGCGTTTTGGTGAAAAATCCAAACAAACCATACGAGGAAACTATCAAGGATTAATGGTATCTTTTTTCAATAGCAAAAACCCTCCTTGTATTATTTTTTTTAGCGGAAAACCCCCTCCAAACGGAGTACATTTTTACAGGAAAATTAACAATTATACGACCATAACATGCGAAAAAACACCCTTACTTACCTAAAAAGTTAATAATGATCCCCCTATTAACTTAGAAGATTGACAATAACCCCCTATTCATTTGAAAATTATCAATAACCTCCCTATTGGCTCATGAAGGAATTTTGAATGGATTTTTTTCGCTAATAAAAAATAACATAGGGGAAGTTTTTGCTAATAAAAAGTAACACAAAGGGATTTTTACTAATTAGGTAAAGTACAGGGAATATTTTTGCATTTAGGACTTCAAACTCTTCTTCCTCTTTCATAGTATATATATTAAGAAAATGTAGATTGTTTAACAAAAACTGATGCCTTTCATTGATATATGTCAGTCAACTGAAGCTTTGTACAATTCTGATACTACATTTTTTCTATATCTCAACAACCAATTAACAGACCAGTGGATAAATAACAATAATTTCATCGTATAAGTTACACAAAGAAAAACGGTATTTAAGACAAGTTTGTGCCGTAATATAATACAGATGGGAGAATCATGAACCTCGTAGGTCAGTTTGCAGTGGGTTGTTCTTCTTTGACAAAGTCAATCGCATTGGCGGAATTTTCATCCATATTTAGCCTACGAGAAATTTGAACCAAAAATCGTGTTAGAGAGGAAAAAATGTGGTATATAAAATTATAAACCTAGTCGCATTTGAGAAATATTAAGCTTGCAGAGTAGTACATTTTTCAGATATTTCTTGTGAAGTTTCATAGCACCGGTGCAAGCTTTTTTGGCATCAATGTTACCTGTAATATCGTTCAATATCTGAAAATTCAATATGAAAAAGCTTTAGTATCATACATAAATTTTCTTCAATGTATTGGTCGGCAACTATTTAAAACAATGTTCGATAGAACGTAGTGATAATCAAGCTAACCTTAACAACATCATCCAAGCCTCGAGCTTCTGTTAATAACTTAGAACTCTTATCTTTTAGGACACTGGCTACAAGAAATACGGAAATAGGGAGAGGTGTAGCAGCAGCAGCAGCAGCATTTTTGCCTCTATTATTCCTCATGTTTTCTCTTTCAAACTTGCCACATTGCCTTATTGACTTTGGTTTTCCTCTTGATCCTTCTGATTTCTCACTAGCTGATTCATGGTCCTCATACATGCAGAATAAATCGGGATCGTACTCTAGGGCCCACATCATCTGTCGTAAAAAGTTCAATAAGCAAATGAAAGGATAGTACGTAATCGAGAAAAAAAAAACGGCTACTCCAACCAAGAAATGCCGAATCTGGAAGTAACTGATATATAGTATTTGCTATTTGTTATTAAGAAATAGGGCAATTTACACTTGGACCCCCTCAGGTATATCCTAATTACCAAAAGACCACTCTTGTTCTGGAAATTACAAGAACACCCCTTATGATTTTACCTATTAACAAAAACACCCCTTATGTCGCCAAATTGTAAAGGGTGTTAACTTAAGGAGTGTTGACCCCATAAGGGGTGCTTTGGTAAACAGTTTAAAGCAGAAGGAGGGTTCTTGTAATTTCCGAAACAGTAGGGGTAGTGAACTCTTTCATTGAAAAGATCGCATGTTGGCTGATTTTGCTTTTTATTACTTAACCCCCTCACGGTTTTGCTTTTACAGTTTCTCCTTGCAACTTTCTAAATTTTTAATATTTACAACCTTTGGTCATTAGACGGTGACTGTTACGGAGTTGATGCCTTTGGTCATTAGGCGGTGACTGTTACGAAGTTGATGCAAAACAGGTTAAATTTTAGCGAGTAAAAGTAGATTTTATTCTATATATTCATTTATCACCGGGATATGTGTGCACCGCCTAACGGCTAAAGGTTGTGCCAACTTAAAAATACAAGTGAAAATGCCGAGTAAATTGCATAGCGGCTTAAATGCAAAGAGGCAATGTGCAATTTCTCCTATTTATAAGAATACATACTCCTCATTAATTTAAATATTAACTGATTTTCATTTAACTTTTCTTTTATATATTCATAGGGAATAATAATTAAATTCCTGAATATTTTTCATATTCTAAAAATTGCAGAGAAAGAATATGTAGTAATATGTGAACATTTACCTCCCATAGGTATAATGAGTCACCAAAAGAGAATTCTCGACGGAACAAAACCATAAGCATTCGGAAAGCAAACAGATAATCACCCCCACCTAAGGTTTCTGTTCTCAATAAAAAATTAACATTTTGTTACTTGTTATATAGTTTAATTGAAACAAATAGGAAAGTTTGAAGAAATAAAGAAAATATAAGATTAATCAACCATATCTCATATAAAGAGGGATCATAAATCTAAATGGCACCCTAATAGTTATAACATCATAATAGTGAATTTTGATAAAATCAAGTAAATAAAATGGCAGATTTCGGAAAACAACTAGTAAAGGGCATATACCTAAGTGCTGATGAAGTTTAGGATCAACAACTTGTGTTATTGAAGCTAAATTACTAAGCTGCACCTCCACCCCTACAGAGTTCTCCGTGCATCTGAAATTTCCTCGCTTTAATTATAAAAACAAATATCAAGGAAAAGGCATTAAACAACTGAACAAAAATAAATTAACAAGTAATTTACTCTGAAATGGAGTTTTTTAAACCAGAGCATCACAGAGACGGAATAAGCTAATAATGATTAAAAGAAGAAAGAATCAAATGATGAGATTTTTACTTCATCTGATAAACACAATAATCATTTACGAGGAGAATAAGAAGTGTGGTATATGAAATAAAAAATTAATTAAAAAATAGTACCAATCTTCGCATTAATCGCTCAAAGCACCAAAATGCATCTGCTTCATCCTCAAGGAGCATAACCATTGGAGAGCAAAGATCACTCATACCTGAGAAAGTTCGGTTTGCGATCAAAAGCCAAAATTGAAATCCTCCAACAAATGAAAATCAAGTTTTTAAAATGGTGAGACTTAAAAAAATTAGAGATATGCAAATCCAAAGTGAAGGAAAACTCCTGACAAGGGTATGTTTGGTTCTTGGATTTCAGCGAGTAAAACACTGAGTGAAATAATTTTCGCACGGAAAAAACGATAGAACTTTTAGCTTTATATTTTGTTCCTTTTCATGTTTCTCAGCAAAATTTAAGAACCAAACACAGAGGAAATGAACTTGTGTGACTCACCTTGGCAATACCCAACATCTAAATCGAACCAGGAATAGACAGCCAAAATATCCCAAAGTTTCGACAAATTTTCTTGCTTCTCATAAAACACCAGCGTCCGGTCTGTACGAACTACATCGAGACCTGGCATGTTTATCAAACACACCAAAAATTTACAAAAGACATAAAGTTATTCATGTATATACATATATAAATGCATAAAGAGCTAAATGCAAAAATACCCCTTGTGCTTTGCCTAATTGGCAAAAAAACCCTTGTGTTTTTTTATTAACAACACCCCTCAGCTTTTTTTTTATTGGCAAAAAACTCCATCTGAAATTAATTCATAAATCATAGGGAAGTTATTGTCAATTTTCAAAGTCAACAGGGGGATTATTGCCAAAAAAATAGGTGAATAGGGGTTTTTTGCATCCTTTGATGGGTTGCGGCTTGGGAGGGGGTTTTCGCTAATAAAAATTAGCACAAGGAGGGTTTTTGGTAATAAAATAAAAGAGGTTCTTTTTTTTTTTTTTTTTTTCATTTAATAATTAGACAAAGGAAAGCATAGGGGTATATTTGCATTTCACTCACATATATATATATACTGGAGAGGAAAAAAGCTATAGAAAACATAAGCTTGCATGTCTTCTAACCTATTTGATGTAAAGTGAGTTTCCACTGGATTTCTTTCTTGTCCACAGGAGCATGGCCATTTGGTTGTATTTCCATCCGGGAGCCATTGGAAGCATCTGATATTGCAAGATAAAACTTCAAGATTTACTGATAAATGTGTTGCTATAACTTTGGTCATATAAGTTTGGTTTTGGAATTATAGTGTTGGGAAAATATGAGAGTCAATGATTACCAATTCCCTCAAGATTAGTTTGTTGAAGTACAATTGGATCCCGAATAGGTTCTCCATTCTCCGTAATTATTGGTGCAGTAACAAATTTCCCGCTTCCAATCAAGGGAAACATTTTTCGACACTCTTCTTTCAACATAGCATATTTCACTCTGAAAGAGAAATTATTGAATTAGGTCTAACTTCTAAGGATTAGGTGTTTTCATTGATCCTATAGACATAATTGACACAACCGATATTTGATATTAATTTGACTATAATCCAGAGAATTGATATGAGATAATAATTTTTAATATTTAGCATGTGATTCATCCTTACCTTAAGAAAACTATAAATTGGAATAAAATTTATAAGATAATAAGTACCTTCTACGTTCTCGTATTTGGTCTCGTTCATCAAAAGTGCTCTTAGGATCGTAACAACCCAATAAGTATTCCCAAACATCACCTCTAATTGACGGGTGAATCCCCTGTTTCGTGACAAATTAATTTGACAAGAATCACTATCAAAAGCAATTTTCTTTGCATCATATATATATACGAGCGTGTGTGTATTCCCATACTAATTGAAAAGATATGACAATATGGTAAAGATAGAAGACCTAAGATATAAAACAAAAATTCATTTAAAAAAAAGTCCCATATTGTAAAAGATCCTTTATATCTTATTAACACTTTCTACTCACAAGCCACTAAAATTCCAAATCACAAGAAGGAAGCCATAGTCAAATCACAAGATATAGCTAAACATGTATGCACTGTATTAGCCAAGAAAAATCAAATAACTTCACAAAAGAAATCACTTAATGGAAAGCACTTGCAATTGTACAATATAAAGAGAAACTAACCCCGCGTTGAATTCGACCAAGTGTTTTGCCAATATCGAGATAACCATCAGGAGTGAATGAAGCATTCCATTTCCTAACACTTAAAGTTCTTCCAGCCTAATAATTTCCACAAAATTGCAGGTTTAACACAGATGGGATTAAGTGCAACATTAATAAACAAACAAAATCCAAGTAATACAAAAAAAAAAAAAAACAGTTTCTTTCATGGAATTGGACTCATTATAAGGACTGAATTTGTGAAAAGAATCACATAATTTGTTCCATCATGTAGGTAAATAAATGTGCATACATTCAATAATTGAGAAATCAAGACTTAAAAGGCTGCCCTTCCTCCTCCAATCAACGTGAAAATTTACCATTTCTAAACTAAATCCAAACACCATTGTTTCTAAATACACAAGAAACTGAAAAAAGAGAATAATTGAAGAATTTATACAAAAATAAAAAAAAGAGCTCAAACCTTGATTCTGAACTTGCTTTTGGGAACATCAGTGCATTCAGATCGCACCAGATAAAAAGAATCAGCTGAGGTTCCTTCATCCCTCCACATTTTTTCTATATATCGCCACGAAATAAAACAATCTATTTTTACTTGTATAAAAGAAAATTCCCAAATTGAAAAGTCTTCAAAATAGTTCAAGAACTAGGAATAATGAGCTGTTATTCGCAGAACCCAGATCAAAATCTAACAAAACAAATAGCTGGCCTTACTATTAACAAAGATTCAGGGACCGTTTCTAACCAAATATATTATTATTAATATATATATATACATACGCCATATACAAGAAAAGTTGTTTCTTTTGGTTCAAGAAGTTGGTAAAGACGTGGTTCTCAAAAAAAAAAAAAAAAAAGGAAGTTGGTAAAGACAAATAGACAATGTGGTTTTGTTCGACCCGGCCCCGGACAACAATCCACAAACAGCGCCCGTTTTATCTGTTTTCCTTCATTATTTTCTTGGAATTGTCATTGGATTTAGGACTTTTAATGGGCCGTGTTGATTTAAATTTATTATGGGAAGTAATAAAATATATTGAGGGATAATTTTTTGCAAAAGTACTAAAATTGAGTGGTTTAATATTCCCTTCGTCCAATCCCATATTATTTGACCAAAAATACTTATTTCATATTATTTGTTGTTTTAGAATTTCAATGCAATATTAATTTAATTTTTTCAAATTTATCCTTTAATATTGATTGTTCTAAATTCTAAAAAAGAGATGAGAGATAAAAACAATTATTTCTCTAGTGAGGGTATTTTTGGAATTTTATCTTCAAATTATGGCTATTTAAGTGTGTTTATATTATTTGTCATTTAAGAAGTTCAATGCAATTTTTTTCCGAATATTACCCTTTCATATTAATTGTTTCAACTCCTAATTAAGAGAGAAGAGAAAAAAAACAATTATTACTCAATGAATTTATTTTTGGATTTTTATCTTCAAATTATGATTATTTAATAGGTTTCTTAATCTTTGTGTTTATATTATTTGTCATTTTAGAAGTTCATGCAATTTTTTCCCCAAATTTACCCTTTTATATTAATTGTTTTAACTCCTAATTATATATGAGAGAAGATAAAAAAAACAACTATTACTCAATGAATGTATTTTTGGACTTTTATCTTCAAATTATGGCTATTTAATATGTTTCTTGATATTTATTACACCACCAAAGCGGCAAATAACATGAAAGGGAAGGAGTAGTTTCAATCTCATTATTATTATGATATTCTAATTTATATATACTAAATAATATATAATTATATCTAAAATTAGGTCACATTTCCTTCATATTCAATTACAATCTGTCGTTTGAATTGAATGTATTTTTGTTGACTGTTTAATAAGCATTTTAGTAATACAAACAAACAAAAAGAATATTTCTTTAATTTCTTTCTTAATTTTCAAAAACAGTTCCCTCGAGAAAAAATCTCTATTAAAAACACATAAATAAACAAACCATACTTCGGTTGGTTATAAATTAAGATGTTAATAGTGAAATTAAGGCTTGAATACGACAAATGAGATTCTTGAATTGTATAACTTTTCTTAATTTATTGTGTAGGCAAATAATGAAAAATAGGTGATAGACTGTCAAATCACTTAATTTTTAACTTTTGAGATATTATATTGTGTATCAATTGATATAATTTTTTTTTTTATAACCCAGGTGTGTGTCCAAGCTTACACTAAATTAATTCTGGTTACTCAGAACTCTTGCCCTAGAATCCTGAAGGATGTAAATCGCATGATGTGCTTCTCCC
Organism: Penstemon barbatus; assembly: GCA_003313485.2. Classification (NCBI taxonomy): domain Eukaryota; kingdom Viridiplantae; phylum Streptophyta; class Magnoliopsida; order Lamiales; family Plantaginaceae; genus Penstemon; species Penstemon barbatus. Next base: position 104,116,505 of record CM064883.1, read on the forward strand.
AAGTCTCGGGATCCCACTATACTGCTATACACTCTGCGCACAAAGGGGTCTCCACCACAAATGACATTTAGGCAGACCCATGAAGATGCTTTCATCCAAGTTCCAAATGGGATTCGAACCCCCACCCTTACCGCTGGAGCAAACCTTATGAATTGTTGGTCAGCCAGTTGAAGATATGCCCTGGGGGCCGATTGATATAATTATTATAATTATACAAATATGCTTACAATAAAATCATTTTTTTACGGATACTTAAAATCTTACAAAAATAAAAATATTGTTGAAGGAGAAAGTACACAACCCTCAATAATTTTTCGTAATGACTCAAATCAATTTTATAATATTTTGAGTCACTGGAAAAATTAAAATTTTCTCCAAATTAAAAGCTCGCAATTTTAGCCAACTTTTGCTAATACATACTAAAAATTAATTTAAAAGCAAAACAAAATAAAACAAAGAGGTAAGTACACATGTTTTAGCAATTTTTTTTTTTTTTTTTTTTTATGTTTTAAGTTTGTCTTATCATATTGTGAGCTACGTCAGATAAAATTGGAGAAAATTAGACAATTTTCGACAAATTATGGACTGAGATTGCAGTCAAGTGGATTAGAATTGCAGTTATAGAAAAATTAAAGGACGTAAAATGATATTTTCCTACTAACATAATTAATTATATTTAAAATTAAGTTTCACCTTCCTTCGTATTCAACAACAATTTGTAGTTTGGATTGAAGGTACTTTTTGTTTAGGTGTTTAAAAAGCATTTTGATGATTCTCTCAAACAAACCAAAATTTTCTTTCTTGAGAATCTTTCTTAATTTTCAAAAATAATTCTCTCTCAAAAAATTCACTCTTATATTTTTATTTATTAAGGTTATGTTCGGTTGCCAAACAACCCCAAGATTAGTGCAATTGCTCCAGACAAAATGACCAATTTTGTATTCGTTTGGGCCGATAATTTCGCGTGCAACCTGTTGTCTACCCAAATATTAAATAATTGGGCCCAATTACTTTTCTGCGAGATCAAAATGCCCCTGATTTTTAGGTTATTTACATTAAAATTGCCATTCTATTATTACAAGGATTACGAAATAGTTCGACTCAAGATTCTCTATACCACTACTAATGTACTATATTTGTGTACCATTAATAAGTAATTACCACGTATACATACATGTGACAATTATAATAATTACACTAATAGTGCACCGAAATAGTTCTCCTACATTCTCATTTCCCTCTACCATTTCTTCATTTTCCCTCCACTGACATAAGGTGAGGATGAACCCTAGTTTGGAATTTTTTTATTTTTTATTTTTTTCTCTCCATTGTGTACTCTTTCGTTTAAGAAGTAATTATTCATCATCTTCTTCAAGTTTTTCCATCTGATTTTTCATTTCATGTGTTAACTTAGCTAGAAGGAAGTACTTACTAGGTCAAACTGAAAAAGGATTTCTTGAGCAATAAGGTTAGAACTCATATACCAGCAATGATTTTCTAGTTCTTGGGTTGATAGAAGACGTCAATCGAGCGGTGTTTCCAGTATGGTGTGGAGATAGGAAAAAACGCAGGGTCGAGTGGAAAGAGGGAGACAAAGAAATGAATCTATTAGGTTTTTTCATTTATGTATTTATATGGCCGATCGAACGGCCCCAAATCCAGCCCGAAAATCAACGGGGAGATCATAATATCGATGGGGTAAAAAAGTAATTACAACCCAATCGGACCAACCGAACATATAAATTAAATGTTTGGTCTCGGATCAAATTAGCCTGATTCAATCTGCTGAACATACCACTGTTTTGTTGGGTTGATTACATAATTATCCAAAATTCGCAATTGGACCACTGATTAATAAAGAGAACCGAATACAGCCTTAAGTATACAACACAATATATATACACGTTTCTCTTATAATTTCTCCAATAGCACCAAGGCGCATAGAAATTACTAATTACAACCAAACCAAAACAGCTCCAATATGCCTCACAAAAGAAAGATTTTTAGAGTATGTTTGTTTGACGTTTTCCAAAAAAATTTCGAGTTTGAAAAATGTCAAACAAACATATTTTCTATTTTCTGAAATAAATTTTTCATCTCTTAATTTTCTCAAACTACTGTCTCAAAATCCAAACAAACAACAATTTTTCTTATATTTAAACAAAACTTATACAAACTCTACTTTGATTTGACATAAAGTAACATATTTCTTATACAATTTATCTCACAACAAATATGATTTGACATAAAGTCTTACATATCTTACACCTACAATCCAACTCTTTCAAAAAAAACCTATACATACTTTATTTCTCAAACCACTCTCTCGAAACTCAAACAAACAACATTACGCATATCGAGATTATTTTACAAATCTCCACTACTCTCCCAATCTACTTTCCCAAACACCAATCAAACAGGCCCTTAATTTCTAACACATCAGCAGACATATATATATATATATATATATATATATATATATATATATATATATATATATTATATGGTTTGTTTGGATTTTTCACCAATAATTAGTTCAATTCCTTTCTTTCAACAAAGAGAACAACTCCTTTTCAAGATTGCATACCCTCTGTTCAAATTCTTCCCAGAATTTCTCATTGGTTTGCAAGTGATTTGCTTGGACAACACCACCTGCCTTTACATCTCCATCTCTGCTATTTACATTGTCTTCATTGCCACATACTTTTACTGGACTATTATGCAATGGAGCAAAACCGGGAGGAGGTGAAATGGGCCTCGCATAATCTGAGCTTCCAATACATGATAGCTTTTCTGAACTCTTAAAACTACAACAAGAAGATAATAAAGGGCTATTTTGCCTAACTTTGCCAATTCTCTTTTGACCTACAAACAACTTCTTACTTTTACTATCTTCACACGGCTTTGAATCTCCCGAGTCCTCCACTGCTCTCTTCCTCTTCGACTTTGGAGCAAAACCCGGATTTGGACTAGAATTTGATTCAATAAAAATCATTTCAGAACTCTTTAAACCAACTTTTCCACATGATCCAGCCTCAGCTCCATTAGCAACTTCTTGAGACACAAATTTTGCATTTCTTCTATCTCGGAACAACTTTGAGATAGGAATTAAGTCATCGTCTTCCTCTGGTTCTCTTTCAACTGAGTCTTTCCACCATTTCAAATATCGTGTAGTAACGCCGGCCTCAAAACGTCGAGATGGCACACACAATTGTTCATCAATAATTGGCCTATTGTAATTACTCCACGCAATCGCGGAATCCTCATTAACTATGTGACATGGTATATCTTGATCCATACCAAATTGCATGGCAACACGATGGGGCAGATATTGTTGTATGCAATCTGGTTCCAATCCGACAAGCTCACTCGTCCTCAAGCATCGAACTAGTCCCTCTAGTTCCTCATCCAAATCGGTATCACTATCAACCAACACCCAATATTCACTATCCGTGTAAATCTTTTGAGTAAGGACATTATCCTCATTTTTCATGTACGGGCGCCACTCAAAATTTTCAACCAACGTCACATCTTTAACTTCAACAACCACTTTCTTCAAGTTATGCCATCTGGCCATTCTTGGCATAGTACTTTCTCGAACAGAATTGGGTTGGGGCCTTAAAGATGGAAATCTTTCCCAAATCCAAACTTGAACTAATGCTAATGGGGCAGAAATAGTAATTTCAAGAACACCCTCTTTTCCTTTAACAGTACCAATCTTTCTTGCAGCTGTGACAACCGATTTTAACAAAGTCAAACTACCATAAATGGAAGACAAAACCGCAGGAGCAAGTGCGATTTTAACTCCCCTGGCCAAATGAACGGCAATGGGTAGTACATTTATACCTATTGTGTCTTTTGTTTCGATTGGAAACACAAACCTTGAAAGCCAATATGCCAGAAAAGCTTCGTGTTCGATATCACTTCCGCTGCTCATGAATGTATTCATCCAAGCACTCTGGTCAGCTTTCTTTGCTTTGGTTCGGTTCAATTTAAGCCGTGCAATAAGCAATTTCTCTACTATTTTTTCTTTCGTTTCACTGTGTTCAGGAACAGGGCTCAAAATGGAATTACCCAAAACAGAATAACCTCCGAGAATCATCATATCTTCTAACGTCACAGTTGCCTCTCCCCACGGAAAAACAAATGAATTAGTCATGGGGCACCATTTCTCCGAAAACCCAAAAATCAGATCGTCTTTCCGGTGAATAATGTAAACAGAACTCATTATAGCATTGATAATCCCAGCTTTTTTCCAGGTTTTGTGATGTAAAGAATGCATTTTATGAACCCATGTTCCCCATTTCTTTGTTGGATGTCTCCACCCTCGAAAAATCACCCGAAAAGGCAAGTCTTTGAATACGGTTGGACAGTGCGGCGGCGGCGGTGGAGCTTCAGCAACAGCACAATTTATGGCGGTGGAGACTGTGGGTGTGAGAAAATGGGCTTTTCTAAAATGTGAATTAGTGCCGCCGGTTGGAGAAACCATGGACTCGTCTTCCCTCTCTTCCATTACAAAATTATTACTTGTGGACATCAGTGGAGAATATGGATTACTAGGAACTTAAATTGTAAAGAGTTTTGGGGGCTTTTCGGCTTCAACAATTTTCTATTATTATTTGAAGATCAATTCTCTCTCTCTTTTCGCTGTAAAAGAAAAGGAAGGAGATGCTTTCCAATTAATAACCTGTTCATGATTACTTCAGGGACTGTATCGATTTTCTTGGGGGACTGTATCAGTCTGTCTAGCTTATAGGAGAAGCCTACGGGAAATTTAAACTTTATTTTTTAAATAATTCTCTTCCGTAAAAGGATCCATAGTGATATTTTGTGACTTTGTGTTGTAGGGGTATATTAGTAATTAAAATAATAAATAAACAATAAAAAGTGACACTTATATCTTACACTAAAAAATTGTTTTGTCCTTATTTAGTTTGTGAAGAAAACTCTTCTTCTCCCCAAATTAAGAGGATGACTCTTAAGTTTTCTAAATTAATGATTCTTCATTTATCATTTTTTCCTATAAATAGCTATTCTATTTCACTAGAAAGGGACAAGTGGAAGAAGAGTGAAGAATAGCTAAAGAGTTTTCTCGAAGTTCGTTACATGACGTCAGAACGAGATTTGAAGACGATCAAGATAGGAGGAGACAATCCCGGTGATACCCTTGATCATTTTCACGCAACATCATTTATTTCGATCTCTAATAAGTTTAAAATATTGTTATGTCAGCTGTAATTTATTGGTAAGGCCGAAGTCAGATTTTGGGTTCAATTCACATTAATGTGAATTTTTTTATTTTTCTTGTAATTTGATTGTAATTCAATAGATTTTTTGATTTATAATTTAGCGATATTGATGTAATGATCGTCTCTCTAACAAGAAATTTTGAAAGTTCATTTGTTGGAAAAATACTCGAATTATGGAACTAATATTAATAGAGGTGTTAGACTAGTATGAGCGTTGCGTGTCTAGCTTTTAAATTGTGAAATCTATATTATTATAAAGAGAAGTCATGTCAATGCGTGGCAAAATTTTTGTATTTCAATTTTTTGCCCTTAATTAGTGTTGATTAAACTATTTTAATATTTTAACCTTTTTACTTATTTCATTTAAATAAAATTTTACTTTTACTTTTTCACATAAATAAATTATTAGGAGTATTTATTTTGCTTAAAAATGCACATGGAAATGTGTACTGGTATATCAAAGCACGTGGGGACATATGCTTAGGATATAGTACTAGTAATTAGGATATATTAGTAATTAAATTAAACAAAAATGAGCATTTCTGAAATTAATGGTGAAAAATGTAATGAGAGTTGGTTTGTGTGTGGATATAAAAAGAATAGAATTAGATTTTCAAGAGAAAAAAATGTGGAAGTAAAAAGTGATAAGGTAATAAAATGATTTTTTTCTTTGTATATGAAAATTTGATTTTTAAAGAAAATAAAGTGGCCACAAAGATAACATAAAATGAAACCCACATAAGAAAGCTTATAATATATATACTATATCTAAAGGACTGTTAATTAAAATTTATTTATATGAAATATTGACGTGAAATGGACCCTTATAGACTTATGAAGCATTGAATAATTCAATTATAATGCTTAAACTTAGCAAAAGTAACAAAACGTTAAATGAAATTACAAAGAATTATGAGGATTTACATAAAGTACATTAAATCAACGTTTAAAATTTAAAAATTATATTGTAAAGATGAATTAAGTTTTGTCTGAGAGCTCAAATTATGCCGAAAGGCCCAAAAGTAACGTTGATCACCACTATAGCTTAAGAGTAGGTGGATTCGAGGTCGATAATCCAACTTCGCCCGAGAGCCCATGTGATTAATCCAAGCTTTCACATAATTCAATTGTTTGTGTTCTCCTGTATTGGGATAAATTATTTAGTATAACCGCTGCACCACGTCATCAAGAACACGTGGTTAATACACTTGAAATATGTGGAGTAATAATTCACATTACCCATGTTCTGACAATGTGAACACAATTATTAATTATTAATTGTACATATGCATAAAAATTCAATCCTGGCTATAATACATCAAAAGAAATTATTAATTCTGCAGCCAGCCGGAAAACCTAATGACCTGGCAAAATACTTAATGAGGTAGAACAAATTTTCCCTATACTATACTATACTATACTATGCTATACGACGTCGTAGCATTCGGCCTTCCTTCTCTTCTAAAAATGCATCCAACTGAGCAGAAGGAAGAACAGTAGTAGACTAGTAGCACTAGCACAACAAAATTTGACTAAATAATGGCGGCTATTCGTGCGATGATCGGAGCTTTTCGAAGACGTTCATTTGCTAATCGGACGAACCTCTGCTCTCGAACAGTAATTTCTGCTTTTACTCCTCCTTGAAATTTTGTTTGATGCTTAATTTGGTTTGGTTAATTAATTACTGGAGTGGGGAGTATATTTGTTGTTTAGGTAAGCACACTGGTTGTAGCCGAACACGAAGGTGGGTCTGTTAAGGCTTCATCATTGAGTGCAGTAGAGGCTGCTAAATTTTTGGGGGAGGACAATTCGATATCTTTACTAATCGCTGGTTCAGGCCCATCCTTAGAAAAGGCCGCTGCACATGCTGCTTCATCTCATCCTTCCATTTCTCAGGTATCTTAAATCATGGAATTTTATTTTCGAGAGTGTCAAAGCCAAACAAATAGTCTGATTGAAATTTTTATCTATGTTTGTTTATTTAACCGAAACAAAACTACAGATTAGTCTCTACTTTTGTATATTACGTTTTCCCAATTTTTTCCCAAAAAATTAGCGGAAAGTTTAAAGCTTCTAATTTTTAAATGACAGGGAAACGAAATAATTTAATCCATGGCTTAAGTGTTTCTTTTTCACTTTTTCTATTTAAGCTACAAATTTTCTATTTAGTAGAGCTAGTTAGATGTTGACACAGAAATATCACGTGGTACATAATCATTTCAAAGATGAGTTAATTGAATTCTTTTATATGTGTAAATGGTTATGCTTTGTTATAGATTGAACGGTGGGGATAATCTTAGATAGATAAACAAACTAAAGGTGCATAATTTGTTGAAAGAGAAGTAGTGGCTGACGGGATCTATAGATATGCAATTACTTTTATGTAATGTTATTTGTTATCCAATCCAAGAATTAATCAGGAATTTAGCCGGAAATGTTCTTCTTGGGTTTCAAATTTTGGTGGGCGTTTGTTGTCCAGGTTCTTGTTGCTGATTCAGACAAGTTTGCATATCCTCTAGCAGAACCATGGGCCAAACTAGTGCATGATGTGCAGCAGAAGGGCAAATACTCACACATAATTGCTGGATCAAGTTCTTTTGGGAAAAATATACTCCCTCGTGCAGCTGCTCTTCTGGATGTTTCTCCAATCACTGATGTCATTGAGATAAGTGGGTCTAATCTCTTTGTCAGGTAACTTATTGTCGTTTGCCTAACGTGTAATTCTTGCTGTAGCTTGTTAAAAAAAGAATTGCTCACACTTACCATTATTTCATATGGCAGGCCAATCTATGCTGGTAATGCTCTTAGTACAGTTTGTTACACGGGTTCAGACCCTTGCTTGTTGACCATAAGGTCTACATCCTTTCCTTCGACGTCAATTCCGGCTTGTTCAGAGTCTAATGCGGCACCAATTGATAAGGTTGATCTCTCAACCTTTAGTGAAGGTTTGTTGTATATGCTTAACAAATTATCATTTTTTCCACATTTCTTAAGAATATTGCTCATATCTGATGGTGATTCTTTGCTATCTGACTGGAAATTTTTTCTAATCAAATATATGCTTTTTCAGATAATGCAATTGGGAAATCGAGATACATAAACCTTTCTTCACAAGATACTGAACGCCCAGATCTAGGAAATGCACGCATTGTGGTCACTGGAGGACGAGCTCTGAAAAGTGCTGAGAATTTCAAAATGATAGAGAAGCTTGCTGAGAAACTTGGCGCAGCAGGTATTTCTTAATAAAGGTGTTTCTTTTGAAAAACTTACAGCTACTTCATACATGAATCTTTTGGATGTTGAACTAAAGTTTGTATTTAAAAATACTTTTAAGTTTCCAATTTTTCAAGTGTATATATGCTCTATAGTTTAATCAAATTTTAGATATGTATCAGTCATGTACCTTTTCATCATTTCGCAGTTGGTGCCACTCGTGCTGCTGTTGATGCAGGATTTGTCCCGAACGAACTTCAGGTAAGGCATGAAAATGGACTATAGGATATTATTCTTCATCGTTTTGGTAATTTGTGTTGTACACAATAATTTAATCTCACTATCACATAATTTTTTATGCTTTCCTTCTGTATCATTTGATTTCATTGCTGTAAATTGGACTTGATACCTTTTTTACAGTTGCCATGCTGGAGTTTAATGCAGATCTATGTTCGTAAACAAACTATATAGTGTGTTAGTGTGTGTGTGTGTGTGATAGTTGGTGTGTATCAGTGTATGTGATAGTTTAGTAATGATTTGCCTCTGCTAATTCACCAGGTAGGTCAGACTGGCAAAATTGTTGCTCCTGAATTATACTTGGCTTTTGGTGTATCTGGAGCTATTCAACACTTAGCAGGAATGAGAGATTCCAAGGTCATTGTCGCCGTAAATAAAGATGCTGATGCACCGATTTTCCAGGTCTTTCCCAAATTGTGTCCCTCTTCTCTCTTTCTGCCTCCCCTCTTTCTAACCCATAAGGAGCACAGACAACTATGTCAGTGAAAATTTGACATTTTAATACTAGTGTATATGCTGATAAAGAGCTTATGAAACAGTTCAATTTATAAGAACAGAATTTACTTCTGTTTAGTAACTTTGAAATTTAGAGGCAAACCAGAAACATTCATTTCCCTGATACGAAGACAAAGGATTAGATCCAATAATCTAATATATATCTCTATACAAAAAAATTGTGAGCAGCTATGTTATTCAAAGCATCTAGGTTACAATTTTCATCAACTTGAACCCTGCTTGTTGTTACAGTGATGGCTTATTTTAAAAACTTTACCATTAATTAATTATGTGCCATGCTATCAAAATGCTATAAAAAATATACATGCTCAAGATATGCTTAAAAATTGCAGGTTGCTGATTATGGACTTGTAGGTGATCTTTTTGAGATCATACCCGAATTATTAGAGAAACTTTCTGATAGAAAGTAGAGGGATGTCGTCTTTTCAACTCACCTATTGTGGAAGCTTCTTTGGAAAAGGTTAATATGGAGAATTCAGTGATGTTTTTCTATTTTTGCTCAAGTATATTGGTTCTGCAGTTTGAATTGTGGTTGGTTTTAATAAATTCAAAACCAATGAAAGTTGATTTCAGACTTCAGGAGAATTTTACCATATATTTAACTTGAATAAATAATATTAAACATTGAAGTATATGGACTTATCAATTTCTCTTCTTTATGATATCACAAGGTATTTTGTTAATACAGCAGCAGTTCTAATTAACCACAGGTCCTTTTCTTCACGTCCGTGTAGACAGTATCTTTTTGAGCAGTAAATACTCGAGCCTTGGTAAAAATATTCCTTTTCACCTGAACAAAAGAACAAGAAATCAGGCAGATACATTAGGCATACTCCGCAGACCAAATTATCCAAACAAAACATTAACACTAAGCGAAGTTTACCTCTGAAATGTCCCTCTTACCCTTCTCTTTCTGATTCATAAACTGATTAATAGTATACGATATCTGTTGAACCAGAAAAGAAGAAATACAAAACCAAGAAAATGTATTGAGGAGACACATAAAAATAGATGAAATTTTGAAAAGGGAAACAAAAAAAGGTTCTCACCTTGGGGCTATTTACTGGAGAACTTGCAGTATCTTCTAAATCACTATCCGTTGCTGCAGTCATAACTTTAGTGTTTCTCTGTTTCTTGAAACTGTTTTGCTTACATATAATCCTATTACTTTTCCAAGAAGATAACTCTATGCCCTGATCTTTAAAACTAATATTCTTGAACCTTTGTACTGCAGAAGAAGCAGCATCAGAAACTAGAGAAGGGGTTTCATATTCAGAACAGTAAGAAGTATTTTGATCATCATCGTCATCATCATCATTATCTTTGTCATTATTCTCATACATGAATCCTTCAATGTAGAAAGTCCAGCTACTTTCTTCTGGAGAATCTGCCATTTTTGCTTCAGAAATGGCAGCAGAATTTTCCATCTGTTTACATATAAATTGAGGGAAATTAATAAATAAGGTTTTTTTGAGCCAATTTTGGAGATGGAATTATATATATAGTGAAGAACTTTGTGTGGGAATCTGGATTGTGGCCCACTTGAAGTCGAGGTAGGTAACAAATAGGCTTTCTACAAGAGTAAAACAATGTTTGAGATGGAAAGCTTTGACCTTTTTGTATTGTTTGGACTAGAATATAATTAACAGAGATTTGCCAAATCTAATTTTCTATGTTGTTCTTCTTTTTCCACTTAATAATGATTGAACAAGTACACCAAAATGGAGCTTTGGGTGGGTCGTTCACTCAAATGTTAATGATTTGTTTATTTTAGTTTCGATTTATCACTGTTTTCTTTCTAGTTTCCCAAAAAAACTGAAGAAGAGATTCCCGTTGAAAACAGAAATACGTGCCCACGGTGTCCAATGAATAAATGGCATGTATATATTGACTTTTTAGAGCTATAAATATATATTTTTCGGATTAATTAATTAAGTTAAATTGGAATTTTGGGGTGGGGTTAGGAATAAGATAGGATAAGATGTATCAAATACTAGTATGTGCAAGCATGTTAGAAATGGATCTCTTGTATAGGAAGGAATATTCTTGGACTGGTCACTTGTATTTTAGGTTGTCTAATTTGTTGATTTCTCCTCCAAATACTATATGGCCTCTATGTCTAAACTCTTGGTATTTTTTCTTCTTAGTTATTATTGATTACATGAATAATTGAATTAGGCCAGAGTCGTCTATGGTTTAATTTATTTACCCGAGTCCAATTAATTGGAGTTGAATTGGACTATACTTAATTAGGCGGCGGGCCAAATTTAAATTGAAGTTACAAAATTAATTAATTAATAATAAAGAATGGATTAAATATAATGAAGTACTACTAATCTTTAATCAATAATCATTCCCTATTTCCGTTAAGTGTCCTTCCCGAAATTAATTATTTAGGGTATGGTGCAATATATCATTTTCTAACACCAACATTGACACAATCCATTTTGAGCCAAAAACAATGGTTCGTGAATTTATAAATTTCGAAAACACTAAAAGCCATATTCCTAGATATGAAAAAGAAAAAATAAATGTTGATTTTTTTGTGGCAGATACATGCATTGGGAATTAACAATTAATATTATCACTAGTCAAACTTAAATATGCACATCTTAATAATAATACTATAAATTTAGTTAGTACTAGTAATTAGCCGGCAATTTACCTTTTTCTTTATTGAAAAAAAGTTAGAGAAATTAAGTATGCATTTGGATAATAGGAATGAATCATTTGAAAGAAACATGAAGAAAACGAGATGACATGATCTGCATAATAAAAATAAAATAAAAAGGATCTGCAGGAGTTAACATCTATTTATTTTTTTAGATCAAGTCAAATTAAATTTATTCTAGAGCTAAGATAGAATTAATTACAGTTATCAACTCACAGCTTGAACTTATCCCTTTAATGCTTTCCAATGAACTAAACAAATAAGTGTTCTTTAGCAATATTCCACACAATAAGAGAAGGCCATGCTCCTTAATGGTAAAAATAATCAAAATCAAAAACCAGATTGCTTTACAAAGGTCTCATTTAATTTCTCACATAAAAAAAAAAAAATAAAAAAAATGGGCAAACTCCAAATTTTGATGATCATTTCTCTTCTCCTTCACATTACAACACCAAGTAAACTTGGGGAATCTACATACCATAACCAATTGATTGGACTCAAACTTACAATAATATGCAGGGATTCACCAATACTTTACCCTGCATATACAAGTAAATTACAATCATATCCAATTCTCAGCACAACTATCACACCAAGAACCATTACTCCCTTCAGAAACAATGGAAATTTCTTCACGGTGCAACTATGTATCGGAGATCCGATTCAGTACGTATACTTAAACTTAGATACGGCCATGAGTCCCTTGACTTGGACACAATGCCGAGGTCACGGAAAACATATCAAGCAAGAATATCCAAAGCAATTTGATCAACAAAAATCGGGTTCATACCAAAAGGTTCCTCACAACAGTTCCATCTGCAAAAATCCAATTTTTCGTAAACAAAATAGAGATTGTGTCTATAACATTAGCTACCCTAATGGAGGATCCACATCTGGGGTAGCCTCTTACGAAAGATTCCAATTCATGACAATTAAAAACTCGACTACATACGTGAGTAAAATAATTTTTGGATGCGCTACAGAGATCAATAACATTAATTACGGCCCTGGTTCTGGGACTTTGTCAATGAACAAGTCTCCAGAGTCTTTGGTTACTCAACTAAGTAGCACAGTTGGTTGGCGATTCTCTTATTGCCTCGTTTTAAGTCCGAGGATCCGGACCTTCTTAAGGTTTGGCAATGATATTCTCAAGGGACGAGGCAAAGTACAAAAAACACCCTTAGTACAACATTTGTACTACCCTTATGCTTATGCAGTCGACTTAATCGACATAAGTTTAGGAAGCCTTCGGCTCAAAATTTCAAAGGATGGTTTAGCAAATACAAGAAGAGACAGTGGATTCTTGATTGATACTAACACGATAGTTACTAATATCAATCGAGGGGTGTATACTAGAATACGAAAGGTTCTTGCACATAGATTCGATAAGTTAAGGTTGAGAAATACGTCGGTTGCAGACTTGGATCTTTGCTATGAAATGAAATCAGGGTTGAAACTTAAACATGTGATTGTTCCAATGACATTTCATTTTGGGGGAGGGGCTGATCTTAGGATTCCAGCAGAAAAAGTTTTTGTATTGAACAAGAGGAAGAGTTGTTTTTGTCTTGGATTAAAGGCGACGAATGGGCCAAATGTGTTGGGAGCTATGCAACAACATAATACAAGGTTTACTTTTGATATAGAAAAGGGAATGGTTTCCTTTTCCCAAGAGGATTGTAGTTCAAGAGATAAAGTATGAGTTTCTTGATGTTCATTGGCATGCATATATATATGCTGAATTCAATAAAAAATGTTGTTTTTAATATTTGTTGAAATGTTTTAGGTAAGTGTCTGTCGTGCAATTAAAGTTTGCAATTTTTTTGCTTCCTAGATTCTTGAGTTCTAGATGAACACTCATATTATTCAGATAAAATTCAATCAAATATACATACTGTACTGGCATTTTGATGGAAGGCTTAGCATCCTCATAATATAGGATTATGTTTTTAATGTTCCATTTTTAAGCTCGATTTGGATGCGCTGTTTTTCACATCAATTCTAATTTGATGTTCAAGCTAATTGTTTTATTATATATCAAGCCTGAACCCTTTTGTTTCATTTTAGAGATCCTTAGATTTCTACTTCTTTTCAATCTCATAACTCATAACTTTTGTAAATTTGGGCATCTTGTTTTGTTATCATTACAAGTGGGATTACAACTCTTTCAAAATGTCTGAAAATTTCCCTAAATCATGGGACCTTGAAGAACTTACAAACTTATTAGTGCCCAAAGCAATGAGCTAGGATAATTGTAGCAACTTGTAGGCTCAGTTCTTCCCCAAAGGGCCAGAGCCTTACAAAACTTGTAACCCCTATATAACGAGGCCTAAATAGACTAATCGAATATGCTTTCAAAACTTGACGTAGTAGTAGGTTGTGTTTCAAGATTTTAGTTGTGGATTATTCCCTGCAATTTGCGGAAATGCTTGAATCTCATACTTAAATTCGTTCTTGAGGTTTCGAGGTAGTTACTTTATTTGCACAAGCAACATGAGCTTTTTATGATACGGAGTATAATATATAGCTTCACTTGCACAAATTCACATAGTAATTGTACAATAATATACTACATTAAAAAACCTCATTCATAACTTAGCCCTTTGAAGAGCAGTAATTGAACCAGAAGAAATGGTTATATCATCATATCTCTGAAACAGATAAGCCAGAAGCAAAGCTGCAGTCAATGGCACGGTGTCTCTAGCGGCACACTGCTTGTTAGAAGCCGATGGGCCATGGGGCCCACTCTGCGGTCCATTAGACCAGTACAAGTACTTGAGCAGCTCTTCCCCTCCATTCTCCTTTGTAAATCTGTTGTACACAAAATCCTCTGGATTTTCAAATATTTTAGAATCTCTCATCACAAGTGGCTGGTACCCACAAAGCAACTCCCCTTTCTTGATCTCGAAAACCGCATCATGCGAGGCAAGCTCGAAGTCTTTTCGAGCCCTGGCGAATTGTGAAGGGACTGGTGGATTCAGACGTAAAGTCTCGTACACAAAGGAGTTGACCAACTCCATTTGTTTGACTGCCTCAAAACTAAGAATGTTTTCGTTTTGTGTTAGTATTTGTCTGACTTCGTTTCTGAGTTCTTCGTGCTTGCTTTTTTGGTCACCGAGATTTGTTAGAAGTGAAGCGAGGAAAATGGAAAAGCCTCCGAAGGCGTTGAATCCTAGGATGAATATGAGATTGTGAATGGCTTCTTCTTCTGTGAGTTGAAACTCGGTTTGAGCTCGACTTAGCGTATCTTTTGCTTGAGTTTTGACAAAGTTCTCGAGTTTTCGATAGTCGGATTTGATGAGCCAAAAGGGATATGTGAAGGAATGGAGGAAGATTTCTTCAAGGGGTTGTAAGATATTGATGCTTATGGTGGGAAGGAGTTGAAAGGCGAGCCACTTGTCCATCATTATGTGGCCGGATTTTTCGATATCCGGGGAGGTGGAGGTGTCGGCTCGGAGGAGGCTGCGGCTGAGGAAGGTGAAGAGGAATTGTTGGAGAGGGATAAAGTAGCTAGCTTTTTTGTCTTTAGAGGTGGATATGTTGGATTCAATTGTGTCCCACATCTTGTCGAGGGAGGTTACCATTGAAGATACCCAAATGGTTGAGCTTCTTTTCAAAATGTCCAATGACAACTCCTTTATCTGTCATATTTAGAACATAGTTTTTCTTTCAACGTAAACATAATCATAAACAACATTGAATTTATACACAAGTATATAAGAAAAGAATGATGGTAATTGGTAAACATGCATAAATCCAAATTGGGAAAATTTAACAAATTATGATGGTTCCTTGGACCACTCCAAAATTAGAAAGATACATCGTGATTTTGATAGGATTCATGAAGAGAAAAAAAAAATCATATTGACGAGAAGCTAATCTAATAAGATCGTGTGTGTTTTTTATTTTTACGGGATATTGGTTAAACTAAAGTTTATAATAAATTTAAATGGAGTCCACGTCTTTGACTTCGGGTTATGGGCAAAATAAAAAGCCCATCCAGGACTCGGCGTCTTAGGCCATGTGTTATAGGGCTGGAAATGAAGGGATTTTGGGCTTATTTACATTATATTTGTTAATATAAATTTAAAATAAAATGTGATGCATTATTTAAATGGAATACAACTACATCACAAGAGATACATGGATTAAATCATTTAAATGGATATTAGATTTAAAGTCTCCTCCAAAAAGAGGCATCAAAATTTGAAAGAAAGGGAAATAATGTTATGTGTTTTGCTGAACGTACAAGTGGTCACTGCACCACTGCAAAAGTACAAGATTCATACTATTACTATGTGATTGAAATCGACAAGTAGTTGTTTGAACGTGAATGAAAGGAAGGAAAAGACATGTCCGTCCATTGAAATTCAGCTTTCGTGATTAACTCATCGGTCCCCAACCTAGTTCTGCGGGACCAGAACCACATTATCGTTATCATACAGGCTACGAGAATGAATATGAGTTTTGGAAAACACATAAATATTTATTTATTTATTTACGATATTAAATTTTAGAGTGTTGTCATTAAAATTAAAAGATTTTTGGAGTATGAATTTTCTAATTTGGTTTATCCAAAAAATTGGTGCCAAAATAAAAAAGCAAACATGTTCATAAAACAAGCAATTAATTAATTAATTAATAATATAAGGAGTAATGATTATTAGGCGGGCATACCTTAGAATGCTTATCCTCTGATGTATCAAGGTAAGCACAGACCCTGACACCACCTGTGAATTTAACACTCGGCATGAAATCTCCGACGAGCACATTCGCTTTCTCCACGATTTCCATGTCGAATAAATGTGAGAACGATTTCACATCCAGCACCGCAACAACGTTAGGATTTACTCCGGCGAAAAACGGAAACGACGGCGGTACATTTGTTCGAAAAACTGTACTCTCGTACTTTTCTATTCTACTTTTGAAGAACTTTTTCGGACCTTGGAACCAGAAATAATTTAGTCTGTCTGATAATGGCCCAATCACCGGCAAACCGTACCCGCCGGGAATCGTTGACTTCTTCAAGGCGGCCGGTGACTGCGGCGGCGGCGGAGAAAGCGGTGCCACCGACGGCTGTGCCATCATCCTACATTCCATCGTTTTTTGTAGTTAGGTCAAAGTGAATCTGGGGATATATAGTATGGGAGAATTGAAGAAAGTAGCATTTATTTATTAAATGAGCCCGAATCGAATAGAATTGTTTAAAATGTTTTACTTGTGCAACTTACACTCACCAGTTATTAAGAAACACGTTTAATGGCATTTTCTATCTATCTTCTTTTGATTGTTGTGGTCCTCTTCATTGGTCAAGAATGATTTGGAGTTTTTTTCACGTACTTTTGTCTTTTTTTAATCAATTAATAAGAGAAGTAGTAATAGTTTATTGGCTGACTATCTTGATCGAGGTAGCGTTTCCCAATAAAATATCTTACTTGAATTATTTTATTATTGTCGGTGGAAAATTAATAGAATTGATTTTAAGATAAATCACTCAACATTGAATTAATATCAAAGTAATAACTGATTTGTTGATTCGAGTTCGAATTTTCTTACCAACACTTTTCAGGTCGAGATCGTCAGTCATCATACCCGATTTATCTAGTGTGGTATAATTCTCTCATGTGATTGACAAGTTATTATATGAGGACGATGTTTACCTTATACACTTCAATGATTTCCGGAGAAAAAAAACGTAGTTAAGATTTGGTGTTGATCTAATTAACTAATTCATACCAGAATGTAATTATGAAAGAATTAGAAAATGGAATCTTGTTATGAAATAGTACAATAAATGGTATATGAAAACAAAAATCTTGTGCTAGATTATAGTAAACTGAAATTAAACAAGATACGATTGTAGTTTCATTTTACAATCTCAATTCAAACTCGGTTAAATAAATTAAAACTACACCCATGTACACACATACTAAGCACTCGAATTAAACGCTTGTTTGGCTCGTACGGAGCTTGTTATAGCACGACTTGTTTAAATTAAGTGAAGCTTTAACTCAAACTTCAATTGGAAAATAAATTCAATCAAGTATGAATTGTGGCCCTAGGCTCAACTTCGCTGGTTTTGATTTCAACAAAATGATTTCGGTGGAACCTTTAAAATTTCATTTAATTAGGTTTTAAATATTGAGTTGTGTAGTTTTGATAAAGTTGAAACCCACTCATAAAATTTAGATATTGGGATTTGGTAAATAAATAGGTGATAGAGGGTCAAATCAATTTATTTTCTATAGAGTTGGAGGGCGAAAATAGGTAATAGGCGTCAAATTTAAGTTTTACACTTCTGTTTTATAGAGATTTAAAGGTGTCAACAATTTGTTTTCTATAGAGTTGTCAACACTTTTGCAAACAACATGAGTTTTTCTAACATCGAACGCAACAATTTGGTGTTTGAGAAATTAGTTTCAAAGTAAGATATTTTAAACACGTAAGTTGGAAGCTTCTCTTGAGGTGTTTTCTGATTGTAATTAACTTAATTCAAAAGCTCCGGCTACAACTTATTTAGTAGAGATTGCAAAAACATCATAAGTGTGAATTTCTAAGTTTCATGAATTTTTTTCAAACTTTATTTAAGAAAGTTCTCACTCAATTTTGTGAAATCTTCAAGATCGGGTCAAAACTCATCCAAATAAAACCCGTATTCGAATCAATTAAATCAATAAACATGGATCATTAAATTATCATGCAGCGAGATTAATGAACGTGATTGGTTTCGGCGCATTATTCGTCTAAAAGCTCAATGTGCTTTTAATGTCTAGACAAGATATTTTTGGTGTTGCACTGATTATCATGCAGTGCAATTAATGAACAACAGGACACCATGTTGTTTTAATGGCCAAAAAAGATTTTTTTGGTGTTGCATTATGATTATCATATTTCCTCTCCTCCCGGCCCTTTGATGCACATATCTTTGCAGGAGTTATCTAAAGTTAAAGGTTCTAAACCATACCCAACTCAAGCTTAAAAAGTAATTGTATTGCTTTTTTCTATGTTCCCATGATTTAAAATTTTATTGTAAAATGTCAGACTTGATTAAAATAATCAAACAAAGCATGAATAACTTGTTCTTCTTTTCTCCCTCCGTTTTATTATATCTGTCATTTCATGTTTATACACACAAATTAAGGAAATCATTGAATATGACTGAATTATAGAGAGAAAAAATAAAAAAAATTAAGATACTCTTTTAATTAATTATCCTCCACTAATGACTACTCCATCTTCTATCTAACTCTATTTCTCTCCAATATCAAATCTTTCCATATCCCTTAAAAGGCAAAAATGAAAAAAAAGTAATTAAAGCTTTATTGAAAATTCAAAGTGACAAATAATATGGCAAAAAAAAAAAAAAAAAAAAAAAAAAAACAAAGCAACAAATATTATGAAACTGAGGGAGTACTCGATTATGTCAACCATTGGCAATCATGGATTAAAATTTTATATAACTTAGTTTCTACCCATGTTTTTTTGATTTATAATTTTTTCAAATGTTTTCGAAATTCCAAAAATTCTTGGAAAGTTTCGAATATGCTGACGGAAACAAAATTGTAATCCATGGTGACAATCATGAGAATGCTAAATGATAAAGTAGCTAAACAATCAATATCACCAGTGTTCTGATCATTTTCATCTTCATAATTTTCAGTGGGCATTACAAAATCAAGAATCTGATTCTTTTGTATTCACCCAATTTACAAAATTAAGAATCTGATTCTTTTTTCATTCAATCAATATATTTGAGACTGGATTGATCCTACGATATTTCAATCTACAGCTCGCTCTAACACACATAGCAAAATAGTAAGTAGGTGCAGCTTTGAAGTAGAGTTACCTCATCAAGCATGTTCATTGCGGTTTAAGGTGTATGCTCAAATCATCTAAGCTGGTGTAGTCACGGATAGACAAACCATGCTCGTTTGCTAAATGTAATAGACATATGAAGCATAAATGCGGGGAAATATCATTCAGAGACCCCGCGGCTCTACATTCGTCTGGAAAATCAGACAAGACTTGCTTGAACGATATAACTTCTTTGGGTGCCTCTTCCTGAAAAAGTAAATTTTTAACGAGTAGAATGCACAAACACCCTTTATGCTTTGTCTAACTAGTAAAAATACATTGGGTTATTTATTTTTATTAGCAAAAACCTCCCTGTGTTATTCTTTTATAGCCAAAAACTCCTCCCATACGGAATACATACTTTGCAGAAAAAATAACATTTGGACCCCCAAAAATTTGAAAAAACACCCATCTTAACCTAATTTTTTTTCAATAATCCCCTCTTAACTTGGAAAATTGGCAATGACCCCCATGTTCACTTGAAAAATTGACAATAACCTCCCTATTGACATGTGAAGGAATTTCAAATGGAATTTTTTGCTAATTAAAAAAAAAGAACACTGGGGATTTTTGCTAATTAAAATAACACGGGGTTTTGCCGATTAGGCAAAGCACATGGAGCATTTTTGGATTTAGCTCTTTATTAATTGAGGATGGGGACTGGGACACTAAGAGACCCCAGGCAAGCAAAACTTACCTGAACTGAGATCTGATTCAATTTCTGTATATGGTCCCAGAGAATTTGCTTAAGTGCATGAACATCAACTTGTTTAGATGCCTTATCGTAGTGGACCTCAATCTTATTTACCTGTTTAACCATCAAATGAAACTAAATGAGCAATGACTTCAAAGAATCCAAGTAGAGTAATGCAGAGGATAAGATATATAGGATCTCTTAAAAAGATTTGGCAAGTGAAAATGAGAAATAGGGAATACACATCCACATATTGATATTACAGACTCAACATTCAATCCCAATG
This sequence comes from Penstemon barbatus, assembly GCA_003313485.2. Classification (NCBI taxonomy): domain Eukaryota; kingdom Viridiplantae; phylum Streptophyta; class Magnoliopsida; order Lamiales; family Plantaginaceae; genus Penstemon; species Penstemon barbatus. Next base: position 104,137,282 of record CM064883.1, read on the forward strand.
TGAACAAAACGCAGGCAGCCAGGCCTTGCACTTTTTGAGTCTCATTATATCTATATATCTGACTTTATAGGATTTTTTGTTGACACAGAGGTGAAAAACCATTTATAAGGACTCCAGAAGTGATCTTCATGTTCTGGGAGAAAGAGTGAAAGCAAGAACTAGAAACCCAAAATTACTTAGTCTTGGACTCTCTCTCTCTCTCTCTCTCTTTCTCACATCAGGCACCCTTCATCAGCCAAAATTATTACACGAGTTTTGTCTAATTTAATTTTCTTATGTTTTCACTTTTCAATATGCACCAAAGCAGGTTGAATAGTCGTGCCTCAATACTAATCTTTCTAAAGAGAATTATGTATCTTGTGAACACGTCATGTTATTCAGACTTTAGATATTTTGATTAATAACATGGGAATTATTTAAGCCAGTTTTACAAATACGAAAAAAAATCTTGGAAGTAATATTCCAGTGAAGTTCGATGCAGGAAAAGAAAAGACAAAAGTTAAAACAAAGGTTGATCAAGAGCATAACATTTGAAAGATTTAGATCAGACTCTCAGATTGTCTCAGATTGTAGATTTTTCTAAAAAGAACTTATGTGAAACCCTAGAAAGAGAAGGTATGCTGTAAACACCTTAACATCAATCAATTTCCTTCATTCTTAAGCATAGATTTCTTACATTTACAACAATCACATTCCTAGTTCAGTATATAATTTACTATATAAAAGAATTTACCCATGCATAAAAACATAACATATTTAAAGTTATGTTCTGGTGTTTAGTACGGTTGGAGGATTATCCATCAATTGAGTTATTATCCATCAATTGAGTTATTATCCATCAATTGAGTTGCGAAAACTTCTGGATAGGTATCCTACATCTGAACCGAATTCTTTTTGTTTTATGGTGTTCTGCCATATATGTCGGCTTTGGCTCGACTGAATGTTTTAAGTGTGAAACGATAGTCATAATTTTTATTTGATTGAATATTAAGATATAGGAAAAGATTGCAGATGAAAACATAATGTATTTCAAGTTGCTAAAGCTACTTCAACTAGTAAGCATCCCTGTCAATGTACTAGACTACTACTAAATAGTAAAAAATTGTCAAGATAAATCAACTAACCTGCCGAGGTTGAGACACGAGTGTGCTCGACTCCTCATTATCACTATAAGCATGTCCATCATCAAATGCACCACCAAAACCATCTTCATCATCCCAAGCTGCATTTTCTCCATAGCCATTTGTATTTTGGATTGCTTCATCTAATCACAGTAATGAACAATCTCACTACTTCACATACTATAAGAAAATTAACTGGCGAAAATTTGGGTGACATGATAAATCAAGATAAAAAAATGTCATATGAATTGTAAAAACATAGCACTTGCCTGTTCTCTTCCTTCCACTCTTTCCAATGCACTGCAACAAAAGAAAAGGGCACAACAATAAATACGACCACGCTCTAGAGTTATGGACTAAAGTAGATAAACAGGAAACTGAAAGACGAGGTAGACAAAAAGATAAATGATATCTAAAGACGTGTTATATCAATTTGCTGCTGAACGAACAAAGTTCAAATGGAAGGAGGTTAAGTTGTTCCAGTTTACCAACACATGAGGTAACAAAAATAGCTTGACAAGATTCTCTGGTTGGTAGTGACAATCTTCTGGAAGCCTAGTGTTACAAGGTGCTCTATTTGCTGGCAATAAAAGTGACTTCGGATTCTTTGGAGGAGCAAAGATGTGTGAAAGATCCATTTCTACGGCATTTGAAAATTCAATGTCAGAATCTACTTTCTTGTTTTTCGATTTCTTGGCCTTCGGTGATCCATCTTCTTTGGCTGGATTCTCAGGATCTATAATAGAAAACCGGCAATATATAAAAAGAAAAAAGAAAAAGAACTGGAACTTTTTCGATGTTTATAAAAACATACCTTTACCCTTCCGATATTTCCAGTGACTGGGACCCGCCCACGCGTTTTTTTTTGTTGGAAATCCCAAACTTAAGAATAAATAACCATCAACTTCCTCAAATTTATCTTCCTCAACATTGTCATTAAAATTTAATTGTTCATCAGCCTATCAAAATCAACCAGAAGTCACCAAAAAAATTGTCATATATATTTCATTTTCTGTATAATTTAATGGAACATAAAATGTAGAAGAAAGAAAAAGGCAATGAGAAACTACAAAATCAGAAATGTCTTGTTGGTTGGGTAAATTTTGATCCTCGTCATAAGTGCCTTCATCAACCATAGTAGCTTGGTCATCCTGATCAAAATCCCAAGTCCCACAATTCTCCCATGTGTCACCATCTACGTCCTGATTATTTTCAGAATTCTCACCGACTTTCACAGAAGAGTATACTTCAGATGGTCTTCGGTTATCTTTATCAAACTGGCTTACTATAGCACTAAGGCTAGGAGATATTTCCGATTTCTCGAGCATACCAAACACCATAGGTCCAATGAACTCTGAGCAAAATAAAACATATAAGAAGTGTGACATAACCTACAAACCAACCATTCTCTAAAGAAACAGTCAGCATTAGCTCTCAATTTACGTACCTTCAGCAAAAGACAAATCAATTGTCTCCATTCCATCACATTGAGCAACAGAAGATAAACATTTTCCAGGTATTTCCGATGAGTCAAAAAGGACGCGGCAGTTTGCATATACACCAAGATTGTTCAGCAACAGACCCTTAGCCCCACCTTCGTCAAACTGTGCAGAGGTTTGATGGTATAGAGGATCTACCACAAAGGCAGCTAAAAGAACAAAGAAAATCAAGTTACATAGATTACGTTAAAAAAAGTACATATACATGTGTATATATATATATATATGCATGTAGAGAGAGAGCCAGAGAGAGAGAGAGAGAGAGAGAGAAAGAGAAAGAGTTCCAAGTAAATATAATCCAGTCTGTCAAGACTCAGTCCAAGATGCTTACCATCAAATTTCTTTGCATTTATCGCAGCTAAAGATGACTCTAGTGTTGTTAAAGGTGAAAGCTGCATAAATACACTAGTTTCAATATACAAAAATTAATATATCAAAGATAAAGAGATTAACTATTTAACCTATTACGTAGAAAAGAGACTCTTAACCTTTGTCTGGTGATCTTTCTGTGCTTTTCCTTCCTCTTGTTCATCGTTGATATTGTCATTATTGGGCACAGAATCTGGCATAGATAAACCATTAAAGACCAATATATATCGAAGGGAATTTATTACTACACAACTCAACAAGTAGAACAAATAAATACTTCAAACAATTATGAATTCAATTGAATCTTCAAGGAATTACAAGTAAATACACATGGCAGGTCATGTCATTCCTTGACATAATCCCATGTCAAGCATTATCACTAAACCGGGGAAAAAAAACAAAAAAAAGGTAGCTAATTGAGAGTATTCTTCAATAAGAATATAATATAAAATTGCAGATAACAATGAAGATTGGTTGTTTGCCTCAATATAACATTGGAAGATTTAGGACACGGGGTCAAACACAGTAAAAAGAAGAGACAAGGATCCAGGGGGCGCAATCGAAGGATGGAGGTAAGAGATTAGCATGAATTTACTTTAATTTGTTCGAGTTAGACTGCTCCGTGAAATCACACAGAATCTGAAGTCCTCCAGTATCGTGGCCACATGTTTAACTTTGCAATAATGCAATTCCACCACTAACTTTTTTGCTTTATTAAATCAATCCACCCAGCTGACAGATGATGCCTGCTAGATGTTTAGCTTCTTTTTTCCGACAATCAAATGTGTAACTGAATGAGTACAAGTTGAGAACAAGCTAACAACTGAACTCTGATGTAAGTGTCATTGCCTACTGTGCCTCTACTAATTACGGAGAAAATAATGATTTACCAATTATCACACGAGAAAAAAGAAATCAAGCATGGAAGATGATGGTGATGGTGATGATTAATTACTCATTAACAAAATAACACACTTCAAATAACTTAAAATATAAACGAAAAAGGAAATATCAACACATAGCAGTGAAGCTTTGGCTATAGCAAACCTAACCTTGTTCATCTTCTTGCCCAACCCGATTAATTCCTCCGAGGACTTTATATGCCTCAGAGTGTACAGAATCCACCCTCATTGAATAAATCTTAACTCCTGCTTCAAGTGTACAACTGGCCTACAATTTGGTAATTCCAGACAAGCTTACATTAAAAGTTTTCTTATGATATACAACAAACAAAAATGCTAAAATGCATATATACACATAAAGCATTTAATGCTGCTATATAAAAAACATGTCATTATAATAAGACACCATATGAACATTTTCAGCCATATATCTACAGACACTTAGGCTAATGACCTATACCCTCTGATTGTATAGGAGAACCTTTTGACACCCTAATGCGGCTCTGAGAATGCCAAAACCAATACAAGCTTGGGACAGCTGGTTATGAAATCCAGCTCAAACAAAAAAAAATCTTGAATTCAACTTGCTAATTCATTCCAAAATTCCATATAGTTTTCCTCTTCATATAACAATAAACAAAAACATGTGTAGTAGCAGTTACTTACATAATTACCTCTCAGCAATGTAATCTAATACTTCAGCCTTAACTTGGTGGCCTTATTCCCTCATCCAACTTTTTGTTCTTATAGATTAAACAACAAGTAATGTTATAAAAGCATTGATGGTCACAAGTTCCTATGCAAAAATATCGCTTGCATTTTATGGGGTCTGATCTCCATCATTTCAAATGCAAAATGCTCAAAAGGGAGCCCTCAAATGATTTATACCTTTTGAAAATTGGTCTCAAAATCATTTTCCTCTTCAACTTTGATAATGTCGTTGAGATGGTCAATTAAATTCAGCTCCCACGTATTTTTCTGGTTAATTTTCTGCAAATCCCACAAATAAGTAACATTAAAATAAAATGAAATAAAAACATACAAACACGCTTAAAAGAAGATTGTTTTACATTTTCGCTAGCGAGTTTGATGCAGTTTTGGAACAATTCGAGAATCTGATCTTTTCCTAGAAAAGGTTCGGCTTCGGAAGCGGAAGCGGAGATGGGGGCGGCGATCTTGCGGCGGATGGCGGCGGCGCGTGCCTGAGCACGTTCTAGTTTGTCATCGTTGGAGCCGAGGAAGAACGGGCTCTTCGTTGGGGAGGTGAATGGGGCCCGTTGTTTCGGGTTTGGGCTTAGGGTTTCGGCCATTTTGTGTTTCTCCAAAGAGTTCAGAATTGTGTGTATGTGTTACAGAGAAGGTTGAGTTCAGATTTTGAAATGAGGTTTTCTTAAAATTGCTAGCTTTTGTTTCCCTCCGACGACATTTGAATTTAGGATTTCTATATTTATCGATTTCTTTTTTGGATTTTTTTTAATGGTAATTTGATATAAATGAGGTTTTTTTTTTTTTAAAAAAAAAAAGAAGAAAAAAACATATGTCACTATATTTACTCCATTATTTTTCTTTTTTCTTATAAAATTATATTTTATATCACTAATTTACACAATTATTTTACTAAGAATTAAATAATAGTAATATAACTTTTTCCATGTACTTGGCGTGGTACTCCTGTAATATTTGGTTAAACTAAATTTATATAAAGTATTTAGGTTGAAATACCAACGGAAAAAAAACTCTAAATACATACTATAATAATTATTTATAATTAGATGTGGTTCATTACAGTAACCCCTATTCCCAACATATTTAAATAGTTAGATTAAATTTAGTTTTCAAAATTCAAATTATATAAAAGCAAATGGGCCTAGAGGCATTATACACTGGGCCGACTTTTGACCCAAAAGTGATAGACCATTCTGGAAATAAATCTGGTACTTGGAGGTGGGGTTCAATTAATTTCAATACAAAAGCTTTTCCAACAAGAAATGAATTCGTTAGATTAAATAAATATCCAATCGAAAATTATTCATCTTTCAAAATTTGATCAGAAGAAAGAAAGGGTTTTTGGAATTTACAAATTTGGGAGAATGGATTTTGAGTTGAGAAGAGCAAGGGAGAAGCTCGAGAAAGAGCAAAAAGAGAGGAAAGAGAAGGCCAAATTGAAATTAGACAGAGAGAGAAAAATCAAGCAAGAAGCCGATCGCCAACGCCAAGCCGTCGAAGCCGTTCAGCGTGCTCGCCGCATCGACGCTGCAGAAGCCGAAGCCAAGGTTTGAATCTGATGCGTCGTCGTTTCTGTTTTGCTTCTTCATCATTATGAGTATTATTGTTCCGTCGATTGTTTTCTCAATTAGTTGATGCATTTTGTAGATATTTGATAAAATATGTAGCTTCGCTTGATTAAGATGATGAGTACTTGTTATAATCTTTGTTGATAAGCTAGTTTTTGGATTGTGTAAATATATTTATAGAACGTATTATTGTAAGATTATATTCAACTTGAAATTCCAAACATTTTTTTGGGATTCGTTCTTGTAAGGAATTTAGTGATTTTTCCAAGAAACTTTGAAAGTATCCTAAAATTGGGGTGACCTAGTTTTTGATGGTCTTAAGAATTTTATTGATAACTTGCTAAGACTTACCTGAAGTATAAGTAAAATGTTCTCTATAAAAGTAAATGTTTGCTCAAATCATCCCTTAATAAATGAATTTAACATATCCATTCATTTTGAAATTGCTATATTTTGCTTAACATTAAAAAGTGTTCAACTGATGTTGCTTCCCTTCACATTGTGTTTATGATGTCCATTTTGCATTTATTAATTATTGGTTTGGTTCGTCTGAGATAAGAGCTTTTAATCAAGGTTTAAATCTTGATTTGATTGTTGTAATTTTTATGTCTTTCCCTCAGGCAAGTCAGCTAGCACAAGAAAATTTGCTTGCTGGTCGGGGAGTTAATTTTTCTCGTACTCTAGAAGCTATGCCTTATCAGGGATTCGGAGATAAGATTAAACTACCACCTTCCTGTTTCACCGAGTTGTCTGATCAAGGAGCTTTCGACAAAGGGCCAATGCATTTCTCTCTATCATTAATTCCTCAAGACTCTCTTATACGTAAAGAAAATGCTGAAAAAGAATCATCAAAGATAACACACGCTGGCGTCCTGGAATTCACTGCAGAAGAGGGTTATGTAGCGCTTCCTTTACACTGTTGGAGTAACTTATTCCCTACAGATGCTCCATCGTCTGCTATGGTGGAAGTACAATATGTTTGGCTGCCAAAAGGAACTTATGCTAAACTTCAATCAGTTGAATCTGGCTTTTCAGACATACCCAATCACAAGGCAGTCCTAGAAACTAGCCTCCGCCAGCATGCAACTCTTTCCCAAGGTGATTTGCTCACCGTAAATCACGGTGTCTTAACATATCATTTACGGGTTCTTGATTTGAAACCTTCTTCTAGTGTATCTGTTCTTGAAACGGATATTGAGGTTGACATTGTAGGACCCGAGTCCGTCAAAAGAGCAAACCAACATGTACTGAAACATGTACTGAAACCTCTCATACTCGGAAAACCTGACACTAGTACGGTTGAAGAAGGAAAGTACAAGTATTATGAGTTCTCATTAGATGCAGACTCTTGGAAAAGTATTTCATCCAAGGAAGCGAAAGTAGTGATTAGTTTAGAGCCATTAACACAAGGAGGGGACACCGACTTGTATGTCTCTAGACATCCCCTTTTGTTCCCCACACGGCATCAACACATCTGGTCTTCCCATGACTTGGGTTCGAAAGCATTGGTGCTTGGTGCAGAGGATCCAAACATAGGAAAGGGTCATTATAGTGTGGCTGTTTATGGCTTTAAGGGCACCTCGAAATTTTTGGTTTCTATAAATGTTCAAGATGTTTCGACTCAAAATATGGGCCAGGTTGCTTCGGCTTCGTTGTCTCCTATTGATGTAGATACTTCAGAGTGCAGTAATTGTCTACGATATATACCTTCTAGAACTGTGGCTCTTCATGAAGCCTATTGTAGAAGACATAATACTCTCTGCAAGCATTTTGGTTGTGGGATTGTGCTCAGGATTGAGGAGGTTGGAAGCCATATTCACTGTGAGAAATGTGGCCAAGTTTTCCAAGGGGCGGAAATTGAGAAGCACATGAAAGTTTTTCACGAGCCACTTCAGTGCCCTTGTGGAATTTTTCTTGAAAAGGAACAAATGGTAAGAATCATGAGTTATATTTGTGAAATACATACATGTGCTAGTTCTGATCAGCAAATAAGCTCCTCTAATATATTAATAAACACATATCCCCTTTGTTCATAAAAATGTAGCATTAAGAAGACCCCTCAATATATACTAAAAGCAGTGTAAGTGTCATTAATCCCTGTGTTTTTAATTGAACTTTTCGATTTTTATAGGTGCAACATCAAGCTTTGGATTGCCCCTTGCGACTTATAACATGCCGATTTTGTGGAGATATGGTGCAGGCTGGGGCTTGTGCTGCAGATGCACGTGACCGAATAAGAGGATTAACAGAGCATGAGAGTATTTGTGGATCTAGAACTGCACCTTGTGATTCATGTGGGCGTTCTGTGATGTTGAAAGACATGGATATACATAGAATTGCTGTTCATCAGAAGAACTAATCATTACTTCACTTAGAAAATTGGATTTTCTTGGACCGAGGAAACAACTTATGTGGCTTTAAAATGCATGCATGGTGAAACTATGATTACTTAGATTCTGCAAGCAAAACTGAAATGTAGTGTCATCTGAATATATTTGTATCTAAGACTGCAAATGTTTGTTGAGAGACTTATTCTTCTACTTTTGTATTTGGGTATTAATCATTTAACCTTCTCTATGTGAATGACTTGACCATGGGATCTTGTACAAGTTATTGAAAAATTATTAGAAATTTGAATCTTCGTGTGGACAATTTTATATAGCTATGTGGTCTTTCACGGAACCGTAATGCCAAACTCAAGCCATGCGTATAGCATATAAAAGCTTCATTTTTCTTTTCTTTCAAAATAAAAGCGTAGATGCGACCTATTTCGCCAAAAATGGACCAAGGAACTTCTAATTGAAGAAAATGTTGAAAAAGAAAACAAGTGAAAAACTACACATCCAGAGTTGCTTAAAGAAAGTTGTTCTCATAAATTGAGCTCCAAAATGTGACTAGAATCCTCGGACGCCAATGAAAGTTTGGGTACAATAACCTTTAGATTTTAAAAAGCTGTATTCCAATTTCTCCCCCTTTTTCAGACACTATACTCTTATTTCAAGACAATAAATCACCCTTTACAACACTGATTCCTATCTAGCCTGTTCAAAATTTATTACAGACTCTTTCCTCCTCCATTCACAACCAAAAAAATGTACAGTATGTATATATCATTATACATATATATTGTATATGAAAGTCAGATCTTTGAATTGCTCATACGTGTAAAAGAAGCGCAGCTTCAGGAGGTGTGAAGCTAAGTATAACCTGAGAAGCCAATTGCTATCTGCCTGACATAAGATTTAATAGGCCTTGATTTCCATAAAAGGAGCCCACGTCCCAATCTTCCGTGGTAGACGAGAGAGTCATTAAAGCCACCACAATGGATCTCATGCTTGGTCGAAGTTGTGGATTTTCATGCGTACAAGCTTTTGCAAGCTGTGCCATCTATAAACACATAATGTATACTAATAAATAATAAATAACTTATAGTAAATCATGATTGATGAGGAGAAAATATTATGAGGTTGACAGTCTTCAAAAATGTCGAACCTTTTGGGCCGAGTCAAGGGGGTAATTATCTCCAAGTCTTGGGTCAATAAGTTTGGGTAGTTCTTCACTTGAATTGGGTCTATTAAGTACTTCTTCAAACTGTAAATCATCAGTTAATAAAGCAAATGATAAAAAAGTCCAATCCCATCTATACGATTGTTAAAGATATGTTTGGTTCTAGTGAATAAAATCACGAGGAAAATAAAAATGAACAAAAAATTAAGTTTATTCTTCTATAATTTGACGCCGAAAACATTTTCTTTAACTCACTAAATTCTAGGAACCAAACTGATTCACGTTTATATCTCAATCTCCAAGAAAATCGAGAACTACTTACTAAAGCAACAAGGCCCCTTGAGTCTGCAGCAGAACCACCAGCCTTAACTATGGCTTCCTTGGCTGAAATCAACTCGTAAATGACAACACCAAATGCATAGACATCTACTTTAGGAGAAACATCACCATATTGAGCATATCTGCAAGCAGAATTCTGTAAGTGGAAATGTGTCGATTGGCTAAACTATAGAAAATCAAACTCGATCATGGTAGAGAATTTTCAATAACCGTGATACTCCGATTACATTTCCACTGGATTATAGGCTGTCAATTACCCTCTCACCTGAGATAAGTTAATGAGATTTTGATATCTAACTAGATCAATGCTTTATCTATTTTCCGGTCTCTTTCTTCGAGAAAAGATGTCGGCTAAATAAATAGTTTAATGGTAAAAACACAGTTAAGCTTTTTGGCCCTTTACACTGGAAGAAACTAGATCATAATTTTGCACTTTTAGTACTATCACCTCCATTTCATGCAATTTAAAGCTGTCATAAAGAGACTATTCTATGGAACCAAAAGTGCGAAATATTTTAAGAATAGCGACAAAAATATAGTTTTGTATAGTGTGGGATCAAAGTGTTGAGAGCCTCGTCCACCAGACAAAAATGCAATTTGCCAAATTTTGCAGTTTCCACTTTAACTATAATATCAAGATACGAGTAGTAAAAATTATGTCACTCATGACATGTGATGATGCTTTAGAGGACTTACTCTGGTGGCATGTAGCCAAATGTACCCACAAGACGGCCTGTAGGCATCGAATTACTTCCAACTTCCGTTAATTTTGCTAAGCCAAAGTCTGCAACCTGCAGTGCGAATTAGTTATTTTAATTTATGAACTAATTTAATATTAAAACTATTAAAATTTCAATATATAGGCTGTAATACAACCTTTGCATGGAAGTTCTTGTCTATCAAAATATTTGCTGATTTGATATCACGATGAATGTAGACCGGTACAGTGTGTTCGTGGATATATTCAAGACCTCTCGCTGAATCAAGAGCAATCTGCACCCTAGTTGCCCATGGCAGTGGTTCCCTGTCTAAAGAGTATATAATATTAAGGAGAATTGTGAATGCCAAATTGTTTTGTAACATAAAACACATTAAACTCACAAACCTGTGCCGCGAAGATGTTGACTTATGTTTCCATTCTCAACAAATTCATATACAAGAAAAAGTGAGCCCTCAACACAATATCCTATCAAGCGCACCTGTATTCAAAGAATGTGAAGATGTGGCAACCCTAATACTATCAAACATTAAACTCTTAAGGAAATAAAATTAGATATACAAAAATATTTTTTATCTTTTTATCGGTGAAACAAAGTATTCCTTTATCCCCTAGAATAATTTTATATATTTACTTGTAATTTGCAAGGAACTGTATTGGTTCAAAAATAAGCAAAGGGGGTGACATTAAGTTACTATCCATGGGAATGTTTAGATCATAAATTCAGCACAAATTTATTAAATTGGTTAGAAAATATTATCACTCAGTGGCCAGTGCCATATTTGATTGAAGAGTTTCAAATCTTATATTTGGGGAAGTATCGATAAATAGCTCTCACTGATTGTAACTTCATTGTTGACTTTGGTGCAGCATATATAAAAAAATTATGGAAAGAAAATATATAAGAGAAACTGTGCATGTTTCGAAGAATATAATACATACCAAGTTAAGGTGGTGAACATGCGTCAAGACCTTCAGCTCAGCAAGAAATTCTTTAGTGGCTTGCATATCCATTTTCTTGATTGCTGCTTTCTGCACAAGAATTTGTCTCAAACATTATTGAATTTAAACCTTTAGATGAAATCTAATACTTGTATTTTCTTCTGAAATGTATAAAATTAAAACTTAAAGAACTACTTACCTCTCCTCGGAGCTCAGCATAATAGACAGCGCCAAAACCACCTTCACCAATCTTATTAGCAATGCTGAAGTCATCAGTTGCATTCGCAAGTTCTTCATATGAGAATTCAACAGATTTGTCAACAGTAATTCCTGCAATGCCTGGAGAAGTACCATCCCGAGGACCAGAAGAATCTGGTCCTTTGAAAGAAGTGCCTCCAGGAGATAATCAACAAAGGTACATAAATTAGCCAGTCAATTCATTTATTCTCCTTATCAAAATTGGTCAAATTTACCATCAAAATACAGCGAAAAGAAAAGTGAAACGTAGAAGATGGTCAAATTGCAAAAGACTTCATGATAGAGAGACCGTAAAATAATCGACTACGATACCAGCTCTTTGTGACTGATCATCCGATACTGTTGGAAGTAATTGAATTTTCTCCTCATTTTTCTTTCTTAAAAGTCCAACATAAACACAAGCAGCAACTATAAATACCCCAGCCACTCCAGCAATAGATATCCCAGCTATGGCCCCACCTGATAATCCTGATCACAATAATCAACATGTTAGTAAAAGCATGATCTTTTCCATTGCCAACTTCATTATGGAACCCATAAGAGACGGACAGCTCACTTGTGCTGCAAAAGATAGAACAACAAATGATTGAGAATTAGATTGAGAATATCTTTAGGAGATGCAGCAAAATTTCAAAGTGTTTTTATTAAAATATAAAACTGAAACATGGTACCTGATATTAAGAGGCGGATAGTTCCCATTTTGATCTGCACAAAATTAGTAAACTTAGTTGAATCCCATTATTATAAAACAATAAAAATAAAAAATAAAAGAGAAAAAAGAAAAAAGAAAAGGCAAAAAATTAAACAATTAAGATTTATATACCAATTTATGATGTTCTCCAACAATTTCACTTAAGAATGGGTTGTTAGAAAAAGCTACTAGAGCAAAATGTGAGCATGTTCTTGTTGAAGGCAAATTGACGGAGAATTACTTAGATGGTTAAAGCATATTCAATAAAGCCAACTAGGATAAGTGATTGGACTCTACTAAAGGATAAACCTAAGGGGAGAATTCAAACTAAAAGACTCAAAAATATATATATAAAGATTTGTTGAAATTATCTAATTTATTCAGAAATATCTACCTCACCTGTGGAAGATTAATCAGTTAACATAGATTTAGTTATTAATTAATTTTTTTCAATTGAAGAGTATTATTGGAATTAACTTTAATATACTATTACCATGATAATAAGCTTAATAAGATACTTTTGCCAAAAATCGAGGTAGAGTATCTGAGTATCATTCCCTGAATATAAAAGTGATGCATCTAATAAGTCTATCATATGATTCATAATACATTTAATTTAATAAAAAGATACCAAAAGAATAGAGTAATTAGAAATTAATAAGCAAAATACAGCAGCATATCACCTCTCCCCGGAATATACAACAACCTACTTCCGGCACTAAAATTCGCCGTCGGATTAAACGCCCTCACCACATCAACGCTCAGATTATTAGCTGCCGCCACCGACTCCAAAGTCTCCCCAACCCTCAAAGGATACGTCACAAACAATCCATACCTCCTGTCCACATCCCTATCCCCGCAGCTACACCTCACCGTAGCATTCAACACCGCACCTCTATCCGGAACATTATACGCAGGATACCGATTAAACCTCTGCAACAGATCCGCTGTCGTCAAATTCGCGTAGCTAGTTTGAGCAACGTGTTCGTAGGTGTCGCCGGAGTTCACGGCATAGGTGAAGACGTGGCCTAGAAACTCGCCGCCGGCGAGACAGTCGCAGGGGAAGGGAACGTTGATTCTCGTATCGGCTAGTACGCTGTCTTGATTAGGTAGTTGGGGGTTGTAGCTGAGGATTGTTGCGATAGGGGTTTGTGTGACGCTGGATATGAATGTGAGGTTTGATCCTAACCATACGTAGTAGGAGGCTAACGCTAAATCGCAGCCTCTGCGGCAGCTGGAATCTGCGACGGAGGAGAATATTCCGATGAGTAAGAGTAATGAAAAATTGAGAGTTATTAACTTCATTTTGAGGTTATTTTACGAATTGTTGTAATTGTAAGCATATTAAAATGAAAATGAGAAACGGAAGAATTGGGTTTGTGGGGATTTATTGTGACCGTTGACTAATATGTTGAATTGAATTATTCTTTCTTCTTCTTCTCTTCTTTGATTGTTCTTTCTTCTGGCCGCGGGTTTATTTCATTGGACAAAATACACAGGTGTTTATTTGTTTTTCTCTTTTTTTTTTTTTTCCTTTTTTGTAACTCAATAAAAATACAATGTTAATTTGAATTCAATTAAAGTTTGATCCATTTTAATGTAAATGAATCAAACTAAATTAGATAATTTGGATGAAGCTAAAACAACTTTATTTTTTGGTTTAAAAATAATTACTTTAATTTTTTCAACAACATGTATCAAATTTATTCATATATCTTCTCATGTCTTTTAATAATCAAACCTAACAAACGTATCTCGTGAAACTTTAACTAGTCATATAATAAATCGAACTATAATGACCTATTAAGAAAAAAAGGCCAAACTGTAGTGATCTCGAGCTAAAAATCAAAATGCATAATTATGTATTTTTTTTTAAATAATAGAATGTTCAATTTGACTCAATTGTTTATCAAACAATTATGTCTTAAGTACTGTACAAGCGTCTGCGTCATTTAACGAGGATTTAAAATAAAAAGAAAAAAAAAACCAATCATTGTACACTCAAGTTAGACACTCTAGATTTTTTTTTTGCACCGAGCTATGCGTTGTGTCAGTTGTCTAGTGTCGTTGATGAAGTGATTTTGTAGTGAAGTTTTTTATGTGATATTAAATTACGCTGGATGTTAGAATCTGCGGAAGAAAATGATGTATTTTAAATTAGATAATTTAAAATGTTAAAATATTATATTAAATTATATAATATTTAAAAATCTCATGGTAATAATGTTTTTAATGATTATATTCAATAGAATTTCTTACTTAAATTATTAAAATAATACTACATATGAATGAATAAGCTCATAATATGACCAATTTTCTTTTTAAAATTAAGTTTAGAAATAGAATAAGGTAGTAGAGTGAGAGAAAGGAGAGATGAGCAAAGAAAAGGGAGAGAGTAAGGAGAAATTATTTAGTGTAAATAATCTATAGAGAGTAAGAGCAGGCACGTCAAAGGTAATATTTATCTTAGTAACATGTGTTCCCTTAAAATTTAACAACACTCCTTGGATCTTGCTTAACTTAAAAAGAAGGTTTTGTGTTATTTTTATTAGCAAAAAAACCCTATACTTTTTTTAATATTACCAAAAAATATCTTTTACAATTCAAAATGACAATTTTACCCCATCAAATGATGACAAAATATCCCCTTAACTTAAAAGATTACCAATAAACCCTCATAGCTTTAAAAAATTTCAATAAACCCCTTGTTTTTTTTTTAATAAGTTGCCAAAAAAACTTGCATATGGTTTATGAAATTCACTTTAAAAAATTGACAAAAATATTATCCACCAAAGTTACATATTGTGGCACTTTACCACCCATATGTACAAATCAAGCATTTTACCGCCTCAAATAATTTTATTTAATTTTTGTTCGACGGAAAATATGTATGTGCTCCTCACATGAATTTTCAAAGTTAGTCACAACACTTCTTACAAGTTCAACTACTACGTTCATGTAAAGATTTGTTTTCAGGTGGGGAAAGGTTGGCGGTGGTTGTGGTGCCGGAGGTGAAGAGAGAGGAATAAGTGGCGGCAATAAATGCAATTACCCCCTCCCAATTTTTACCATTTTAGGTATTTTTTGCCCAATTGCAAACATCCCTTGAATGGATAAAAATGGTGACTTAAACGGACACGTGCTTGACGCGTGATCTTTTTCATCCAAAAACTAATGGCCAAATGAAATGTAGAAAGAGTTGTCTAACTTTTGTATGAAATGTGTCATTTTGAAAAATTCGATATGAAATGTATAAAGTAGGTAAAAGTTTGGTATGGAAAGTGTAATTCCCTCGATTTTTTTTTCAGGAAAGAGATATGAAATTAATTAGAGATTAGACAGTTTTTTTTTTTTTAACATATTAGTTAAAGGGTTAGTATGCAATTTAACATATATTTATTTTTTCTAAATGTTCGATGATACATCATCATTGAATATTTTGACTATAAATTATGGTTCATATTTATTGTTGACTCTTTTTTAGTAATTGAGATGGAGAATCTCATATACACTTATGTTCTTAAAATCTTAAAATCTTATTTTAGAAAGAACCAATAAACTTAAAATCTTATTTTAGAAAGAACCAATAAAGCAGCCCAACCAATTGAAGCAAGAATTAGTATTCAAGTTTTAAAGTTACATAAGATATTATAAACATAACGGATAATCTTTAGAGACAAAATTGATTTTTCTTAAGGAGATTTTTATGATTTAACTTTACTTTAATGGGTATCAATAATTTATCCTAATTACTATCAACCTCAAGTTAGCACGAGTGAATTGAAATATTAATTGATGGAGCAAATGGCTGGCCTTGTCAACAAATTCCATTAAATTATTTTTCAAGTACTACAATCAGTTAGTGAAAATATAATATACTATCACAAAAAGAATATTAATTTTTTCAGTGAACCCCGGCTAGTGGTATTTAAAAAAAAGTTAAAGAACCAATGATCCGGTTGTTGTCTTTTTTTTTTTAATATGATGATGCAATAAAATACCACTTAATAATTTCTTAAAAATAATTTAGTGATCGGTGCTAAAACTGGGGTATACAAACAACAGAGTCTGAACGAATAATACTCTCTTAAATTCGTTTTTATATTATCGTCTATGAACAAAGCTTGAGCAACCGTTGTAGAAGTTAAACACTGATCGAATTTGAATAGTTTGACAATTATATATAAATTTGTCATTTTAATGTTAATCGAATTAAGCTTAGTTCATGATTATACTAACCAAGCCAAGCGCGAAATGATATTATCGATTGATTGCATTTGAACTCGAGTCGAGTTCAACTCATAAACCAAAAAACAATTGATAAATTTCAAAAAGAAAAACTAGAGATTATCCAAAATCGATTCTTATTCATCTTGATTAAAACTATTTCGAACTCAAACATCAAATTAAATTTAAACACAATATCATGTTAAAAAATACAAAATTGATGCAAAATATAAATGCATGATGGTATTTTAGATTTAAAATTTGGTTCCAAACCAAAATCCAATCTTCATACATCTCTTCAATTCAGTGGAATGCCAAAAACTGTATGTATACATACTATACAAAGCAATTTCCCAAATCTGTATTTATACCGAGAATGCATAGATCTAGTACTAATTACAGCAAATGAAAAGAAATCAAACTTTTTATGTTTCAGATTTTCAATCTTCAATTCCATAAGCTAGCTAACTCCATGACCAATTCATCAAATAAAAAGGTCTCTAACTCTGCACAGATAATACTAGTATCTTCCTCAAACTCCAACCATTTCATTGCTCTATCAAGATCCTTCTCCGACATATACCCGCTCATTTCTTTTGCCTCGCTAATTAGCATCCTCCATAACTCATCTTCAACCTCATCACGTCTCCAAGCAGTACTTCTAAACCATCTCCTCACAGACTTCGTACATACATGAAAATTTACGCCTCGATTTACAATATCCATCAACCCTAAATTTATCCGGTCAAATAAAAGCCGCCTTTCGGATTTCTGCCAAGATGTTTGTTTACCATACTCTTTCTCTAATGACTCAAATACCGAGGGGTTTATTGGGAATTCCAAAGAATGCCAAGTTTTGAAATCGATAAATGATTTCACATTACAAAATTGGACTGCATCTAAAATATCAACAAGGTAAGAGAAGTTCCTACTTTCGTAATCTCCAAACCATTTCTGTACCTTTCTGCTGTTGTGAGAGATATGACCAAACCCTTCAACGGAATCCTCATCGTCCGAGACGATCATTGCAGATCCTTCAGAGTAAGTTTCTTCTGACTCAGAGTTGAGCACTTGAAGTTGCAACTGAAGACCTAAAATTTACAAATTTCAAAAAAATTATTGAGGATGGAAATTGAATAACATTTACAAAAGTTTAACTTCAGTTATGTTAGAAATCATACCAATAGTTTGTAACCATTCAAAAGTTAAAGAGTTTTGATTATCAAATGGTTTGAGGATTGAATCAGGACTACGCTTATTGGTTCCCTTCAAGTAATGATGAGACTCTGAAGGACCTGTTCTGGAACAGCTTAGATAAGCTGATTCTTCCTCGGAGACTTCATTTGATGATGCCTGCATTGGCAAAAGGTTATTATTCAGGAAAACGTGAAGGAGAGTATAATGCACCATAAACGGGAATATATTAATATTTTAGCACTTACAAGTTACAAAGCTTCTTTGGGACTTGTGGATTTTTCTAAGAGATAGGAGGACAGACTTTACATTTACAATAAAACTCATTTAAGGCATTTGTAATCAATACGTATGCTTCGGATCAATGTAATATTGATCTTATGCATGCTTTAATTAATGTTTTGAGCCATGAATCCTTCTGGTTCAGATTAGTCTTACCAGTCGAGGAAAATGTTACTCGTGTGGCAGGTCAAAAAACCAATAAAGAAAACTCATATGGCAACTCAGCAGCAACAAATTGGAAATAATATATGAAGTTCTCAAAACATTGTTAGCATATCAAATAAGTTTGGCTTTGCCATAGACTTTCATCATTAGATATTTCACCAACTTTTGCAACTGAAATTAAGAGTGAGCTGCGACGCTCTTTAAAAAAATTGGGAAGAAATGTACCAAGTGTTAGATTTCTGACCTACTCCAAAAAAAACATTCTGAAATGATAACATAGGACTAGATACCAAAAATTTAACCAAAGGCTGAATCCTAAAAAATATATCACCACATAGGCGATTACCAATAGATTTAGCAATACAATAATTTGCTCGAGGAAAGTATTTGTTCTTCTGGCAGAATTTTGTAACCTCTAATGCATTTTTAGTGAGTATTAATGGCATCAAGTTACTTAGAAACAAGATAGAAAGAAAATCAAAGAAAGGGAAATTTAGAGGCAATAGTAATCTATGATAGAATGAGAAAACAAACCTCTCCACTGGAAACTGCTTGAACGTAAGAAAAGTGACCAACTTCCATGGACATGTTACCAGGATCTGATTCTGACGGCTGACCTGCACTAGTTCTAGAACAAACCTCTTTGTTCAATGCTTCTGCATTAGCCAATGTATCAGTCACTGCATAATGAGAAGTGGAATTACTGATTGATGACTTTGAAGCACTCTGACCAAGTTCATTTTCTTGGCCATGTTCTACAGGCTTTTCTGAATCACAGCAAGAAATGCAACTGGCAGATGACTCAGAAATTCTAGAACTCCCTGACATAGAAACATTCGCTCCAGGATAAAACTGATCTTGCTCACGACCCCTAACACCCCTAGATTCTAAAATATCTTTATGAGAAATCTTGTGCTTCTTCAACTTATCTCTCCAAGTAGATTCACCTTGCTTTAAATTCCAGCCATTTCTACCGAATCTCAGATTCAAATTCCATTGCATAGATTTAGAATGTAAATCCAACTTAAAATCTTCAAAATCATTTACTACCTTCACTGATTTTGGTTTGAACACACTAATGCTATCTGAAAAAATACCAGGTTTATCTATCATATTCGACTGATATTCTATGTGTTTGTTCACATAATTAACACCTAGCTCACCAAGGTAACCAGCAGGAGAATCATACTCAATTTTCTGGAGATATCTGAGGACATATCCAGGAGCATAATGCTTGCCTTTCTTTTCAGATGTTGTTCTGCTCTCATAGCTAGATCCAGATAATGACTTTGAAACTGAACTCTCTCCAGGATTTACCTCACTACTATTTGAATTTGAGCAATTATAAAGAACAATATCATGGTTTTTCACTCCATGCAACATCTCACCATGTGTGATAGACGAGCGTCTAATGGTGAATGAACTTCCATGTCGTAGACCTACACAAGCAGCCTTACGAATGTAGCTATCAGATAGCACTCTGCATTTATTACGCAACGAATGCTGATCAGAGGACTGCACATCAATACCCATGAGCCGGGCTAATACACTTTCCGGCTGTTTGGTTGCCATCTCTTTTGGCATCCTTCATCTAAAATCAATAAATTCTGCCGAAACTCATCACTGCAGAAAGTAAGACAAGAATCAGACATACCATCCAACAAATGATACTCTAATATTATTAACAAGAATAAATAACTTTGATTGATATACCGAATAGAAAAGATTACAGAGGTTATTTTATCAACTTTCTTGCACTAGTCCAAATGCAATAATGACTTAAGTGAACACATAATTCATCATTTTCCATCACCCACATATACACATACATTTATATATGCGTTTCCTAGTGCTTTTTGTCCAAGTTGTTAGGGTTTTTATAAAATCATATTATTTTTCCTTCGTTGTAATTCACCTTAATCGAATTGAAAGCGATTCTCACGTTGAGATAAACCTGTTTGAACTTATATATTTATGCTTATTAATTTTCATACAGTAAGAAATAGAGTCTTCATATTTCCAATCAAATTATAGCAATCAAACTTTTTCAATATAGAGGTATGCGCTGAATTAGAGACTTTACTGGTGAGACGAAGAACAATCATACCAATTATTCAGGACGGAAAGGTACACAATTGTCAAGAGAGCCACCAATCGCCGCAGTCCCGCCAAAATCCCTACACGAAGAAGCAATCCAAATCAGCCGAACAAACTCAGTTTTAGATCTTCGCGGCGAATGAAAAGAAATTCACCGAATTGTCGACCGTCAGAGCTGGAAATCCGCCGCCACCTCTACTCTGTATGTCAAATATTTCTTTATGTCAGCCGGTATTAATGTGGTCAACGCATTCATTTCGCGTATGTATGACAAATTTGAATAGTTACCCTTCCTAAAATATGGCACTGTTTGGATTTAATGGGTTTTGGTTTGGTTTGGTTTTGCGGGTTTCGATTTAAAAAAAATACCTTATTGAATGCGATTTGCGCTGGGACCTTATTTGGTTGCGTTTTGCTTGTTGGTTTTGTGGTTTAAATAAGTTAAAATTTCATTTGGATTGAGTTTGAATGTTGGGGTTCAAGGCAAAAAGTAGGTGATAGATGTAAAATGAATGTCTTTTTTAGTGAGATTTGGAGAAAGAAGTGAGTGGTAGATATCAAATCAATATTTTATAGATTCGAAGAGCTTGCATGTGATTTTCTGAATAGGTTTTTGATGGTTTTATGAGTTTGACGAAAACTCATTTGAAATGATTTTGACCCGGTCAGGCCAAACCCCTTCCACATACACCCTTTATTTTTAGAAATAACTTTTGGGTGACATTTGGTAGTAACCCCTCGTCTTTTTTATTTTTCGCTTGAGCAAAAAAAAAATTATTTATTTTTATTTAACGTATTAGGATTTCAATATAAAATTAAAATTATTTTACCAATTTACTCTTCTTACTAATACTTATCATTGATGTTAATTAATGCAGAGTTTTTTGATTAAAATGGTATTTTGAAATTTTTGCTTTAAAAAAGTGACTATTTATTATATTACGTAATTTGTGTACAACCCTCCAAAATAATAAATAAAAAAAGGGGAGGGAGTAAATAGGAATGGTTTTGAAACTTACTTATAAATATTAGTATTTTCTTCGTTTCATAACTCTTTGTCCGATCATTAAAACTCACTTGTGTGATTAAAGAATTTGACAATTAACGCGACACTATATCATATAAAACCAAAACTATAAGACAAAAGAGATAATACATTGATTTTGAAAATTCGAATATTAGTGTAAATTTATTTAGAATGTTTATCATGAAAAACACATTCGTGGAGTAGTATGACTAGTGTCAAAGATAAAATGATGTATTTAAAAAATCATATAAAAATAGAAAAATATTTGTTTTTAATTTTACTACTATATCCTAATCTAACTTTGTTTTTCTTAAATAGTAAATATATATACATATATAGGAATAATCTGATAAATACTCATTCTTCTTTGTTACTTTCAGTCAAATAGTTCAAACTATAGTCTAAACCTGATCCATATTTCCAAGCCTCAAGTTTGCGCTTCCATTCATATTTTGTCTTGGCTGGAAACGAGCTCAACGATGGCCTGTAATTTTGCAATCGCTCTCAGTACAAAAAAAAATCAGAGGAGTAGAATGTATCACATGCTATTTAATGAAAGTCTTATTTCGTTTCTGTTTTGTTGTATGAATCTTAACAAAATCACTAAGTTTAACACATTAGATAGAATTACCTTATCACAGGGTCGACGAACGAGGATAGAAACGTATAGAATCCTAGCATTACAAAATGACCCGACCAATCAAGAAGCACTGGAAGACCAACCTGCATGCATTTGTAAAAAGAAAAAATCGATCGACTCAAAGTCCAGAGTTTGTTGCATTGTTGGTATATACATATATAGGGAAACAAAAACATCATCCTTCTTGTTACCTTCTTAAATATTGATGGGATAATTAGAGGTTTATTCAACATCACAAGGCCTAACGTCTTCACAAGAGGACCAAATTGTATAACATCCTGCACGAATCGAGAGAGAGTTCAATAATAGAGGAGAATATTAATCATCTCGTTTATTGAACTATTAATTCGTGTTGAGAGAGATACAAATAGGCTTAACAAATTAAATTTTCTTAGTATCCAATAACCATATGAACAATAAAATTCTAACGAAAAAATTGCATATTTAGTATCGCAGGATGGAACTTCAGTATTTTGGTCTCATGTTTTACAATATTGCACTTCTAGTCACAGTTTTTAAAATATTCTGCACTTGGGCCCGCCCATTTTCCATCAAAAGTGCAACAATTGGATGGGAAAGGAGGCACTAGAATAAAAAATGCAAAATATTTCAAAATCAGGACCAAAAGTGCATAATATTGAATGGGGCCAAAAATTGTTGAGAGTCCAACCATGTGGGACCAAAAAGGAAATAACATTCTGTCGAGGGACCTGGTAATAGAAGACATACAATATACTAACCTGAAGAAATGGTCTCAACACCGGATCTCCTAGTTTCTAGTCGAGAAAACATGGAGTTTAATATAAGAAGAATGAAATTGAACTAAGCAAACTCGGCCTTGAAACAAAAAGAAATACCTCCATGCTCTGAAAATTGGCAAATAGAAGCTCGTTTATGAAAGTCGGTGAAACATCGGACTGCTTCTTACCCGACATGGCTCTTTGAAACAACCACGATGCACTTAAATTAGGCTGCAACCCAAGTTTCAATTAATTCAAAGAAACACACAAATTTGTACATTTTTTCAAAAGATAATGCAAAGCTTACCATGTATGGATTTAACAATGATAAGCTCTCCGCATCTAGAAAATTATTCTCGATTGCTTCGTGTATGCCTTAATCCTCATAAAAGAAAAAGACCATTTAGCTTAGATTTTTGGTAATAAAAATAACACAGGAGGATTTTCGCTAATTAAGCAAAGATAGGGGATATTTTTGCATTTCAATGTTTATACCGGTTGTTAATCTTCCGAGGTGCCTGGTCAAGCTTCCAAAACCACCAAAAGAAACAGGAGATTGAATACCGCTAGCATCACCAAACTGTAGAAATTATACTTAGTGGTATTCATTGAAGAATGAGCATAATATATTGAGGCTTTGAAAGATGTTTTAGGTAAAACACCTGTAGAACTCGATCAAAAGCTGCTGGCAATGGACTGTAGAGTCAGAGGGAAATTTACACAAAAACCAGCAGAAATAATAACGTTAGAATATATAAGGCAACTACTGAAGGCATGGACTAAAGTTTTGTTTCGAGCTACTAAAATAGAAAAAAATTGGAAACATTAAGAAAGCATCATAAAAACTTCTATAATCAAAGAAACAGGCAGAAAAATATTGGAAATGGAAAATATGTTGTTAAATCTGACCATGTCTATCGGTCTATGTCATATAACTAATGAACTCACTTATAGTCATTACTTGAAGTGGATTTTCTATTAAAGCATGTCAATATTTAGCAGTTAAATCAATTATATATCTAAATATGCTTGTATAGATCTCAAATAAATGGATGCTAAAATATTAATAGCATTAGAACATAATTTGATCAAATACTATAGAAGCATGCACATTAATGTAATTCCTTCACATTTGCAGCTTTTACCTGTCACAATAAGTAGGAAAAATTCCATATATAACTCGCAAGACCTCCAAATCGTCAAAAGACACGCCCTGTGAAGTTTAAATTCGAGCAAAATGTTATCGAGTAGCCATAAAGAATTAACGAAAACTATTTCTAATCGATTGTAAGAATGTTACTTGATACTTTGGCATTAACTCCCAATAGTCTTCAAGTAACTCTTCAAGTAATGGACACTCGGGTTCGGGATTAAGGTAAGTGAACATATATGTAGTTCTTTCAAGGGGACCTGAGCCAGCAGGAAATGCCTGAAATGGGGCAAGCTATTTGTATAAATCTACTAATTTATCAATTTGTGAGAAAAAGATGAAAGAGTGAACACATGAAACTCCACCTCCCAAAAATATTGTGCTTCTGAATTTCCAACCTTCTTCACTGAAGCACTACTAAATATAACGTCGCTTGTAGAATTCTCTTTAAAACCCCTACAACATGAACCAACTACAAGGCAAACGCCATCTGGTTTCCTTCCTCGTCTAATCTGTCAAAAGTTTAATGATTAATTATCGAAACCATGGGGTGTTTTGTAATTTCACCTAACCTCAGGGAGTGTAAGTAATTATCCCCTTTCTTTCATAAAAATGAAAGGTAAATACTAGGTAAAATAACTCTTTTATTTTGCATCAAATGAAAAATATTAGACTTCCAACTTTAGTCCATTTCATTTTTTATTTTATTTTATTCCTGATGAAAATTCAAAAAACTCAACTTGTCGTACAACAGGAGAAAAATTTCCCATGGCATCAATGATGAGACGTGATGAAAGTATTCTCCCATCTGCAAGTTGAAGAACCTGTAAAAATGGATGAAAAAAGAGTGAGAAAAAAATGTACAAATAAAAGAATATACAGGCAGAGGTTTATCTTTTTTTTGATAAATTAGGCAGAGTATAATAAGCGTTGTTCTAACTTCTAAGTATGAGAGATTCTTAATATTTATTACTTCAAACGAAATTGACTCTGAAAAATTATAGAGAAATACAGAGGATCTTTATATAAGCTTCATAAATTATCAATACAGCTTTACATTGTAGGTATTCTTACAGCTGCATCCTCATATATTGATATGTTAGATACACTGCAACCCTCAAAGATGACACCACCTAAGAAATCGAAACGGTTTCTCATGATTTCAATAAGCTTGGCAGGCCTACAAATAATGAAGATTTTTTCAAAAAATTATAGGAACATAACTATATAAGGATTATATATATAACATTTTAACAGAAGATGTAAGCTGAATTAAATCAGTAGAAGTATGCAAAGGAGAATAACTATTAACATAGGCACATAACTATAAACTTACGAAACGCCGAGGTTAAGGATGTCATTAACCCAAATCTCACCCTTCCCTTCAAATCCACATCTATTCTGAAAAGTTAGAAGAAATTAAGTGATAGGCATAACATCAAATAATTATAAATTTGCCCGGTACGAAGATGAGATAAGTAGAAGTGTTTATGGATCGATAATGGCTTGATTTCTGCCAGTGAGATAGAGCCAAAACCAAGTTAGGGTCAAGTTTGGCCAAACCCTTCGACCCAACTTGAAGCTCATTGGCCCAAACCCCTCATACCTAGACAATAAATTATCATATCTCATACCCTGTAAAGTCATTGATTTAACGTCTATCATCTACTTTTCTCCCCCAGACCTCAACATCCCAAACCAATTAAATGATTTCTCAATTTTCAGAACCCACTATCTATTATTTTACCAACCCAATATTCCAATCAAAACCAATCCAAAATCAAATTTCAAGGTTTCATTGAAAACACACAAACCAATTCTGCAGATCCTAAACGGATCTAAACTGAGCCAAATTCGATCTATATAGAATATGCGTAACTATAGGGTCATTGCATTTACCTCCCCTGAATTTTGAACTATTTGCATCCACCTAACCACCTTAACTAGTTACAAGTACAATAAAAAAAAATTGTGACATCGTGATCACTATACAAAGTAACAACAGAGATTTCATGATACACAACACCATTTTGAAACAAATACACCTCGGTTATATTCAAGTTAAAAAGCATACGGGATTGAAGCTCGCAGAAGTAACGTGGTCGATTTCATCTTTTGTTAGCACGCCTACTTCAACAAGCTCCAAAAGCTCTTTCATTGATATATTCCATTCTTGTTCCCTCTGTCCATTAACAAACAAAAGAAGTAAAGAAAACAATCAAATGTTAGCCACAAATCTTTGAAAAATAGTTCCTTCACGAAAAATATTAATGATTCGATTATCATACCCCTCTCAATAAGCCCTTTTCTACAATTCCAACTCGCAGACCTCTAGAACTCAAAGCTGTAGCAATGAAAATTCCCAATGTGCCCCCACAAACTAAAACATCAAATATATGAACACACTTTTCAGCCTTATCAGAACCACGAAATGAGCCGGGAATATTTGAGACCACTTGCTGGGGTTCTTGAGCAACTGCAATTAAAATTTCATTGTATATTCTCTTTATAATACACATACAAAAAGAATTCTTACATTAAATTGATTAAACCATAATGTATACCTGATGGAGCAGAACAAATACTAGACCACAACTGGTCCAATCTTTTCAAAGCGTTATATGAGTATGCACCACCTGCACCACCAACTTCCCCACTTACTGGTAAATTTTCCATTATCCTCTACAAGATCAATGCAAATTTAAATCAAAAAAAAAAATTCTGGGCAGCTAATTAAACATGAAAGAACCAAACCCACCACATTTTGAACAATAATTTATACTGTTTTTGGATCCCGCGCTCACACTTGAACAAAAAGAAAACTAGTATTTACAATCTAACAAATTTCAAGCACATGGATGTAAAATAAGTGCCAATAATTCAAGAAAGAAAATAGTACTCACTTGGGTTTTGGAAGGAGAGGAGGCTTGTGGTTGAAAGTAAGCTTTCTTGCTTGTTGGGGGTGAAGGAGCTGCAAATGGGCCTCGGAGAAGAGAGACTCCATTTCTCAGCGGCACCACCATTATAATTATCGTACGTTTTGTTCAATCAAATTCTAATTCTCCCCCACTCTTTCTTTAGCTTAGCTCTCTTATCATTTTTTGATTGAAGCCACGAGAATAGATTAGAATAGACACACACGTAAATCGAACTTATATGAATCACATAAAAGCACGTGAGACCCACCTGACCAACTTACTAAATTGATGGCCTTTTTCATATTTAAGCCTAATCTTGGGGACTGAAATAAAATAAAAAATAAATCCTTATTTTCTGAACTCTCTGTAGATAAACCGATTTTAGTCTTCTTTTACTTGGTTCTTCATTCTCCCTAAAACCCCATTTTACATCCTAAACTTCGAAAGGGTAAGGGTAAGTGTTCCTTTTTTCTTTACTGTAAAGATATTTTGTAGGTCTACATCTCTGAGCTGTCTTGTACTGCCCTACTCTTTTAAATTCTCTGCTTGGATTAGTTTTAGGTAATGAATTCCAGTCTATGTTTTAAACCATTCATGCTAGTATTGTATTTAATTTTGATAAGTAAATTTTAGGAAAATCAAGCCGAAACGTCAAACCAGTTTACAAGCTGGAATCCCCCGTCATAAACAAAGAAACAGGGAGATTCCGATGACAAAAGATTCAATCAGGTTTTATACAAAAAAGCCCAAGATGAAGATGCTAAGTTATGGACACCACAATTTGCACTTGAGAATTATGTTTCCTTTTGGAAGCTTTGGTCTTATATTTGTTTATTTTCATTTTTCATATCCTTTTCCAGAGCTGCAAACTTAGTTTCGGAAGAAAATGATTAAATTTCAAGGGAATTCAACAATTTATATGGTTTTTGTTTGTTAACCTTTAGGACCAGGATTTTAATATGGAGAATTTGCAACATAATGACATAACAGGGAAGGCATTGTGTTTGTGTATATATATATGTAATATGATTGATCTTGTCGAGAAATCTGGAACCGTAATTGGCTGGCTCTATGTTAATATGTTATGGTATAGTATTATTTAACAGAATGCAGGCTCCTGAAAAGAGATTGTAGAATTCCTTCATGGAAGTATTGTTTGATCATAGCTTCACATTAAGGGGAATTAGCTCTATTTTGTTAGTTTGATTCTAGAGTACAATACAAGAAACTTTCATTGCTCCTGTTACTATTTATTACCATTGTTTGTGTTTTCTGAGAACAATGCATAAATGCAGTTGCAACGGTCAAATAAACAACTTTTGCCAAGTAAAGATATATTTGCCAACTTTTGATTTGGTGAACTACGAAAAAAGAACAATAATATGGCTAGTATCATCACCATGGCTCCTTCCATGTTCTTCATCTTTGGTGGTAGTACACATCATAGAGCATCAAGTACTCCCCCTCGTAAGTGTCAAGCTTTTAGAGCTACAAGGGCAGAGAAGCCACTGGAGGAGCTATACAAGGTCAAGGTGGAAAGAAAAGTGCCCAAGGAGCGATTAAGGGAGCTTGGGGTTTCAAAATGGTCTACATGGAAAACGGGAAAGTGCAAGCTTCCTTGGGACTGGCAAGTCGATCAGCTGGTGTATGTTGAGGAAGGTGAAGTGAGAGTTGTGCCCGAAGGGAGTGAACGCTATATGCGATTTGTGGCTGGCGATCTTGTTCGATACCCTAAATGGTTCGAAGCTGATCTCTTCTTTAATGATTTCTATCAAGAGAGGTACAGTTTCAGAGCATATGGTGATGACTAGTGAATGTTATTTGATGTTCCTTAGTAGCGCTACATAGAGAGAAAGGTTTATTTTTTCTGTTGTTTTATTGTTATTTGGCTTGGGTTAAGAACTGAATATGATGACATTTTGAATCCTGAAATATTAGCATCTATCTTCCTTTGGGTCTTTGTAAATTATGGTAAGGTGGAGAGTAAATGAAAATAGTTCCAAATTCAGAGAATGTCATTATGTCAACGCAATTCAACCTTCAAAGAAATAATATGATGTCCAAATCTCATAAGATCCACCACCCCCTTCATACACCCTATGGCCAACGACAAAAACGAGCCAAACCACTCCAAAAGACAAATAAAAAAAATATATGAGTGAAAAAAAAAAAAAAAAAAAAAAAAAAAGAGGAACCATATTTTCATGAAAATTCCCATCTTCTGAAGTTGCTGCAAATACAAGTTCTTATGACTCAATCTTGTTGCCCACGTTTCTATGTTTCACTGACAGAATCCCCAGATTAGCATATTATGAACTGCCTATAGCTGGCATATGCATAGTGCTGGTGGCTATAGCAACAGACGAGGGAAACACAGATACAAGCACGGCATCACTGCACAAAACTTTAGAGGCAGCAACATTTTCTAACCGTTTCCAGATCAGTTCACGTCTCTCTTGCATTTGCTTCTCTTTGGGTTCATGTTCTTCGCATTTGGCCAAGCATTCTTTAAAAAATGATTGATCAGCGTCTGAGAATACCTTGCGTACATTCAAAGTGAGACTCAGAACAGCTTGGTTCCAGTGACCACGGGCATTCTTCTCCAGTGAAGGAAGTATTATAGGGAGTATCACCTTTTGGTTCGTAGTAATTAGATTCCTTATGTGGTCATTATTCCACAGAAAGAGAGCACGCTCAGCTACCTATCAACATTAATAGGTACCAAAGAAATGTGTTATATATAACAATGATGATGTCAAATTTCAAAAAGCTAAAGAATAATCCCATTGTCTCCCGTGTGTGTAAGTGTGTGTTTGTGTGTGTGTGAGATAGACGAGTAGAAAGGTAAAGAGAAAACAAAGAGAACCAAGCTTTGAAACCTCGAACTAAAATAGACCCGTGTGTCGATAAAACATGCACATTATCAAAGTACAACTGATACTATCCCTCAATATTTTTTTGGATCATATACAGATTTTCACAAAAAATGAAGCCGCAGACCAGATTTTTTGGCCTTGGTACACACGCACACGGAGGTGGGTGAGGGAGTTCATATTTGAGTGGGGCTTGCTTGCAAATTGTCAAAATAACAAAAAACTGGCAAAGGACTAACTAGACATGGGTGCTCTTAGTCCACCATATGAAAATAAGCCCAAAGATTATGAGAAATACATGTGAAGGAGGAAAATCACATGCAAACTATTCCTTAACATCCTCGTGAAACATGAAATTGACTGTTTAGTCTAACATCAAATGTTTGCATCCATATTATCACTGCCGTCGAGCACCACATAAACAGAACAAAAGACTAACTTCTATTTTAAGAGCTAAAAAATACTCTATAAAGTCTCCATGCCTAGTTGAAACAATATAAGCAAAAATATTGCCATAGCAAATAGGCACAATGGAAAATTTTACATGGAATTTAACTGCTAAAAAAAAGGTATCGACATACTAGTAACATTATTTATAAGATGTATGGCATTAAACCTGGAATACTTGATCTCATCCGTACATAGGGAAAGTAGTACAAAACTTTTGTAGATCTTAAACTTGAACACAGAGAAGCCTTACCTAATGGGTCAAGGAGCTAACACGGCCTAATTTGAATCAATACAACAAAATCCTCAGAAATTTTCCTTAGTAGAGGACGTTTGAATAATATAATGAAAATACCCTTGAGATATCTAACAGGAAAATAATCAACTCCACTGAAATAGAGAACTAAAGGAGGATTTATAGACTCTTAAGGTCTTTTTAATAAGATAAAAAAAATAGGAGTTTAACTAGGAAATTACTAATAAATTAGTTCTTAGACGAATCTTAAATTACGCATTTAACTTCAGACTTTAGAGATTTAAATTACTGAAAATAATAAAAATTCCCAAAATAACTTCATATTAGACTTAATGAGAAAAAAGACAATTATGCTTCCTTACCTATGGAAACAGAAAACACATACCTTGTTATCAATCAACAACATCTTTTCCAACTACGGAAAGAGGCCAGTTTTATTGTGTTCTTACTTGATCCCCATTTTCAGTCCATACTATCAGGAACAAATGACAGATATAGCTAGAGGTGTTTGTATGCAGATGCATTTTGGATGGTAGTCATGGTATCTTAAACTGGTATAGTTGACCTTTTTGTGTCAAAGCTTATTTTCATATTTATAACCCACTATAAATTATACGCATCCCTATTCATCTATAAGCTATTACATCAAAACTAACTTAAAAAACATGCAACCAATTGGTCAGTTTAATCGAGTTAGGGAACTCCACCCACAGCCAATCATAGGTGCATGCAGCTTCAAGATTCTTAACTATATCAGTCTAATTTTCAGAATTAGCTCCCTCCCTAACAAAAATTTAAACAGGCTTGCATAGAAATCATAACTTCTAGTCCTCCACTAGTGGATAAGTAGGGGAAGTATTTTGTTAAAACTAAATAAAATTAGAACTACTGAATATACTTGTTACATGTCACATGGCATACCAAAGGTTTAAATTCAATCCATTTTTGTAACACCAATCCGGCCCACAAATATAACAAAAATGAATGTTTGAATACAATACCTGAAAATGTGAGCTGTTGAGACAGCGACCAATCTGACGGAACAAACGGACCATGCAACGTTGAAATTCTGCGGCCTGTGTTGCTTCTAGAACTTCCTCCAATTCACTAAGAAACATAACCTCTTTGGAGCTATTAGTTACAGGCCAGTACTTCAAGAGACCATGGATGACTGTGTCAGCTAGCTTAAAGTCTTTTTCCACAAACTGAGTTATACAGTACGATAGTTGTTGATGGTACCCAGGCATGCATTTTGGCTTGTGAAGGGGTATTAATGCACGCACAAGAAAAAGCTTATGCTCCTCCTTTAAAGGCAAAGCAAACCCATTAATTACGCTTCCCAGTATCTCTAGTAGTTCAGCAATACCATAATGCTTCTCGGTCTCAAAAATAAAATTAAAGAATATGTTATTGATTGATTTCCTAATAAATGGCCTATGCACCATAAACTTCCCATAGATACGATGTAGAACCGTCTTCAAGTACTCTCTCTCTCTTTGATCCTCCGAGTTAAAAAGATCTAGCAATCTCAGCACAAAAGAATGGTCAATGTATCTTTTAGCAAGCTTAGCATCTGTTTCCGATGAAGTGACGAATCTCAGCAAAAACTCATACACAATCTGAAGATGTTGCCATGAGGGTTCCATTGTTGGCTCCTCTTCTTCTGGGTCATAAACGTCACCAGAAAGGTTACTTTCGTGATTGGATGTAGGTAATGCTCTAAACAAATTTGCTGAGACCATTTTAGTCATTTCCTGCATGGCAACTTCACTGAACTTTGTATTTACTATTGACATGTAATCAACCAATTCAAGCAGCATCCTTCTCTTAACATCTTTCTCATTCAAATTTGAGGAAGGGTCAGTGAAATCAAACACCACAGAGCACATGTTCAGTTTCCTAATGAAAAGATTCTGCCTTTCTGAGCTAGGGGCATCCCACAAATTTGGCAACGCCTCGCAGGCTGCTGCGTAACTAACTAATGTGGGGCCCACTTGTGGACCTGATATTTTCCCCTGGTTCGACTTCATTGTCCCACTGTTCTTCAACTGATTACTGTTACTTACGCTACTACCATAATTGGCTGAATTAATATTAACAGAGGCAACAGCAGAGACGTCTTTATTGTTCGAGTCATTATGACTATGAGATAACTTAGAAGAAGACTTCCGTGGAAATTTGCCTAATATTTGTTTAATCATATTTTAAGAACCCAAATATACAATAAAATAAAGGCAACCAATAATTGGTTCAGCACTTTAAAGGCTCTTGATGACCAATAGAATAATTAATTGATTCGATATTTAACTTGAGTGAAAAACCAATGCATAAGATTTGAGGTTATGGAGCGTTGGAAAGTAATCGTAGAGAATGGAAAAAACTGGATTGGGCTGAAACAGAAGATTTCATACCTTAAAGATGGTAGAAACTTGATCAGAAAAAGATCATATCAGATGGGCCGGATATCCATTACTGTCCGATGGATTGATTGTTCTATGATGCCCGGAATCCAGTGGAGAACCCTATGGAAGAAGGAGGTGATGATTGCAAGTGAAGAAGTTTTGGGTTTCCAAAATTTTTAAAACCCTAATTTTGGGAAGCGGGGAATAGAGAAAGCGAATTTGGAAATTGTACGGCATAAAATTGAATTGTATTAGGTAGGAAATCTGGTAAATTTTAGTTAAAGACTCGCTTATACATATTTAATTAATAAGTCAAATACGAGTATTTTGTACACATGAAAAATAGGTAGTATTTTTGTAAGCATGAATCAAAATTTTGTTTCTTGTGTAAATTTCGGTCAATAAATATTGGGATTTTATGTATTTTGCACCTCTGAATATGAAAAATAGTCATTTTGCTCTCTCTAAACATAAATTTAGCATTTTACACCTCCTAAATATTAACAATTCAGCACTTTGCACCCTCTTTTATTTTCCACGAAAAATCTTGGGACAAAATAAGTAATTCATTTTTGGATTACCTGGTTTGTCTCTATATTTTTTTGTGGAAAATAAAAGAGTATACAAAGTGTTGAATTGTTCATATTTTGAGGATGCAAAGTGCTAAATTTATGTTTTAAGGGTACAAAGTGCAAAAAAGCCCTAAATATTAAAAACTTTTAGAGAACCTTGTGGAAAAGTTATGAAAACACTAGGAAAAATTGTGAAAAAAGTAAAATAAGAGTCTTATGACAAACAAATATTTTCGGAGTCCCATATTATTTTCGTTTCCATTAATTTAAAAACGAAAACTTATCAATATTTTCGATAAAAACTTTGATCCATATTTGTACATGTGATTATCAAAACTCAATTTTATTTAGATGAAGAATATATTATTATATGACTAGATTTGTCGATTACTTACAAATTACAAAAAAGTCTAACTAACAAAACTAATATTAAATTATAAAACAATTTGGTATTATAGGCTCGTTTGGTTCTAAGGAAAACGGGATGAAAAATATACATATATACAAAAGAAAATTACAATTCAACAAAAGAGTAGTTTTTTAAAATTGAAATTGAAATAGAAATAACTTGGAATGAACTTTTATACTTATAGTCACGAAGTATTTTCAATAGATTATTGGTTGGCAGCTGCATGGATGCAACTTCTACTTTTTGTACGGAAATTAGCTTTTTTTAGGAGAAATTTGAATGATTGTAATTCCAATTGTGATTAAAACACTCGTCTTCAACTTAATATTTTAAGAAAAACAGAAAACCACCTTATACCAAGAACAATGACCTTGAAAACTTTGGATCCCCTTGCATAAAAGAATATAGAGTTCAAATTGTGAAGAATAGTAACTATTGCGGAGAAGGTTTAACTTACTAAAAATTGTGAATTGAAAAATTAGGTAAGGATATTTTTAGGTGCGACCATCATGAATTTCGGTATCCAAAGAAAGATCATAAATTTCAATCTTAATACACAAGAAGACTGCAAGCCGGAAATTTGGACAAAGATGCAGCATACAATGAAAGTATAATGTTTTCTATAATGTGAGAAAAATAACAGTCTATAATTTAAACTCTCCACAATATAATATGAAGAAGAAGAAGAAGAAGAAAAATGAATAGCTGCACCGTGTTTGTGAGTAGACAAGCATGAATAGATGACAGTTAATTTA
Source organism: Penstemon barbatus (assembly GCA_003313485.2). Classification (NCBI taxonomy): domain Eukaryota; kingdom Viridiplantae; phylum Streptophyta; class Magnoliopsida; order Lamiales; family Plantaginaceae; genus Penstemon; species Penstemon barbatus. The sequence continues at coordinate 104,172,076 of CM064883.1, forward strand.
AATCAGGGAAGCTCTTGATTTTGTTTGTTCGAGCAAAGTATCTTCTCTGCACTGTACAATTCAACAATACAACAACAATGCTAGAGTTAATATGCAAGAAAAGGAGTACAACCTCACTATGCATCAAGACCAATTTGTCATCTCTTTCTGCGCTTTGGCTCCACCTAACAATAAAATCCGACAAACGTGATAATATGAGAAACTGCTGAAATCAGAAATTATGCATACACTAGAACTTAATTAGGTTTTGCACACTATTTATTCATTCACAAATGCATCATCTAATGATTTTTAGAGCAAAAAACATTAGTATAGTAGAGCATTTTTCAAAAATAAAAACCCGGTCATGAAAACATGTACATAGAAGTAGTCATAAAAGTGTTATTTCCAAGTGGCTCACTAAGTACTTCATTCCACTAAGTCTTGAGTTTGAAGGTTCACATTCAATTTTAAGAAGGGGTTTTTTGTTGGTAAAATTTAGAAGTAGAGTCACTGTCAAGGGCTTTCCATGCACCCCCTTAACTTCCTTCCTTCCCAATTTTCCATTGTCGCTCCATCCCACAACTTATTATTCATAAAACCAATGGTTAGACAAATATTGAAAATCTAAACGTGTGAATTCCACGCCCATAGTTAGAATACTTCAAACATTTGATAATATAATTGAAGTTTTAAATTTCAATTACTATGTGGGGGTAACATCTATCATGACCAATTCCATGTAAACCTCAATATTTTATGTTACTTTTAAAAGAAAACCAATAAGCATAAATTTAAACACAAGACACAACTCTATTATAGCAAGGTCACACGCCTGTTATACACTATAAATTATATTGTTTCATCATTATTATAAATCATTGAAAGCAACAAAATGGAGAAACACCCCTTACCTTTTCCTCAACACCTGGTGATACAGGGAATGTGTTCAGAGACCTTTTGACGTCATCATCGGATGAACAATCAGAACACAAGAAATGATCCAACTTTTTTGCTTCTTCAATGGTCATGCCCATACAATTTGGATGAAACCTTCAATAAAGAGATGCAGTATGTATATGTTCTTAATACTGATTTATAGAATCAAACTTGCATAATCACATCTAATCAAACAAGGTAAAGCTAAACCAGGACACCAACCAAGAAATGTGTGAAAAGAAGCTTGGTCTTCACTCAATCACAATGCAAGAGCAAACAAATCAATATTTTCACATATAATAGTAACATAATTTGCTTTGTGATTGCAAACTAAGTATTCAAATATGCCTTATCCCTTGATCTCACATCCTTGAGATTGCAAAACTAAAGTAGCACACATGAATAACTCTAACTCATAGTGTAATCTTAATTAAATCTGATTTAAATAAGAGATATGAAGAACTCATTGAAGAATTACAGTGTAGCATCTGTCTCCTATGTGATTCTAGATGAAAGATCAAAGCATTTTCACATCCTAATTGTAAAACAGACACAGTCGCGTGCTTTACGCAAATCATACCAGTCCTTGCATCCTTCGCATTGCACCATGAGATCATCTGGATTATAAGGCATCTCACACTTGCAATACCTTCAAAACCCAAACCAAAAAGAATATTTCCAAAATTAGATAAATGAAATATGTCTATAAATTTCAATACCCATCAATTGATTATTCTAAAACTTTAAAAAGTGACTTACACAGCAACTCGATCGGGAGTGAACCCACCAGTTGCAGCTTTATACTCAAACCTACAAAAGTAATCCTCTGTCCCCACATTTTCAAGCTTGGTGTAGTTCTTAAACGTGTGAACTATACATTTGCCTTCAATGGTGTGGGCACTCTGCACATCGAAGTGGTCTGACAAGAAGAGCTCCTTGGCACCATGAAACTGCCTGCGACCCCCAATCGATTCCTCAGGGCGGTAGTACCACTGCACCCGCACTTTGACATTGTTGCGGTGGTCAGTCTCTATTTTCTCCACTCTGGCCACATACGGTGCTTTGTCCGTATCAGATGGCTTCATCAACACACAGTCCCCCGCTACATAAACACTCACATATTTCAGTCCACGATTCCAACCCACTATATGCCTATTTTTGGTTCTTGAATTTTTAGTGTGTAAAATGAAGAGGAAAATGAACAAAAAGATAAAGCCTCACATGTTCTATCATTTGATGCAAGAAAAAACATTTTATTTAGTTTATTACTCAATAAATCCAAGAACCAGAAATAGCCTAAAGTATTCTACAGTTGAACTACTTAAATTATACATACAATGTGTTCCCATGAAGATGACATGTGCAAGTGCATGCAGGCGCTCATAAGATTGCAATATCATTGACAAGTTCAAACTTTAAACACATGCCTAAAACAATAATTTTTAAGAGACGTTACAATATTTTAGTAAAAAATTAAGGTTTAAAATCGTATGGCATGTATATATATTGATAGAAATAGCCAAACCAGGTCATTAGAAACTCAAAGTGCGGAAAATGCAATACATTTGCCTTGTGTTTCAATTACACTCGTAAAAGAGTGATCAATCACATGAGAAGTGTAATACACTTGCTTTGTGATTGGAAGGGCTTGGCTAAACCAGGTTTAGGTAAGAATTTTCCAACAAGGAGCTATCTCTACCCAAATTTCTGACCATATATCTACGTGATAGCAAGTGTGTGACTTCGACATAAGCCCTTTGAGCTCAAAATGAACCAAATTCTAGTCACAAATGTAGACTGTCAAAACATATTCCACAAAGAAGGCTTTTTCAGCACTCAATGGTCAAATAGCCAGTGATTAGTTTCAAGTTCTATTCAATTCCAGCATTCATTATTCATTTCCACACATTTGGAAAATTTAACAGGATCTAATCAAAGATATACTAAACAAACAATCTAGTACTTAGAAAAAGGAAATATATAGAGGAAAACGGGTATACGTCTAACGACTTTGTTGGTGCCTTTGATAGTGTATGAATCGACGTCCTTTCTCCCCGGCTTCGTCTTCGCCATTTCTTCTCCTTTACGAAAAATTCTAATTTCACTTCTCTATGTTGGATTTCTGGAAGGTTCTAGAGAGCAAGCTAAAGGAGCAAAAGAAATACTTGAGTTGTTATATATATTTCACTACAGCTCAATTTCACTTCCGTTTTGTGCTCAATATAGATGGATGGATAGAGATAGAAACCCTAATTGAGGGAGTTTGAGAGAGAAATGGGGGCGGAGGATGAGTGTCGGAACTATGGAGTTGAGTTTGCCCGCGGGCATTGTCTACCCTTCCATTTTATTTAACTTTTAATTTTCCTCTACGAGTAGGTATATATTTTCCATAACAAATTATTTCGAGTATTTAATTTTAAATTATTTAAATTTTTTTTACATTTATAATGACGATGACAAGAAATAATTATGGCCATAAATAGACTTGAGTTCTCGTGGATTAAGATTCGTTTCTAATATTTCAATAGTATGTCAAAAGACAAAGGGGGGACATTTTGGATCACCAAATGAAATGTAAGCAAATTGCTAATCATTAAATTAAGATAATAATAATCTCAAATTTCCAAATACATCATATTATTCACTTTTTAAAATATAATAGTCAGTTATGCGCAATTTAATTATACCATCCAATGTTTTGTAGAATCAAATGATAAATTCAATTTATACTAAATAAAAAAATCGACAATATATTCCAGGCGTATATTTTTATTTTTCGAAAATTGTATTCCATTGACAATATCACAAGTTGATCAATTGGATTTACATACATTTACCTTTTAAGTTATACCTAAATCAGACACTATTAAGAGTTAATGAGAATTCTTCTTGGAAATTTTGTGAATTCAATTTTTAATACTGGATAAATTTGCTATTTTTGGGGGGTTCGATTAACATAATATTTTATGTTTACAATAATCAAATTGAATGGAAATGCAAAACTAGTGTGTGCTATTGGCTGGGCAGCCAAAAGTGAAAGGTATTTATTTTTATAACAATGTACTGAATCAATATTTTAGAGAAACAAATATGAATAAAGTATAGACTACTCTTTATTTCATGATGAAGTAAATAATACTAATATGCGTATTTAAATGATGACAAATAATATTTTCTGAACCAATCACTATATATTTTATTATCTATACTATTAAAAAAGAGAAGCCTGTTTTTACTCACAAAGTGACGGTTGTGACACCATGCTACACCATAAATTAGTCACTTTTCAAAATTATCCTTTTTTCAAAATTTAAAATTACAAAACACAAAAACTGCCCAATAAAAAAAACTACCTTTTTCCAGTTTATGCATATTCAAATTTAGTATGATATATTATTAAAAATTAATATGTCAACATAAATTATAATTCAAATAATTCAACACACGCGATTACCGCATGTCACGGCGGCTAGTAGTATTAAAAAAAAAAGCTAGTAGCTTTATCATATTGATAATACCACATAGTCAGTAGAAACTAAATAACTAAACTCCAAAAAAAAAAAGAGGATATTATTTTAAAATAATTAAAAGCTAGTGTAGTATTAATTGTTGTAAGATGTTAAGAATTTAAAATCTTTTTTTTATGTGAAAAACATTTTTTTAAGGGTAAAAACTATGTTTGTATTGAAATTCCCGGATTAAAAAATTTGTAGTGAAAATGTTATTAAGTCCTTTTTTGTGTTCATATTCACAATGAAGGAACAGAGAAAATCCAGATTTCCTAAATAACTAAATAAGAGGGAATTTTTTTTTACATTTTAAAGATTTTTCTCATTTTAAGAATAGCTCTGTAATTTGAGAATAATAATATACACACTTTCATTTAATATATCGAACGCGCCTCAAAAATACATTAAGCTTTTAGGAAAATAAATAAAGGTCATCTTTAATAAATATAATGAACTGTTCACAATTTCATTGTACCTAGTATACAATTCGTGGTAAACTAGATTTTTCCAACACTCTCCACAAAAGTCACTAAATATGGTTAATTCGCCCGAATCCTTTTTACTTTAAGAATCTTAAATAAAGGGGTGACAATGTTTAAAAAATATGATGCAATTTGTATTTTCGTAATTTTATTCTTGTAACAATATTTGTGATTATTTCGATAGATTTACATAATTGTTTTCCTATGTCGATATCAAAAGTTGATTATGTAGAATTTACGTAACTTCACCCTTATAACTATAATCATACATTAAATATCACAATTGCAAAAGCGGTCAACGTTAAATTATATGTCCAATAAAAATCATATATATAAATCTTTTTAAATTTATATACTTTAAAAGATTTTTAAAATTGTCTTATTATAATATCTAAAGACTAAACTATATATGTTCGAAACTATCAAAAGCCAATGAAATATGTTCAAACATTTGATTTTATATGCAAAATGAGAGAGATCACATTTATATACATTATCGATCCTAGCTAGTTCTCTTTCTATATGCTAGCTCTCAAGTGTTTGCCCGTCACCATTAGAGTTACATTGTGCATCGATTTTGGAAAACATACACTCCGAGTTAATGATAATTTTTCTTGAATATTTTGCAATAATTTTTTCTATAATACTATGAATTTTTGCCATTTGTGGTGGGGTGGGGTTCAAGTAGCACAAGCTTTGAAGTTTACAATGATCATACTGGATGTGAAGACAAAACTGATTTGTGTTATTGGTCAATAAAAGGTGAAGGTACAAGACCATGTATAAACACTTTTGAACATGTATATACATAAGCCCATGTATATTTATACATGGACACTCACCTCAACAGATTAAAATCTAAATGTATTTTAATAAATTGAAGAAATAAATTCTTAGAAGAACGATGTAGCTTATTTTTATTTTTGTTAGTAGAATGATGTCATGTGTTTTATTTCAGATTTCGTGTACTTTATTTTAAGTTTTTATATAAAACGTTATCTGAATTTCGTGTATTTCATTTTATTGGACTATCGGAATACATTAAGATGCTTAATTTATTAAATAAAAAAGTTTATTGATAAAGTGATTTACAATTAACAAGAATAATATACCACTTAAAAATAACTTAAGAATATGCATATTTTAAATTTAAAGCCGTTTATTCACATATAAAAATTAATTATTAATTTATTATATTTGATAAAATCATTAAAATATGTATTTTTATTTATATTTGACGTAGTGTAGAATGTAATAAAAATAATAGTTATATAAATTTTGAATGATAATCGCTGGATTGGATAGCTAAAATTGAATAGCAAAACAAGAATTTAGTAGGAATTATGGGATCAAGTCACCAGAAGTATAAACAATTTTAAGTTAATCTTGTTGCACTGAGTATTATGATCACAAAGATTAATTGTTGAACCAATCATTATTCAAGAAGCTAACTAACTCACTTCGTTTCACGGGATTAAGAAACATAGTAGGCCATCTCCAACGACCCTATTGAATTATATCTTTTATCTTAAAATTTAAGGGATGAATAATATTATATATTTTCACTTTTACTCTGCACTCCAACAACTAGTTTATATTTTAAAAGTTTTATTAGTTTGGGATGAATTCTGCAATCTTAGATATTTGTTCATGCTAAAATGTCTTGACACGCAAGCAGTCATGTGGCAAGTGGGACGATATTCCAAAAGAATATAAAATTACAGGACAAAATGGCAAATTGATATAGTTTGGGACGAATATCCAAAATCACTGATTAGTTTGGGACATTTTCTGCAATTTTGCCTTCTACTTTTAAACAACACCACCATTTCACTCCAACATCTAGATTTATTAATATACTACTTTTAATTATGATATATATATATATATATATATATATATATATATATATATAGTATAATGATAAATTTTAATTTTAAAAAATATTATTATTTTGAGAAAATAATAATAATTTAAATTTAATAATTGTGTTCTACGAATTTATTAAATATTTCGTGAAAGTAATATAAAATGAAAATATTATTATTTCAAAAATATAATATGATTTACTATTTTAAAATATTTTTTTTGTAATTTTTTAGGGGGGAAAGTACAAAGCAAAAAGAGTTTTTAACAATTAACTTTGGCTTTTAAATTTAAGAGGTCAAACTTATAATTTTTTATGGATATCCTAAAATGTAAGAGCTCCCTTGGAGTTCAAATTTTTTGCAAAAGTTATATTTTTTCTTATAATTCGAGTTATAAATTGTCCCTTGAAGATGGCCTTAATCTCTCAAATTTTTTTTTGTCGATTTGGAAGATTGCACACAGATTAAGAAATGTAATAAATAATAATATTTCTTAAAAAAAAAATTCAAAATATTCTTTTAACTAAATAATCACAATATTTGTAACACTCCAGTCCTACATTGATTGTGGATGAATTGTTTGAATGGTTAATAAAGACTTGACCTACTTCTACTAATCAATATGGGCTTAAGCATTTTGAGTTAGCGGACTAGAGCCCAACAATGTTAACAAGGCCAAAAGTGGATCAAGGTCTTTATAAATGGTAACAGAGCCGACTTCATGGTGTTATCCATGATGGCGGTCTTGGGCTATTGATCTGGACTCGACGAGGACATCGAGTATTTGAGTTGAGGAGATTGTAACACCCCAATCCCACATTGATTGTGGATGAATTGTTTGAATGGTTAATAAATATTTGACCTACTTCTACTTGTCAATATGGGCTTAAACATTTTGAGCTAGTGGACTAGAACCCAACAATGTTGACAATGCCAGAAATGGATCAAAATCTATACAATATTAATTGATATTAATTACAACCATTAACAAAAAAATGTAGAATTAGTAGAAAATAAGCTTTAAATGAAAGTAAACAATTTTATTTTGCCAAAAATGGCAAATAAAAATAATGGTGATATTATATAGTTACCTTTTAAAGATAAAAATTATAGGGGCCGTTTGGTAGGGTGTATGAAATTAAGGTGGATTAGATTGGAGCCATATTGAAGGCCATATTAAAATCATGTTTGGTAGATTTGATTTAATACTTCCATGTTAATTATAAATTGATATAGATTTTAATTTGTGATTTATTTATGTATAATGTTTTTCCATTTTCAGATATTTGAGAAGAATTTATGATATTTAATGATATGTTAAAAATGAAATATGTAAATTTGAGGTTATTAGTGATATTTACCTAATCCATATTTACCCGGATTAACTAATCCACCCACGCTTGGGTGGATTATAATCTAGTCTTAATACCGGATCGTAAGGATTTAATCCATTTGACCCGGTATTAGAACAATGCCACCAAACGTTGTATTAGCTCATATATCCTACCAAACAGCCCCTATATTATCACTGAAGTACTAATTATTTTTCTCTATCCTCTCTTAATTAGGAGTTAAAAAATTAATATGAAATGGTAAATCTGAAAGAAAAAAATCGCATTAAACTCCTAAGCAAAAATAAATAAACAAGAATTTTTTGCCAAATCGACAAATAAAAAGAAACAAGGAGAGTAAAATATAAACAGATGTTTCAAATTTCATAGAAATTTACTCATCGTTTTACCTATTATTATCCAATTAACCAACAGTAAGCAATCCATAATTATATATTTCAAAAACAATATAAGTAAATTCATGTCAAGGACATTATATTACCTCCAAATAGGTAGAGCCAAATAAAGATGGCAAAACATTGATCATTCTAAGTGACTTTTAAGAAAACAGTATCAGCTTATAGTCATAGGCCATATAAATTTAGCAAAAGACGAGCCATAGTAATTCGTCTAAGCTAAAGTCGCTATAGTTTCTGTATCACAACCGAGTTTGCTATCCCAGCTTCGTCTATCGTCTGGTCCATATCGGTAAGCTGTTTGGGAGGGAAGCCCATAGTTTGCAGCTGATAAGTTCTTGACCCATCAGGTCTGGATGCATCAATGAAGCCACGTATATCTCGGATTGTATGGTGGTTATTGAAACGTGAAACCATACGAGTACCATCTGCTAACCTGAGCTGAATAGAAGTAGAAGGTTGTGTTTGATCCACTACTAATGAGGTGGGACCCACAGTCGAGGAAGTGGTTGGAATGGTATTCGACTCTAGAGGGGCTACTTCACTGGTGCTACCTAAAGTTCTTCCAACACCATGAAAGGATAAGTGGCGTTTCTCGGTTTCCTAGACATAAAAGAAAACAAACATTTATGATTTAACGGTAGTCAAGAATTTTTAGCAAAAGTTTATGAGAAGTGATTTTAGCTTTCTACTTTTAGAAATGTAAAAAATGGTCCTGTAACTTTGGAATCCTTTCAAAAATAGTCCTGTAACTATTCTAAACACACATTTAATCCTCACTTTCATCAAATTTCAGTCTTAGACCAATGTATGATAAATTTCATCCTCAACTTTCAATTTTCGTCATGAAGTTACAAACTTGGTCCTATTACCGGCGAAAAAGTTTGTAATTGTAAGACGAAAATTGAAACTTACTGAAAGTTGGAGGACAATATTTTAAATTGCAGGACAAAAATTAAAGCTTACCAAAAGTTAAGGACAAAATTTGTTATAGACTAATGTGTGTTCAATATAGTTACAGGACCATTATTGAAAAAATCTCAAGGTTATAGGACTATTTTTGAAATTTTGACAACAGAAAACTGTTTAATTAATGTACGGATTTTGGTGCTTCAGCTAGAAGAAAAAGTAGGTTGAAAAATAAAAGCTTCACGAACAAGTCCTTAGTGATGGTGTAAAGTACATATTAAATAGTGAAAGAAGTGAGGACAAACCGGGTAATTTTCTTCCTTCCGTGTAAGACTGACTTGAACTTGGCTCCCCTTATTTGCAGGTGCAAGTTCTGCTGGGCACTCAGACCGCCTAATACTCTGCATTGGGATGTCGCACATATTTTGAATATGTAAGCTTTCAACACAAAATATTCCACTAGAAGCAATCATGGATTTAATATTTTGTTTCAAAGGTATTATGCTTCGAGCTACTATATTTTAGAAAACTTTAAAAAACAACGTGAAAAATTCTAAGATCTAAGGAATATACAGAAAAATCTTAGAAAATAAGAACAATATATTGTTAAATGTGAGCATGTCAATGCAGATGATTAAAACTTTTATATACCACCAAAGTAACAAATTTTCAGTATTTTGAGAATAATGTGTCATTATTTGAGATGAGATTATCTATTAAAGCATGTCAATATTCAGAGCTAAAATGTGTTTATATAAATTTCAAATTAAATGGATGCTATATTGCTATCAATAAAAACATGTCTATAGCATTATTTTCTAATACTTTGCACTGGTATAAGTATTTGAAGTTCCAGAAGGCTTCTAACAAAAAAATCTACAAGATTTGCTACGTTTAAAAGAAAGTAAAGTAACTCAAGCATAGTCCATCCCCATCACATAGTAACCCAAATAAGATAACATAAAACTGCATCTACTTAGAGAACATAAATTATTTTTCATGACAATCACCATTACTAATCAAAATGCCAAACTTTAGGGCTGTCATCTAGGTTGGAATTTCATCATATAATTAAAAGAACAAATGAATAAAAGGGAAAGGTGTTACCTTCAAGAAAGATGCATTTTCTGGATCATCTAACCTCCTCAATGGTCCATCATCTACCGTAAAGCCATTTCTCCAGAAAGTGATATTATGATTTACAGCTTCAGGCGGCTGAGGTGTCGATGACGGCTCACCAGAAAGTAGCCTCGCAGTTCCAACAAAGCTTCTTGAGCTTGAAGGCAATTGATTTTCAGTAGATCCTCCAACAACTCCTAATTGTCTTGCTTTATCGAATATTGCATCCACGTCATTTGCATTTGATGGACCTTGAACAAGCATTCCACTGCAAAAGATAGAGAATAATATGAGTCAAAACACCTTATGTTTAGTACTAGGGTTTATAAGTCGTCTCAAGAACCAAACATCTACTTAAATTAGGGTTTCTAACTACAAGAAAGAGGTTCAAATAGGATTCAAAACAATCATTGATTGAAATAATACTCAATTTCTACACTAAGCAGAATCAGTAAAGAACTACCTCTTTTCGCCGCCAGTGTAGTACTCCTGAGGATTAAAATCAGGATCGCTATCAGAATCCTCTTCTCTAGGGTTCCGATTCAAATCCGCCAAAGTTCGAATTCCACCACTGCCACCGCCACCTCCGGCGCCTCGGTTTCTCCGTCCTACGCCGCTTCTAGGGTTAGCGGAGGAGCGAAGATTGTAAGAACGAGCTGCGGACGGTGGTGAGGGGGATCGGGAGCGAGAAGGAGACGCTGATTCATCGGAAGGCGAATAGTGAGTCTCGAGCTGCGGCGCCGGTGAGATTAGATCATCGCCGGCGGCGGAGGTGATAGTGTCGTCGAGGAAGGTGGAAACGGCGGAATCGAGATCGAAGTTGTGGGATTCTAAGAAGAAGAGTGCTTCTGATTTGGAAGCGCAGGTGGTAATTTCGCAGAAAGTGTTGATTAGGGCAATATGAGGGTGACTGTTCAAGCTTGCTTCTTCGGGAAGTTCCGTTTGGTTCTCCATTGAAGCTGAACGGATGAAGCTTTTCTACTTTCCTGATTCTTGGTTGATTGCTAGTGTATGTATATAGATGGGTTTACACGTGATTTGGATTTATATGGGGAGTACAAGAGTTTATATTAAAAAATTTAACCAATAAAACCCTACTACTAATATTTATCATTATTAATTAATATTGGGCTTATAATTGTGAAGTAATTAAGTAGACCAAAATTTACCTTGAAATATGTTGAATGACTTCACTTGGACTCCTCCCTAATTTTGTAGAAGATTGCAATCTTTTTCTTTACTAAAATATTTTAAGTGGCCTTTTAATTTATTCAATGGTGTGGAAATTGAAACTTCTACGTGATTTAAAATTTGAAATATTCAACCAATAGTATATAATTTTATTTAAAAATGGATTAGTGGTTGCTATTTAATTGTAGCGTTATATATCAATGAAGTACTACACAAAACGCATTTGGATGGAAAGAGGTTGAGTATGAGTTCTATATGTTTTAATTAATATTAATTCTTCATGATTTAAATATTTATTGGTATAAAACTATATATAATTTATTTAGTGGGCTTTAGAGTACTAGGTCGAATAAAATTCAGGGTTTTAATGTCATTTTATGTGGGAAATTAAGCTACTGGGCTTTAGGTTCAACAAACAGTTAGCAATTATATATTAGTAATTGGGTCAATTATATTTTTCAAATGAAGCCCAAATATTCATATAAAGAGAAATTATATTGCATAACATACTACGTAGACGATTCTGATTTTATTATGTTATCATCCATATTTATTAGTATTATTTTTTTTTTAGTTATTCTATTTTCACAGGAGTTTATTTTCATATTTATCTAGTTGTTTAGAGTTTGTGTTCTATATAAACACTCATTGTAATATTTCTATAGTTATGTAATAAATATGAGTTTATGGTTTTCTCTACCTAAAGTGGTATTGTGGTCCATCTTACGTCCCATAAAGCAAGATTATAATCCTCCTTACAGCCATTAAAGTAAGAAACGAACAATGGTCTAGAAGATCGTATCAATTGATATCAGAATTAGTTGAGATCACATCAATGATTCGCTCGTAAATAATGATGCCAGAAGATCGTATATAAGGAAAAAGGTTTGATAATTTGATATTATGTAATATTTATATTCAAAGGAGAAACTTTCTTACTATTGAAGTTTAGAGCTTTAAGCATTTTTTTTTCTATTTTTTTTTTTATAATAAAGGTGTTCTTATTCTAAGCCAGCAATATTTTATTTTTTACTTTGTATAGAGCCATAAAGGGATTAAGTTTAATTCATAGTCTTTAAAGTTACTATATCAATTTTCTTCGTGGTAAACCCCAACTCGAGTTCCTCAATCTGCAATTAGATAGGCATTTCACATTTTCTTTTTTCAATAATCAAACACTATATTAAATTTATAATCCCTCGCTCTTAGAAGAAAAAAAATTTATTTACTGTTATTTGTCGTTTTAGAAGTTCAATGCAAACTTCTTTTTATTATTAATTTTACCATTCTTGTTAATACTTGTAATTAATGCAATAATATTTGATTAAAAGGGAATTTTATAATTTTTGTGAAAAAAAATGGCTATTTTTATTACATTTCTTAGTCCATGTGCACCTCTAAAACAAATATATAAAAGACGGAGAGAGTTGTTAATTTGATTTTTCTTCTTAAAATGTGGAAATATTTTAAATGGGACTCGACTAAATCAAATTCTAAGTATTCATAAATTAATCACAATACATTTTACATATACTTGGTTATCATGGTGAGGAAAGTGACAAATAGTGTGACTAAATACAAATTTTAATCCAAATTTGGATCGATTAATTAAGACAATTAATTGATTAAAGATTCGATGAAACAAAAGTCAATCATTTCATAAAATAACAATCCACATATATAAAGTAAAAAAATAAATTTAAATTGTCATAATCCATTAAAGAGACGAATTCAATAAATTTATACATACATAAACAACTTCTTAAGAGACCAATAATTCATAAGGCTTGCTCCAACGACAAGGGTAGGGGTTCAAACCCAATTTGGAACTTGGATGGAAGCATTTTCATGGGTCTGTCTAAGGGTCATTTGTGGTAAAAATCCCTTTATGCGCAGAGTGTACAGCAATATGGTGGAATCCCGAGGCTTGGTGGAGGCACATCCTGCGATTTACATACTTCCGGGTTCTAGGGCAAGGATTATGAGGATTCAAGATTAGTTTGGTGTAAGCTTGGACACCTAGGTTATAAAAAAAAAAAATTAAAATACCATATCATCAATTTAATATGAACTGAGTTCATTTTTTCATTTACATTCTCATTCAACCCAATTCTTTTATAAACATTTATCAAAATAAATGTTCAAACAAAATATGTTAAATTCTTTAAATTAAGTGGTTAAATATGATGATATTTTTTATACTTGAATAATGAGAAAAATAGTGAACTCGTTATATTTTAGTTAGACATCTCATGATTGAAGGGAGTAATTCTTGGAATTTTGAATTACTCAACAGCCTCTTCCCCGAATCGGTTGTTCGAGTGATTGTTAAAATCCATATCTCTCCTCCGCCGAGCTTAAAAAGTTGGTTTGGACTCCCTCTACGTCAGGAGTTTTTTCCTCCAAAAGTGCTTATCTTGTATCTCAGGCCCACCGTTTTACGTCACTTCAAGCTTCAGATTCTCTTATTGTGAAAAATCTTTGGAAGGCGAAGCTTCATAATAGATTCAAGGTTTTTTTTGGAAAGTTTTTCATAATCTTCTTCTGACCAAAGTTAGGCTTAACGCGTTGTTTCGAATTGATTGTTTGGATTGCCCCGTGTGTGGTTTAGAAGACGAGTCTTTGGAGCATTTGTTTCTTCGTTGTCCTTTCGCCAAAGCAGTTTGGTTCACATCTAAATGGTCTTTTCGTCTTTATGCATTTAGTAATGAACCCCTTAATTGCTTTCTCTCGGCCATTCTGGACAGCAAAAGAAACTTGTTCACTTGTAACGATTCTAGACGGGAATTTCTCATTTTTGCAGCTACTACTCTTGATCCCTTTGGGTGAACCGAAACCTCATCACTCACGGCAAACCTCCTTCTTTGGTTTCTACTTGTGTCAAACTGATAGAGTTGAGAACAACTGATCATTCATTGGCCCAATCGCGCCTCTCTTTCATGTAAAAATCTGCACCTCTTTGCTCGGTTTGGATTCCCCCGAAGCTTGGTTGGTTTAAAGTGAATTCGGATGCAGCGTTTCGTGATGGCAAATCTTTCATTGCAGTTTTGGTCCGTAATTCTTCGGGCTCCATCATTTTCGCCTCCTCTCTCTCTTGCACTTGTTCTTGTGCTGCAATGGCCGAGGCTTTCGGGATAAAAGAAGCTTGCTCAATTGTGAACCGACTAAAGTGCTCAAATGTTATCTTTGAAAGTGATTGCGCTCAAGTTGTTTGTGATATAAACAACCGTCTCAAGGAACCGGATTGGAGTCTCGTGGTCTTATCTTAGAAATCCGTAACTTCTGGGTATGTTGGCCTAAGTGGAAGTTTCGATTTTCTTCCCGTGGTTCCAACTTCGCCGCTCACAACCTAGCTTCGTGGGCTTTTGCTTCAAATTGATTGTCTACGATCCCTTTTAATTTAATTCGTTATAATTTTTTTGTGATGGTGGCTATCCCATCTTTGATTTCATTGAACCTATTGTATGATGTTTATTTTTTAATGAAGTATTGAATTATAAAAAAAAAAAAAAAAGATTGAACTCGTGAGTTGAATTGAATAATCGTGTAACTTATAATGAATATTTGTTTTTTTTTTCTTTTTTCTTTTTATAATGAAAATTCGTTTTCCAATAGATGCATAAATAGTTGGAGATTCTGAAAATGTAGCAGGACTCAAACTGTGACAAAAGCCAAGGGAAAAGAAATGCATCCCGCCACCAACCCGCCACCGCAACTGCCGGCAGCGCCACCATCTCCTTCCGAAAATCTCAAGAAAATAACCCAAACCATAACCCATCTCCTTCCCTCCACACACTCCATCACTTGTTTCACCTCCAGATGGCAAGTTATCCGCTCCAAACTCACTTCACTCCAACACCTCCTCTCCGAAATCTCCTCCTTCCCTCACTGGTCGGAAAACCCACTCCTCCTCCCTCTCCTCCCTGCCTTCCTCGCCACCCTCCACCGCACTGAAACGCTCCACCACCTCTGCTCCGATTCCGTTTCCTCCACCGGCAAGCTCCTCATGCAATCCGACCTCGACATCGCCGCCGGATGGCTCTCCAAACATAACAGCGACGTCGAACTCCTCCTCCGCTCCGGCGTCCTCCATCAATCCACCGCAATTGTACTTTCTCGCCCTAACGCCGCCAATTCCTCCAAAGAGGAACTCACATTCTTCGTCAAAGACCTATTTACTAGACTCCAGATCGGCGGTCTCGAATTCAAGCGCAAGGCTCTGGATTCGTTAAACCAGCTCTTATCGGAAGACGAAAAGTCCGCTATTATCGTCGCTAATGAAGGTAACATCGGCTGTTTGGTTTCCATGCTTGATCTGAACAATTCACACGATTCAATTAGAGAACCCGCGGTTCTGGCTGTGTCGATTCTCCTTTCCGCGGGCGATTTCTCGCGGAAATGCGTGTTTGAGGAAGGGGCTTTAGGTCATTTACTCAGAATGATCGAATTTGGCTCCATGAGTATGAAGGAAAAGGCTGCCATGGCTGTCGAATTAATTACAACTGACCCTGATAATGCTTGGGCGATTTCTGCCTATGGCGGTGTTGCTATACTAATTGAATTGTGCAAATCTGGTTCCCTTAGAGCTCAATCGCATGCTGTTGGGGCGATAAGAAACGTTTGTTTGAATGCTGATATTCGAGCTGCATTAGCTGAAGAAGGTGCGGTCCCTGTTCTAATCCAGCTGCTTGTTTCTGGAAGTCCATCTGCGCAGGGAAAATCGGCCAATTGTATATCGACTCTTGCTACAACGGATGAGTATTTTCGAAAATTGTTGTTACAAGAAAATGGTTTGCATAGATTGCTACATTTGTTTCAAGAATGCTCGAATTCGACCACATTAGAGCACATATTACATGCAGTTCATTCCTTATCGGCTTCCTCGGATATGATTAACCAGATGTTGTCTGGATCCACATCGTTTATATTAGGAGTTGCGGAGCTTATAAAGCATGGGAATGTGATATTACAACACATATCTGTTACATTGCTTGCTAATTTATCTATTAGTGATAGTAATAAGAGGGTTATTGGTGAGTGTATGTGTTCTTTGGTGAAGTTAATGGAGTCTGTGAAGCCTCATGGAATGCAAGAGATTGGAGCTAAAGCTTTGTTGTCTTTGTTAATGGTGAAATCCAATAGGAAAGAGTTGGTGAGGGATGAGAAGAGTTTGGTAAGGCTAATCCGAATGTTGGATCCTAAAGATGAGGTGGTGGAGAAGAAGTTTCCGGTGGCGGTTGTGGCGGCAATCATGGCGGGAGGGAGCCAATATTGTCGGAAGAAGCTTGTGGCAGCTGGTGCTGATGTGCATTTGAAGAGATTGGTGGAAATGGATGTGTCTGGAGCTAAAAATGCTTTGCAGAGACTCTCGGGAAGTAGGCTAACAAGTATTTTCAACAGGACATTAAATCACCTTCAGCCAATTGAAAGGTAATATTAAGAAAAAAGCTGATATGAGATATGTTTATTCATTTGATTGTGACAAGATGTTCCTGCATAGTTTTGTTTTAAACATCATATGAAGCTGAAGCAGCGTGTGATTATCTATTTGGGATGCTGCATTGTGATTTAGTTCCCAGTGAAAGAACTGTTTCATTAAGATTATGTTTGGTTCTAGAACTTCATTGAGTGAAATGATGAGCGGCGAAAATGAACAAAAAATGAAGTTCAATCTTTTGTCATTTGATGATGCAGGAAACACATTTTCTTTAGCATTAACCAAACGTCGCATAAGTAGATTGGGGAAAAGATTCGCAAGATATGATCTAACTGAGAAGATCTTAAAAAATAAATTTTGGGAAAAATCAAGTTAGTTATGTGGGAGTCGAATTCAAGGATTGCGGTTGTAAAAAGAAAATCAGTTTTGGACCCTAATTCTCCCAATACATTGTTTATTATTGCTAAACACACGAGAAAAAGTGATTTGATGAACAAAGTGGTTTCTAGCTTCACACAGTCTTAACTAAGCCACCCTTCATTATCCTTTTTTGAGACCCAATTATTGGCTTACGATATTAGTACATTGAATTGTTAGAAAACATGTTTTAGCTTATATTCAATTTCCACAAGGTCTAAAATTTTGCCTATCTGGAAATAAATAATTTTGTGGTGCCTAAAAAGACCATTAAATTGAGTATGGACACGAATAGTAAACCTATTGTGGCGGTTTAACTGCAAAAAGTAGTATTTAGTATCGTTCATAATTGCAATGCTAGTAGTTGTTCTTTATTAACATTAAATACTTTGACAGAAGACAAGTTCACATGTTAATTGCAGGATGGGCCAAGGTGAATTGTGATTTTTAGTTATACCTATAAACTACTATATTTATGTCATGCCAGGGCCAGAAACAATCCAAATTACAACTGTTTTCATTGATTTTGTTCCTTTACTAAATCATCAACATAATGTATGTCTTTTTGGTGGGTATACTTGTACTATGATGTGTTCACTGCCAGACAGACTGGACAAACGTGATTCACATCACATTTTTCTCATAATATGCAGTAATAACACAAGGTATAATTTTTATTTTTAATTTCTGCAGGAGATTGATAGAATACAAAGGAATCTCGAAAAGTTGCCTACTTTCTGAAAAGAGAAGCAAACAAACACAATGAACATTTTGGTAACCCTCAATCTTTAACTCATTTGTTGTAGTATTATACTGTAATGCATTGAAAAAAGGGAAAAAGAAAAGGGTTGTTTTTAATTTATTCAAGAAAGGCATGGATGCGGTTTTTAGTAGTATCCTTGTTTCATTTTTTTGTTGTTTGGTTGTTAAATAGTATGTATTGAGTGTAGCAGATTGTGCTTTTTCCTTTCATTTTCATTCTCTGTAAAATGTGAATACGGTGTAACTTTGTTTGACGGCCTATTTATATAGAAAATATGTGGGTTTGCCTCTTATTGTGCTTTTGTTTTGTGGTTACTTGTATTTCAGTTATGTGACACGCAATCATTTTTATTCTAGTTAGATACAATTGGGCCTTTTTGTTTAATTCGGGTTTGCAACACATACAAATATATTGCATATAACTTTGTGATTGGAGAATATTTCCGATTCATATATCTGTCTTGCACGCACCTCTCCACCTTATGATTGAACGTGTTAGAGTATTCGAAAAGCAGTTGAGGAACAAAATTATTAATAATTATGTCTTGTGTAAAGTAAGAGACGACTGTTGCTATTAACATAAATGTTAATAATATTTTCATAAGTAATTGTATTAGACATGTAAAAGTAAAAGGTTGTTCTGAGTTGCGAAAACGACCTTTTAGTGTCATTTTCCATAGGATTCAGTTCTTAGGTCAATTGATTTTCTTTGTACTCCTATCATGTTAGTAGAATGAAATTATACAAACAAATATAGTAGTTAATAATAAAGCATATAAATCGTTCAAAGAAAGGTGTAATTATTAGGCATGTTGCTTACACATGCTTTAATATTTTATCTAAGAAGAATCAATCACCACCTCTATTTGCCTTTCGAAAATAATTGTAAAAAACCTTTAATTTTTTGGATTACGTTTGAACTTTACTATTAAGTCATAACTATTTAGATTCTGATTTTTTTAACATAAAGTTGGTATTGAATTATTTTTGCAATTTGAGAAAAATAAATAGTCCTGCATTCCTTGTCATAGGAGTACTAAGTTTTCCTATGATTGTTAATGGCTAATGAGCTATGGTAACAAATTAAGTTTTACAATCATTGCACTTGCACATAGTTTGCATAATATTCATCTACCATAAAGCAAATTGTCATACACAAGGCACTTCATTTTTGTTAGTAAATGTACATGTATAAATCAGCAATTTTTTTTAGGTACATTTCAACTACCAAATTCACATGAACATTTAGCAAAATATTGTGTCATGTGGATTATTTCGTCTCATGTAACCATGTGATTAATTTGCAGCATCATGTTTATTCTGCGACATGGTGTAGCGGATACATAAAATAGTGTAGCAGATACATAAAAAAAATTGAACATGTATTAAAGTTGAAATATATTTGAATAAAATAATTTAAACATGTATGAAAGTCGAAATATATTCTATCAAGTTCTTGTAACAATAAATCTTTTACACATTTTTACATTTCAAATGTGGAGTTGTCCATTCAATACTTCACTTCAAAGATAAAAAGCAATTTTCTTATATTTAAAAAAAAAAAGAAAAAATCATTACACTCGTTAAACTCACTTAACATAATAATTTTGATCCTATCCAAGGCCACTTAAAAACCGAAATAGATGTAGACTAAGACCCCAAAATCTTTACATTTGTGAGGTTGAGAGAAGCTCACGGAAAGTCTCAAAATTGGCAACAATTCTAAGAAAGAATACCTATTCACAAAAAAAATAAAAAAAAATAAAAAAATACCTATCTTCTGTTCATCAATTTTCCCCAAAACAACCCAAGAAACACACAACAAAAAAACCAAAATTTGAAAATCAATACCCTTTTTTCAATTTGTTCTTGATTAAACAAAGTAAAAACCTGAGCACAATCATCACATGGTACACCTTTTGGTCACAAGGTATAACTAATCATATGACAACGATTTATTGAGTTTCCATCATCAACAATGCCAAGCAAGCTTAAAAAGGCAATTGCAGCAGTGAAAGATCAAACCAGCATAGGCCTAGCCAAGGTCTCAACCAACACTTCATCAAATCTTGAAGTTGCCGTACTCAAAGCCACCACACATGACGACATTCCCGTTGATGATAAATACGTCAACGAAGTTTTGCAGCTCGTTTCATCTAACAAACACCACGCCTCAGCCTGCGCCCGTGCCATAGGCAAGCGTATAGGCCGGACCCGCAATTGGGTTGTGGCCTTGAAATCATTAATGCTTGTTCTCCGAATCTTTCAAGATGGAGATCCTTATTTCCCAAGAGAAGTCCTACATGCGATGAAACGAGGGGCCAAGATTCTCAATCTCTCTAGCTTTCGCGATGATTCGAATTCAAGCCCGTGGGATTTCACCGCGTTTGTACGCACTTTTGCTCTTTATTTAGACGAGCGCTTGGAGTGCTTTCTAACGGGGAAGTTACAACGTAGATGCACGCATAGAGGAAAAGAAAGTTCGATCTACAACCGGAGCAAGAGCATGAGTGCGCGGAGGCCCAATGAGCCGGTTCGCGACATGAAACCTACAATGTTGCTCGATAAAATCTCGTATTGGCAAAGATTGCTCGAACGAGCCATTGCCACACGTCCCACGGGGGCTTCCAAGACTAACCGTTTGGTTCAAATATCTCTATATGCCATAGTGCAAGAAAGTTTTGAACTTTACAAAGATATTTCAGATGGGCTGGCTCTTCTTTTAGATAGTTTCTTTCATTTACAATATCAGAACTGTGTTAGCGCGTTCCAAACCTGCGTTAAGGCTGCAAAGCAATTCGAAGAGCTAAGTGCCTTTTATTCTTTGTGTAAAAGTATAGGTGTGGGCAGAAGCTCTGAGTATCCAAGCGTGCAGACGGTATCGGAAGAGTTGGTCGAGACATTGCAAGAATTCTTGAAAGACCAATCTTCATTTCCTTCTACTGCTAAGCCCGCAAATAGGCCTTTGCTTCTCCCAGCCCCCAGTGTCGGCTCGCGGTCGGGCAGGCACGATAGCTATGGAGGGCAGTCGGAATTCTCGATCACGACTGATGGATATTCGGAACAAACTTCCGAGTTTGGATCTCAATGCACGTCGTTAGAAGATTTGATAAGCGCAACTGAAATGGGGACAAGATCTCGATCGATCTCAATCGATCTCGAGACTTATTCTGAAGCTCAAAGAGATGATGCGTTTAGGAGGAGCGAAACGGGATCCAGCAGATCGTTGCCCGTCTCGAATTCGATTGCGGATCTCATGTCAATAGGCGATTGGTCAGAGCAGGACGAAAACGAATTTCAACAAGTTCCACAAGAACAACA
This sequence comes from Penstemon barbatus, assembly GCA_003313485.2. NCBI lineage: Eukaryota > Viridiplantae > Streptophyta > Magnoliopsida > Lamiales > Plantaginaceae > Penstemon > Penstemon barbatus. The sequence goes on from CM064883.1 coordinate 104,193,756, forward strand.
AGAACAACAACAACAAAAGGAGTTATTCTTGGAATCATCTGGATCCAAGAATTGGGAACTTGTCCTTGCTGAAACTTTATCAACGCCAACAGCTTCTTCATCACAGTCTCTATCAAACAATAACACAAACAGTTTCGATGCATTTCCAGAACCTACACCAAAAGCAGGGGAGAGTCATTCCGCCGCCGCGAGTAATTCAAATAATGGATGGGAGCTAGCGATTCTCGAGGCAGCGCCGCCAATTATACCAAATGCAGCAATTACATCAAATAATCATTACAACCCATTTCTACAGGATTCAGTTGAAATCTTACCAGCAGTATCGAACGTGAAATCTGATGAAGTATCAATGCCTACATTTCAAGCCGTCCCGACGTTCTCTGTGCAGAATCCGAACCAGAGTTCGTTCCCTGTGCAGAACGAGAACGATCCGTTCGCTGCCTTTTCAGATGAAGGAATGATGAGTAGCAGTTCTAACAATCAGCATAATTTGTTGCAAGAACAAGAATTGTGGTTGCAAAACCAGAACAAAATTATAGCTAAGCAAAGTTTTGATATTAAATAATAAAGACCTGTAAATGTAATTCTCTTAGATTGTGATCCTAAAGAGGAGAGAGAGGAAATTCTTTTAGATCATGTACTGTTTAATGATTCTTTAGACTTATAGCTTCGGATGAAGTTCAGTTCCATCAAATTTCAAGTCCAACTTTTTCTTTATAGTCATCGTCAATCTCCAATAGCCTCGGAAAAATTCTTGTCCAAATTCAGTTTGACCAAACCTGTGCAACCATCAAACAAATATATTTCACTTGTTTTGATTAATCATTCTCAAATCTATCTATTCAATTTAATTTCAATTCTCATGTTCCCCACTATCCCCTAATAATAATAATAAATTATATTTAAATGTCTTATTACAATGTTATTAAATTTACAGACTATTAATGTTAAATTTCCTCTCCTAAAAAAATGTTCTTTTAATGTTTAATTTTTAATAATTAAATTTTATTTAAGTTTCTTAAATAAAGGTTACCATTTTAAAATTAAAATAAACCTTTTTAAAATTAATCATAAATTAAAAAAAAATAATTTAAAAAAAATTAATAATAATAATAATAATAATAATAATAATAATTTGACTTGAAGACTCAAGGTTTGTTCCATCCCTCGGAAGGATGAATGGGGTGAATTCAGAGGAATATTCCATTGAATATTTGGAGATGGGCCAGATGGCCATCTCCATCCTTTCAAAGGACTTGATCATTAACCTTAATATTAATAAGACTCAGATTGACACTTAGATAATTATATCTTGTAATATGGAAAAAAAAAATTAATAAAATTATAAGTTATAGTTTATTGAATTATTGTAGTGTGTCTTGGTATAAAATCTAAGAGTTAAAAACAAATTAGCCCTTATTATTTCAAAAGGTGATCCCCGGCCATGTTGCAATATACCCTTGTATTACTATCCTCCTAATATTTCTTACTTCAAAACTTAAGCACTCATTACTACAATATGTCTGTTTTCGGAGGTTAAAACATATTATACTATTATAGGGATAACTCGCAAATAATCCTAGATTTTGAAAACAAACCATATTAATTATTATCTATTTTTAGTTGGACCTTTGCTTTCACTATTCCGGTTTTTCAATTATTTCATACGAGTCATGAGAATTCTAGAGTCCAATTATTTTATACGATTTAACATTCACTGGGCTAAGTCAGCTGGGCCTTGCCTCAAAAACCAATTCAAGAGGTGGGTAAATGTCCAATACATAAATAAGAACTTGTTAATTAGATAAATAGCGGTCATTAATCTTTGTTATATGGGCGAAGTGTGTAGGTAAATAATGAAGTTTATCATGCGAAGAATCTTGCATGGAAGGAGGTGACTATTATTAACTTGAGACTCATATAATATATTATTAAATTTCACGTGTATTGAGCTAAACTCACTCAAACTTTTTTTTTTTAAATGATACATGTTTAAATAAGATCAGAACAATGATTGTAATTTTAGACAAATAAGGTAATTTTATTTTTTCCATAAACACGAGGGAATTTTTTCCTTAAAAGATATTTTATACTACGAGTATAACTTATTTCTTTAAATGGTGAAAAACTGGCACGTGCAATATATTTGCTTTAAGATTTAATAATTTCTAGAAGAATGATAAATCACAAAACAAGTGTATTATATGCTTATTTTGTTATTAAATGAGTTTGACCAAGTCATCTCTAGAAAAAAAGAATTCCTACTACAACACTATAAACACTTCATTAACTTAAAAGAGTTCTATTTAATTTCGTTGGTCAATTAGTGTTACATATTCCCCAAAGTTCTAATGAAAGGGTATTCTCGATATATGTTAATGTCAGATTTGAGGGGGCCAGCAACTTCCAACAACCTTCATCAGTATGAAGTCTATAATGGTTAGAATTATCCTAACTCTACTTTCTCGATTGGGAAATCTAAGTTTGTATTGAAAGTAATGTTTTTAAAACCGGACCGGAGAGCGAACCGGTGAGCCTACTGGTTTAGCGGTTTTACTGGTCGAATCGGCCGAACCGCTGGTTGAACTGCTAAAACCAGCAAATTAACCGGACCGGACCAGCTTCCGGTTCGCGGTCGAACCGGTCGGACCGGCCGGTCCGGTCCGGTTTTAATAACATTGATTGAAAGAACTCGTCAAGGCGTGTCAGGGTTTGATCCGACAATGACCCTACAACGCCTAAGTCAGTTCAACTCATGGAAACAATTCGAGTGAGTAAGCGGTAGATGTGATTATTAATGCATACCTTAATGAGTATTAATATTTATAATTAGGTAAAGGCTAAAGTGGATCGGTCGACTTTGGGTTGACCAGAGTAAAAGTCCGCGAATCTTTAAAGTGTTTCGTTATTGTGGTGTCCTTTTGGGGGTATTATAGTCTTTTAGGTCCAGGATCTGGACGTACTCTCGGTCTTCCATTGAGCGATGTCGATATTGAATGATCGACATGACTTTTGACTATATATACTTATTTTCTGACTACTTATCCACGTGTAAGTTGTCATGTGGATGAGTACAATATTTGATATATCAAAACCAACATGCATGTACTCATATGCCATTACATAAATATTTCAAATATATATAAATGAAATATATTAAAAAGAAAACATGAGTTCTTTATATTCATATAATAGTGTAGTTTGACTAGTATAATACGTACATTAGATGTGTACATTTAAACAAATTCAAATAATGATATCCTTAATAGGAAAAAAGAGAAAATTCTTGTTTAGACCCGATTTTTTATAGATCATACAAAAAATTTTGCAAATATATTAAGTGGATTCACTAATTTTGTTCATGGTCTATAGAAGACCTGGCCTAGACAAGAATTTTCCGAAAAAAAGATACCATTGTTGACCTTTTGTGGATGGAAAATTCTTTTATGGAAGGCATTGACACATAAATGGAAAATTCTATGGAATAGGTTTGGTCATACCCAAAATATTTATATGGCAAAATGTAATACACTTAATTTGGAATATTAGTTGTGACTAGAAGAAGATTAGAATGACAGACAAATGAGATATAAGATATAATTTGGGCAAGAACAGGTAAACCCAGTCCCAAACGACAAATCCAATGCATTGATTATTTGGATAACTACCGGTCGGTTCAACTGCAAAGTGACATGCAGTCAACGTGTCCTTGATTTATTCCATTCCATCTCACATCGATGGATCTCCAGAAAGCAATCATATATCTTTATATATATAATTAATTACCTTTGATTTTGAATGATGAATTCAATTCCTTTTTAATTTATATATCTGTTTTGAAATTCTGTGATTGAATCGGTTGATCATGGCGAATGGAGACGATGAGGGACGCTGCGTGTTTCCCTTGACAAGTTTACAAATTGGGTAATTAATATAAAATTGGTTCAAAATAAATTATCTTCATTAGGATGGATGCATGTGATTCTATATATATAGTTTTTTTGCATTTGCAGGGATTTGCAGTGCTACCTTTCACATGTGAGCCTCTATGTTTGCTCTGAAAGTAGAAAATTATATATGTTGGTGGACAACAGGCCATGGCTCGAAGATCTCGTCTCACCGTCTACGCATCTCTGGCAGTTGATGGTCACCAAGGTTGCCAATTCAAACAATTAATAGTTATTTCTTCTTGATTAGCTAATTTTTCTGATTGATTATATTATCATTAATCAATAAATGTACAGTCCAGGTTGTCCCCCTTTGCTAACTCTAGAGGAAAGGAGAGATCGCAAATGATTTTGGATTCTTCTTCCTCGTCCAATGCGAGGATCAGTTGGTGCTCATTCATTAATGCTGTCAGGTTGAGGGCCTTGCTACCTATAAACAAGCTTAGGAATTCTTTGATTGCAAACAGCAACCTGCACAGAGTTCTCAATGGCTTTATCGTGTTTGAAGTTGCATGGAGAGACGTACGCGGTATTAACTATTTTAATGAGCTTCAGGTACCTACCTGCCTATTTCATTTTCAAAGTGAGCTCCAGAAATTAAAATTAAATTCATGATCATTCTTTTAATTAATGGATACATATACATATACATATATATATATATATATATATTTCAGACTGATACATCATTTGCAATAGAGGCTAAGTTCATGAGAAGGTGGGAATTTGATACTATAGCACAAGCTGCCAAGTGCATCCCTTCATGGTTCTCGGGGACACTCAATGATCAAGTTCTGCTCAAGGATCATTTGGATCATGCTACATTAGGTACGTACGTAGCACCATCCCATCCATCAATCTTCCATGTCCTTTAGCATTTTCACACTCCACGAATTCGAGGCTGTTGCAGGTAAGGTTTTCTACGACTCTGAAGAACGTTTTTCAAGGACTACCGAGGATGAAATTATAGCAACGGAAAGTAGACTAGTACATACACCTGGTCCTCCAGATGGTCTTTTTAGAAGAAGGAAAGTTATGAGGGCCATTTGTTTTGATGATAGAGAAGAAGATTCTGAGATTCTATCTGATCCAAGTGACTGTGAAGAGGCATTCGAGGCTACTCTCTATAGAGATGTTCTCATTTTGTTTCGGTTCAATGATCGCGACCTCCCCTATAAATTGAAGGACATAATTATGTCTGATTTGCGGTTACTTACTCTACTCGAAGCTGGACTTCCATCGTGGGTTCTTTTTCTTCAATCGTACCCGGGATTTTGCCATCTTTACCGGCCGTGGATGTGCCCTCTGGCAAGAGCTTTGTATGCGCTCATCTCGATTGTGACTGTCCTAATTGGGTTCTATGACTTGTACAAAAACGTACCTCTGCTTAAGGCAACAGCTTCTGGGTTGTTTGGACCCCTGTTTGATTGGATAGAAACGTGGGAAATGATTTCAAGAATTAAGTATCTGGGGACCATGTTGTTTCTTCATAATTCTCAGAAGGCAATCAAGTGGTTTGTCATGGCGACGAGGACCTTGCGTTCTTTTCTTTATTTTTTGACACAGCCAATAGCAGGACCTTTTGTTGTGTTATTGGAAGTATTCCTTCCTGTTTGGAATATGTGTATACAACTAGCAGAGACTACCTTTACGTTAACATGGATGGTGGTTGAGTCTTCTTTCACAATGGTCGGAAACCTTGTGGAGATTCTACTGCTGCCACTTTGGATACTGCGGAATGTCGGTAAGTTACAAACATACATATGATTTATTATTATTATTATATATGGCTAGCAGCTTAGCTAGCTGTTTTGTTTGATTGCAGCGACATCTTTTATATACCCTATAGTCTGGATGTTGAGGGAAATTCTTTATACTCCGTTCCGGCTGGTCCTTAGTTTTTCTAGCCTTGTGGGTTTCATATGTAAGTTTATATATGATTTAGTTGGAGATATATGGGTATTCGGTAGCGATATCTTTCAGTTGACCAGAAACGTTGAGTCGACAGTACTGATGAGCTCATGTGAGGTTTCAATGTGGCGTACGCTTTGGAATGACCTTTTCTCCCAGGTCTGTCCGATCCTACCAAAATGGAGTTACTTACGTACATTTTGATATATATGTATATCAGTATTATCGTTACATTATTTAATTTTACTCTATTTTAATTATCAGGTCTTTCGTGCTCTTCGGAGTATTCTTAATGGTTTTGTAGCTTTCTTCACTGCGTGCAATAGACACCGACTAAGGTATAAGTATATGATTTGTCGATCAACGTACACTAGTTAATTTTCATATTATCCCGCGTGCGCGTACGTGCTTTAGCTAGTAGTGTTTTTTGAATGATGACGTACAGCATCTATAATCACACAAAGGAGTTGAACCAAAGAATATCAATCGCTGCTAGGAGACGATGCTCTACAGAGAATATTCAAATTTTACAGACTCAAACAACTGTGAGTCATCATTTGATCATCATCAGATTAATTATTATATTATAGCTACGAGTATTGTTAATACTGTAATATATAAATTTCAGTTTCATTGTAATTAACGTTTTATATATATATGTATATATAATCTACTGCAGCCAAATGATCACATGGAATCCAGGAAGACTAAATAAAATAATTAAGATCGATCATTTTCCAGCTGATGCAGCTAAGGCTACAAGTCCAGTCGTCTAACACACACATAAAGTTTTGCAATTAGTCGATGAAATGAAATAGAGAAATTAATGATCAGAAATTAGGAGCCCAATCTCCATTTTCTTCTCATTCTAGTGACATTGTATTTAATTTGTATGTACAATTATTTTTGTACTTTCCATGTATTTGTGACCTAGTATCAGTATTCAGTATATATAGTTTCAACTTTCAAGTTTAGTTCAATTGTATTTTTAAATGAGCTTTAATGGTTGGTTGAATTTTAATTGACCTTTTTTACGGTTGCACATAGTCATATGGATCATACACAAATAGTGTCATAGTAGTACACTAAACATGAATGAATTATTTTTTATTTTTTTTTTATTTTTAATACACATATGGTCTGTCTCTATAAAACTGAAATCGAGGAAAGAAAAAATCATTTTTAACATAAGAAAAATACAATAACAGAATTCAATTAAAAAAAATCCATCCAACAAGAGGAAGAAATGAAAAAAATGATTTCCGATCCTAAATAATTAAATAATTAAGCCCATATAGCCATTAGAGACATGCCTCCAGCACCTAAGAAAACAGCAAGATAAGCCGATGTTTGAAGTTTGATGTTGTTTTGCAGTTTAGTCCCCATGAAATCTGAAGCTAACAAATCAACCAGAGCCATATAATTGAGCAATCCAGCGGAACATGCATTCAACAATCCCACCACAATCAGGGCCGTTGGACTGTTTTCACTGTACACATTTGATAAACCAATTCCAAGTGCAATCCCAAATGGAGTTGTTGCAGAAAAAAAGAACACCATTGTTGCCTTCACTTTACTTCCATATTCAGCCTATATATATATTGAAAATTTATTTCTATTAAAAGAAAAAAGGGTTTGACATAATTAAATAAATTCAACTATTAAATTACCTGCAATATGCATCCTCCTAGTCCCATTCCTTCAAATAGTTGATGAAAGCATAAAGCAGCCACCAATGGCCTAATTGTGCATGGATTATCAGATGCCCCCATTGATAAACCAATTACCACAGAATGTACCACAATTCCAAGCTCCAATACCTACAGGATCATTTCTACAAAATAAATAGTAATACTAAAAAAATACTGTATAATTGAATTGATAAATACCTGAGCAACCACACGATATCTCAACAACTGAGAGTCCTTGCCAGACTCATCTATTATATTCCCCTGTGCCTGTGGCTGTGATTCCAATTTTATTTCATTCCCAACATTACTACTACTACAACATTTCTTATGCTTTCTATAATAACTCATTGCATACGAATCCACCATTAGTGTCACTATAGCCGAAAGCATAGCCACAAACGTCGTAAAAGGAAACTTATGCCACGGATTCTCCGGCAAGCATTCCGACCTCAAACAATCAAACGAATCAGGCATCACGTGCATGTACCCTGTTGCAAGAATCACTCCTGATGCAAAAGCTTTTACCAATACGAATAAATCTTTTTCCGGTGCAAGAGCCGGAACCGCTTTCGAAAATATGGGTAAACAAACCCCAATCATACTCGTCACTAAAATCGATGCAATCGCGATAATTTTTAGTTTTAAGGCGGCGGTTTTGTCACGGCATTCTCCTGTCGTGCCTGAACTGCACTGTGGTGGTGGTGGTGGGCCTGTGGTTTTTGTTTCTCCGGCGGCGGAGGATGTTGGTAGGACTGATAAAGTAATTATTATGGACAAACATATTGTTACTAGGATTCTAATTGAAACTTTTGACATTGCAAAAGAAAATTGCTTCTTCTCTTTTTTGCCCTGTTTCTTTTTTTTTCTTGGCTGCCTCTGTTTTTGGAGTCCAAATTTATAGGGTCTTCGAATTCTTCCTTTTTTTTGTTAATTTCGGGATTATCAGAAGATTTGGGAGTTGGGTATTTGTGCAATTGGCGGATTTGTCCCAGGAGATGAGTTTTGGATGGATGGAATTCTTCATTGCTGGAGATGTAATTTGGTTTGACATTAAGGGTATTTTGGTGAAATAGGTAAGGGCGTGTGCTCGGCGCATGGAAAGTACGTATGAAATTAGTTTTATAAACGTGACCTTGTGTGGGCCTCATGCATGAAGTTTACCTTCATGATTTTACCTCGTACTATAAATCTCGGTCAAGGGGGAATTTTAATTTTACCAGGACTGATGTGTCATGTACTTGACATGTCATCATCGTACTTGGCATGTGACTGAGAAATTTAGTACAAATTTGATTTTAGATTTACGCCCTTTCAATTATTTTGATATATATCAATTTTTTTTTTTATTAAATAAACTTAGAGTCCAACATCGAATGGACACTTTTAATATTCATGAATAATTTATATGAGTTTTTTTCTTCTTCTTATATATAAACATAATAGAGTTTGATTTCGATCGAGGTTATATTTGTTATGAAAATTTAGTGGAGATTTAGCGAATTTTTATCTATCAAACTTCATTTAAATGTTGATCTTTTTTTTTCACCAATTAAATAATTTTGGAAAAAAATTAAATTTAGATCAATTGAGATTTATAAATTTTATAATTGCAGGATTATGTCTAAATTTATTTTTAATATATATTAACAAACCCTTTAATATTTTATTTCAATACATATTATTCTATTCATACAATAGTCTTTCTATATATATATATATATATATATATATATATATATATTCTTTATTCCTTCATTAGCAATATTAAACCAATAACAATCTATGACTCTATTTTAATCAATATGAACATATCCTGAATCTAAAAGCTCACTAATGAAGCTCGATCAAGTAGACCAGTGAAACGAATGTGTTTTTTGCAAGGAAGATCATCGTAAAATGGCCAACATGGACGATAAGACTTAGTATCAGAGATGTTAACAATCCCACCAAATAGGAAAACTCTGTGGTTGAATTGGTTATGTTCCCCTTTCCCTCCTTCCGGCAGATGTACTTTGTGGGTTTGGATATCATTGAAGGCTTAATTATTTGATTATCAAAGACAAAAAAAAAAAAAAAATTATCAGTTTGTTCGATCGTTAAATGTTAAATTTGCATATGATTATAATTAAGGACACCTCATTTATAATTGGGAAGTGAAGAAAGGGAGACAACAATAATGAACTTTTCTTAGTTTAATACATGGTAACCAAGTGAGAGTATTTCCATTGATTGAAGGGGAGGAGAAGTCCATGGGGGAAGCGGAAGAAAAATGATGGAAGAGGAGAGATGAAGTGGATGGTGGGGGCAATGCGTGGCCACCCATCTCAATTTTGGGATGAGAGACGGTTCAACCCTTATTTTTTTTCTTGTTTTCTTTTATGCTAATTTAATTGAGAAATTATAAAAAAAAATGTTTTTTTAAATCTTAACCTTAATTCAATTTTATTACTTGTATTTAATATTTAACTTTAATTTAAGATAGTTTAATTTCATAACACTAATTTAATTTTGTAACTTTATGGACAATATTAAATTTATTAATTGTTATTATTATTTTTATTATGTGAGAATGGAAATATATGAATGAATTATTAATTATTGTAATATTGTTGTAATGTTATTACTAAATTTCTTATTATTAATGACAATATTAAATTACTTATTATTAATGTCAATGTTTAATTTACTATTATTATAATTATTAAATTTTAATTTTATTATTATCATTTTTATTAAGTGAAGTTGAGAAAGAATGCGAATTGAAATTAAATAGAGTGGGAATACTGAATCACTGAAAATAACTATGAAAAGATACTTTGAAAGGAAGAGGAGTCCATGATGACGGTTTGAGATAAGGAAAGATATTAAATAAGTTTCGTAATTTCAGAGCATGCTAAGTAGGGTAAATTTACAATAATTAAAATAATTTTTGATGCCAACAATAAATATTGCTGGCCAAATATAGTATTTTCCGAAAATAAAACAAATAGATTTCAGAAAACACATCTAATTTGTTCGTCAAATTAATAGGTCGGTAGCTGGGTCCAACGCTTGTACAGAGTCCGTACATAGTTTGGCACCTATGAGATCTAATGGCTGCGATTGCACTATAGATGGGCCAAGAAGCCACTACGATGAACGGCTTGGATTTTCCTGCTTGTAGGCGACGCTACAACTTTCCCCCCCAATAACGCCGACGGTTTTTCGCATTTCCTTGTAATTAAAAATAAATAAATGAAAAAATATAGAGACAACAAATGAAATATTCACTGTATTTCGCGCCCGATTCCTCCACGCATGCGTCAGTATATTTATTAAGCTGATAAAAGGACAAATAACCCCACGGCTGCTCCCTTTCTTAGCACGTACCACCACAGGTCAAATCCGTCTTTAAATATTAGAGTCAGCGTATTTGATTGTGTTTCACTCTTTTTTTTTATTTTACATTATACTATTATTTTTGGGTTTACTATTTAATAATCGTACACGAGTGCAAGAAATTCAGAAAACTTCAGAATAATCGTAAAGAAATTGCAGTTAATTTTGGAAGTTTTCGAAGATTAATTTACGCTAAACGCATGTAACTATATATTTATTTCTATATTATTCTCGCACGCGTAAGATCGTTTTAGTACTACAAGTGTGTGTATAAAATATTGGGAATCGATCGATGCCGGGTAATTGGAAACTGCAGAGGAATGGTTGATTTCCAATTCTTCCTATTCCGCTTCCGATAAAGTTGAAGGTACTATTTTTCGTTTATTTTTGGAATTGAAGGTCAAAATTTATGAGTCTCGATCTGTTTCGATTATGTGATTATTATTAATGTTATGTTTTTAATTGAAGTTTGTTGCTGTAGAGGTAATGAGTCGTTTAAAGATGGAGAGCAGTGATGATAATGGCAGAGTGGGTGATGAGCCGGGTCCGGGTTTGTACCCGGAAAGACCGGGTGAACCGGATTGCATATACTATTTGAGAACAGGGACTTGTGGTTATGGAAGTAATTGTCGGTTCAATCATCCCTGTAATGGAGGAGGACAAGGACAAGTACAAATTTTACCTTTATTGCTTTGTGTTTTATAGCTAGTTTGTTAGTTGAAAATTTTGAATAAGATATTTGGGATGCTTAATATTCTGTATATGTTTGTTGATGACGATTAGGTTTATGGTGTCAAGAACACCAGTGAACTTCCTGAAAGAGCTGGAAAACTGGATTGTGGGGTAATTTCACATTCTTCATTGATTTTTATTGGTTCATAAATATGACCGAAGCCTATGCTTTTCTTTGATTTCAAGATTTCCGTAGATGTCTTTAGCGCTGCTAATGAATGATTTCTCAGTATGGTATGGCTTAGTTAAACCTCTTAGAGACTAATTAATCATGAATAGTTCAAGGTTGTTGCTCTTCTTTTGTAATTCTGTTTACAACATATTAGTCAATTGCGTGAGGATTTCTTATTATCTCCAAGGATTCCACTGATTTTTGAGTTAATTGAAATGAGAAAATAAAGTAGGCATGAATTGAATGTTCGCCTGGTTAATTTCTTATATTGGCTACTATTTTCTGCAGTTTTTTATAAAGACAGGTACCTGCAAATATGGATCAACATGTAAGTATCATCACCCCAAGGACAAGCAAGCTGATTCATTAGTTTTACTGAATATTTTGGGACTACCGATGCGCCAGGTCATTGTGATTTTTAAATAATTTTAGAACTTGTTTCATGTAATGTAATTAGGGTTGATTATTATTGATCAATATAAGTCTTACAGGATGCAAAGCCATGTACTTATTATATGAGAACTGGAGCATGTAAATATGGATATTCTTGCAAGTTCCATCATCCTCAGCCTCAGACAGCTGCAAATGTCTCCCCTGTACCTGTCTATGGTTCTGCAGGTGTATCTTCCTCTGGTGCACCATCTGTAGGTGATCTATCTGCAGCAGCAGCATCTTTATCCAAGGAAACCTATTTCTCCAGTCCTGTCCTTCAACTTCAACAAAGCTACATGCCCTTAGTTTTGTCTCCATCACAAGGATGGAATACTTATATGGTATGCCAAATTTACCCTATATTTCATATATTCTCTACCTATTGTCATTCTGGATTTATTTTTCTTTTCTCGTTCTTTTTTTTTTTCCAGCAAAATTTAAATTTTCTTCTTGTGTTAATGATAAAGATCAACATGCCATCGACTTCTTTGAGTTGCTTGCTTACTTTATGCTTGTTCTTGGAGTCAAATAATTTCTAATATGATTACTTACCCAACAATTTGAGAAATCTCCAAGTATAGTTCTCTGCTATGTTGATCATATATAGTCTCTTCAGTACATAAATTTGGTGGGTTTAAATAAGTTTGGTCCTCCCTAGAGAATGCACATCATCATTTATACTTCTAATCCCATTTTTTATACCGTGACTATTAGGGAAGTGTCAGCCCTTTATCTGTTACTAGTGTCCTCACTCCACCAGCTTCTAATGGTCATCTATCAGTATCTTATCTGCCTGAAAGACCTGAACAACCAGAATGCCGATATTTCATGAATAACGGGAGCTGTAAGTATGGACCAGATTGCAAATATCACCACCCGAGGGAGAAGATCTCGCAATTAGCATCAAGTTCTCTCGGCCCACTTGGGCTTCCTTTAAGACCTGTGAGTTGCTTCATCTTCACCATTATCATGTATCACAATATGCTTATGTGAAACTTAGCTGTCATCTAGCCAAATGGGTGAATTACAAAAGGTTTAATTTGTCGGGATTTAGTAACCACCATGAAAATGATGTTTCATAGTTAGTGGAAAATTGGTTAGAAGTAGTAGTTTCACATAATATCAACTGGAGGTTACATGATATGATATTGTGATATGTGACTATTTTATGTTGAAATTGCGTTGCTAGTATAAAAAAGATTGGAATCTCAATACTTTTGGTCCCAAGCTATAACAAATTACAATCATGCTTCCGTTTTAAAAAATAATGCTTGCACTTTTGGTATCATCATAGAGTAATCTAAAAAGTCGTGTAGAAATGTCTCAATTTTGCACTTCTGGTCTCAGATTGGATGAAACCAAACTTGTAAGTACTGTTATAAACCGCAGGACCAAAATGTGTTGGAAGTTCTGTCTTGTAGGAATAAAAATACAATGTTAATCTTTTCTGAATCGACATCAATTTGAGGGTGCCACTATATAAATATAAATTTACATAAAGATAGTTTTCATACCTTTTTATCCTATTATCCCTTATTTGAATTGATTTGATGACACTCAAGTTTGTTTAAATTCCAGGGGCAACCTATATGTTCATACTACACTTTTTACGGTATTTGCAAATATGGTCCTACTTGTAAATTTGATCACCCGTTGGATGGATATTCTTATGCGTATAGTATGAGTGTCCCTCCTCTGGTTACTTCTTATTCACCTTCGACTCCGTATCAAAGAACTCCATCGATAGTGCTATCGTCTGAAACGTCTCCATCTAAATCGTTAAAGTTAAATGATTGGATCAATAAAGGGGATACTGCCAGCAACAAGAATCGGCATCCAAATGGAAAAGATTTTGATTGTTCTAATTCTCTTCCACGTTCATCCAAAGCTTCTTCTGAAGTTTTGCAGAATGAATCTGATTGACATGTCGTGTCGTGACACGTTCAGAACCAAGCTGGACCCTTCCCCCGGCAGCCAGCCGGCTTTTGTGGTTGGGGTGGGGGGCACTGGTTTATTTTTTCTACCATCTTGATCTTTCGAGGTGAATGTTTTGTGAAACTGAAGTTGATGATTCGGGAAGGTCTTTTTGTTACTTATATGCCTTCCTTTTTCCTGTCTTTTCTGATTAATTTAAGATGCATGTCAGCATGCAACGAAAAAAAAAAGGGCTCCTTTTCCCTTTTTATGTGTGTACGATTTATCTTAGAGAAAATTGCACTTTGACCCTTTATCTAATACGTCAGTTTGCACTTTACTCCTAATTTTTTTATCCTTTTGATAATTTTCCCTATTCATTTTTGTTTTTGCACTTTATCTCCCACACAAAAAAAAAGGAAGGATTCTTCACGAGTTTTTGATAAGTAGAATTTGCAACCTTTTCCTTTCGATGGTTGACACATATCTAGAATACTTATATGAGACTTTACTCGTTTCCACATTTGTGTGTATTAGAAAAAAAATCATGCGGATTGTCTTTTACTAATTAGAAATAATACAGGGTGTATTTCTTGGTATTACTCTATACAAAAATACCTCTGCTTTTGCCTAATTGATAAAATATCCCGTGTATTATATTTATTAGCAAAAAATCTCCTATTATTATTTTATTGTGATTTTTTTAGTGAACAAGGAGGTTATTATCAACATTTTAGATGAATATGGGTGTGTTTCTGTGCAAAATATGTAATCCAACTTGGGTGGATATTATTTTGCTAATAAAAATAATATAGGCATAAGGAAATTTGCCTATCAAGCAGAAGTACATATGAGATACTTTAGCATATCTGTCTCTAAACATAATAACAAAAAAAAAAAAAACACTAACTATATTTGATCATCATATAACATTTGTGTTAATGCATATAAAATAATTATACACATCAACATCATCAGAGTACATATATATATAATACCCTGAAATACATGCTACGTACTATATATGCTAGATACGACAGTCGCAAAATATAAATTTATAGTATATATTATTGATTAATAATTTATAAAAATTGGTTCAAGGTATGTTTCATCAAGTAATCAACAATGATACGACTTGTTTTCTCAGTTGGATGGAAAGAATCCCAAAACACATATTTGTTTGCATCTGAACATGTAAACGGGTTCAACATATCGCACGTATAACCCATCTCAAACATTCCTGTCGCACAACATGCAACTGATGCAACTTCAAATCCTGTCAATGTATATTTATATATTATAAAAACAAAACTATTTGTTAATATTCTCTTTATATAATATACTCTATATATATTCATTAAGACTTATTCAAATATGAAATTACTAAGTTTAGACTAAAAACTTCTCCTTTTGATTTTATTTGGTATTAGTAACAGCTAGCTTTTAAATATTGAATAGGATAAAAATAGTTGACACTCCTTGAATTGTGACATTAAATTAAAAAAATATAGCAACAAATATAACTAGAGTGAAATGCAAAAATACTCCTTATGCTTTGCTTATTATCAAAAATATATCCTCCCTGTGTTATTATATTACCAAACACCCCTTGCTAATTTTTATTAGAAAAAACTCTCTCTTAAGCCAAAACGATAATTATACCCTCACAAAAGGATGCAAAAACACCCCATTTTCACCGATAAAATTGGCAACAATCATCTTTCAAAAGTGGCAATAACCCCTCTGCCGACTTAAAAAATTGACAATAACATCCCTATGATTTATGAAGAAATTTCAAATGGGATGTTTTGCTAATTAAAAAACAACACATGAGTGTTTTTGCTAATAAAAATAACATTTTTCTTTTTCTTTTTCAAATTAGACAAAGCACGGGGGTATTTTTGCATTTAGCTCCTTATAACTATGTACCATGCCAAATTATTGAACATTTGAAGCACCTAACTAATTTAAGAAACTCAATATATAAAATAATTAACTTACCAAATGAAGAAGGCTTCTGTATGATTTGCATAAAAACATCATAAGGATTCGAGAAAACCACTCGAATTCCCGGCATCTCCTCATTCAACTTCTTCACCATACCACTTAACTTCCCATTAAAATGCGTAGCAACTGCATTGTAGTTATCCATACATCCATCTCCATTTCCATTTATAAAATTTGTGGTTCTCTCCAACGGTAGACACCCCATTGGTGGAAGCCCTGTGAACGACATTTTTCGGGCTCCTAGCCCGTATATGTCCTTAACAAATTTCTCGGCTAGGCCCAAGAGAATGTCTTGAAATTGGTCAATTGTGTGTTGAGATCGCGTGCTTGGGAGAGTGTAGTAGTTTTCTAGGAAGTCGTTTGTTCCTAAGCTTATGATGTAGAGGGCCTCATTTATTACATTTTTGGCTTTTGTTTCACCTAAGTAAGCTTTTAGTTTAGTTTGATACTCCTTGTAGTACTCCACCTCTTTCCATAGTGGTATCACATTCTGTCATTGCAAATTAATTAAATGGATTTAATTGTTATATATAATTAATGTTGCATATATGTTACTTGATTAGAGGAATACAATGCTTTTTTTGAAATTGCTTGAATATGATTATAATTAGGCTATATATGCTTTAATATAAGGGTAAATTACGAATACCCCCCTCAGGTAAGGTCAAATTACAAAAATCACCCTCGCGTATTGAATATTACAAAAATCCCCCTCAGGTTTATTACCTTCTTACAATTAACCCCTTATCCCTAAAATATTCCAATTTTGCCCTTGAAAGTTATTTGTAATGTTTATAATATGTTACAAATTTTTAAAATTGGGTGTTACTTGTTATATCTTGTAAATATAAAAATAATAATCATATATTTACCACCAAAATAATTGATATAATTTAATCTCTCATAAATTTCAATAAATATTTCAATTTATAATACAAGATAAACTTTAAAAGTAATATGTAAGCAATTCATATTTATAAAGTATATTATTAAAATTCTATTTAATTAATATTTTACAATTAAAAATTGCTAATCAATATATAAATACCCTTTTTTTGCAATTTTATTAAAACTTATGGGCAAGTATAAATTTTATCAATTATTCTAATAGTAAATATATAATTATCTTTTTTTCTAATTTATAAGATATAATAATTAGATCCCAAATTTTAACATTGATAAGACATTACAAACAATACAAATAACACCCAAGGGCAAAATTGGAATATTTTAAGGGCAAAGTGTTAATTGTAAGAAGGTGACAAACCTGAGGGAGATTTTTGTAATACCCAATACGTGAGGGTGATTCTTGTAATTTGATCTTACCTGATGGGGGTATTCGTAATTTACCCTTAATATAATCTCAACCCAAACATAATTAAATATATGTATACTTTTTTTTAGACGATAAATACATTATTAATACATAAGAAGTCATAACTTATTCAATTAAAAATACATTAACTAACAATAAAATATTGAATTATCTTTTACATGTATGCACTGAAAAATATTAGTTCATATTGCCGCTATCGAATTCAAGTAAAGAACTTACGAAGTAGAATATTAATTATTTTTAAATGTACGCTAGCTCTCTCTGACAGGTAAAATCGTACTAGTTGAGAATTAACAAGTTACCAAAAAAAGAGCATGTTTAGAATTTAAAAAAAAAAAAAAAAAATTAATCAAAGAACATGTTCAGAACATACCAAAATAAAACAAGTTAAACAAAATTGATAGATTACTTAGTAAAAAAATAAAGCACAAAATTAGTTTTAAGAGTACTTACAAGCACATTAGAAGTAGCATTATCAAAACCAGTACCAGCAGAAGCAAAACAAACGCCATTAGCAAAATCGGATATATTGTACGCCGGATCCAAATACGCCGGCACAAAGGGCCTAAGTCCGAAAGCTTCGGAGATCAAATCCGGCGGTACACGGCCGTTAGAAAACCTCCCCGTCGGTTGTCCGCCGAAGAAATCACGGCCGTACGGGCGGAAATTGCTTTTGAGCACCGTGGAGATCTGGTTATTGTTCCCCGCATCGACGGAAGAGTCTCCGAAAACGATTATGGCTGGTACTTTAGCGGCGGCGGCGGCACCGATAGAGAATAAAATTAGACATGCAGCAGAAAGTATGGATACGAATGCCATTTTTAATTTGAGATATGTTTGTTTGTTTTATGCCTGCAGTGACAGACAGATTTTTATACATTTAACAGTACTAGTACTAGTGTTGTTGTTGGGTGGGGACGTTGAAATTAATGGCGAGCTGAATCAGTGACTAATAAATACTAGTAATACCTCTTTTCTTTTGTAAAGGAGCTAGGAGTCAAAAAAAGGTTTTTAATTAATGGCAATTAATGAGAACCTATCTGTGTGTTCATCAGGTTGTTGCAAGGGCCGGTCGGTTGGGTGGAACATTCATTACTCTACTTCCAACTTCTAGAAACCATATACTAATACTACTTCATAAGTTTGTTTGTTTTAATTAATTAATTTATCTTTATGTTATAAAAATATATAATTAATTTTCATATTCTATTCTCTCTCAATTTCATAAGGTAAATTGTTCTTTTTCAATTTCAGGCTGCTGGGGGAGGGAGTAAATTGAATATTACACGTATGAATCACACGAGATAATTAAATTGACATTAATTACCTCATATTGAAATGGACCATAATATATATCAACGTACATTTAATTTGGATATATTATGAAAAATCAATTTACTTGTTTTAGACAATTTGTTTTAATCTACTAAAGTGGGAAAGGATGGGCTACATTCATGATTGCATGCTTTGTACCAATTCAGTGCTTCATCAAGTGCATAATAAACCATAAGATTACTGCAATAATTCTCAATCTGATTTGATAAAAAAAAATTGCTTGTGACTTGTGATGTAGACAGAAAAGGATTAGTGTGTAAAGACAATGTTCATAACCTTCACCAGAAATGGAGGCAATCATTTATGGCATCTTTTTTTCCAACAAATGTGGTCCTCAACCTTTTATTTCGTCTGTACGTTGTTTTCAACATTTTTGTACCCTCAATAATTAATATAGTTTATGAAAAATACAACCCCATTCACACTAGTATATATAAGCAGCAGTCGAGTCAGCAGATAGATATATCTATATATATATTTAGTGCCAAGATTGTGTTTCATTTAATTTTCCGTTAGATTATTTAATTGGGTTAATTATGTTATCACATATTCACATGCCATGTTCTAGATAAAATTAAGTAATTATATATTCACATATATAATAATTAAGCCTTATACATAAACGATCGATATTGAATTATCTTTAAATTTCTAGTTCACCTACCCAAGTATATATATAATATACCACTTCTTGCATTTCATGAGTATGAGTAATATTTTTCCGGAAGATATGTGAAAATACATGTACACTTTTATTTGAGTATATATATGTACGTACATGTAACCGGTTTCTTGCTTTGAGAATGAGTATCTCTACAAGAAATAATAAAAATTCGTTTGATCAATTTTTTCAATCGGAAAATTTCGGACCAATTTTAAATCGGTCATAATATAGAAATATATAAGTGCAACCAAGTCGGGCCTAGAATTGACCTTATTAGTTACGTACGTTGAGAGTATACTTGCTTCAATCAGATCTCTTTCATCATATATACGAGCAGCTTAATTCCGCATAGAACATCAGAACCGGGCAGCGATTCACTCTTTCATTTTTCTTCTACAGTGTCTTGATTCCTCTATAAAAATAATATATATACTTTGGCATCTCACATCAAAATAGGCATCATTTTAGATTGATTTAAATTAACTTAACTTCAAATTAAATTAAAGTCTATTTAATTAAAACTGCAATTAAAATAAATTAAAAATAAATAAGTTCAGCATGTTAGCAATTAAGTACGTAAGGCATGAAACATTAAAGGATCGACATTAACATGCATTAATTGCTCAATAAGTAAATTAGGTTTATAGATACCTGATTCCATCGTAAAAGACATCAATGCGGAAAAGGTATGGAATCTCTGGTTTCTCTCTCTTGCCACAGATTCGAGTTTCTATGAATGCGGTTAAACTATGAGGGAATTTAACTGCTCTAAAAAAGTGTAGAGAGAGGACCAGTTTCCTCATTATATAGATGTAGAACCCTAATCCTCACTACTTAGGGATTCTTTATCTATGGGCCTACCCTAATGGGTTACTCTTAATGGGCCATTAATTTACATTCTCCCACTTGGCCCATGAGAGAATCATCGTTAATCGCCTTTGCATAATAAATCACATACACGAGTCATGGCGGTCCTAAGTTATCATTATCCAACAAAATTCCTTCCATGTACCACGATATAAGTGACTTATCACACAATACCTAAAATTGGAAACTTTCATAATGTCCATTCCTATTATTCACATAATAGCCATAAAAGTGTACACATTCATTAAATAATAGGAACATGACTTTAAATTATCATAAACATGTATGTAGAGCTCAAAAATGTCAATATCAATAATAAACTCATAAAATCCTCAACCAATTACATCAAATACTACCAAGACCCATACGTTCAGTATGCTCCAAAAATAATTTTGGTGGTATTGCCTTAGTTAAATGATCAGCAATCATCAGATTAGTACTGATGTGTTCAATTGACACTGTATGTTTCCGAACTTCCTCCTTCACGATAAGAAACTTCAAATCCATATGTTTTGCACCTTTGGAATACTTATCGTTCTTTGAGAAGAAGACGGCTGCGGAATTATCACAATAAAGTTTCAGCGGCTTGGCAATACTGTCGACAGTTCCAAGTCCTGAAATGAAGTTCCGCAACCATAATGCATGATTTGTGGCCTCGAAACACGCCACAAATTCAGCCTCCATAGTAGATGCGGCTAGAACAGTTGCTTTTGCGCTTTTCCATGATATTGCCCCCTCAGCCAAAAGGAACAAATAGCCAAAAGTGGACTTTTTACTATCTAGACATCCAGCGAAGTCTGAATCGGAATATCCAATCACCTCCAACCGATCAGATCGTCTATATGTGAGCATATAGTCTTTAGTTCCTTGCAAGTAGCGTAGAACTTTCTTGGCAAGTTTCCAGTGATCCAAGCCTGGATTACTTTGGTAACGGCCAAGCATACCAACAGCGAAGCTTATGTCAGGTCTGGTGCATGTTTGAGCATATAACAAGCTTCCGACTATCGAGGCATACGGAATATTTTCCATTTGTTTCCTCTCGAAATCATTCTTCGGACATTGTTTGAGACTAAATTTTTCTCCCTTGTTAATTGGGACAACACTAATATTGCAATCTTTCATCCCATACCTTTCAAGAATTTTGTTGATATAAGTCTTTTGAGACAACCCAATCCATCCTTGTGATCTATCACGGGATATTTCAATCCCTATCACATAAGATGCCTCATTCAAGTCTTTCATCTCAAAATTCTCAGAGAGAAATTTCTTAGTCTCATGTAGCAAGCCAAGATCGCTACTAGCCAAAAGAATGTCATCAACATACATAATCAAGAAAATAAACTTACTCCCACTGACCTTCAAATATATACATTGATCAACGATATTTTCCTTAAATCCAAAGGAAACAATTATATCGTTGAATTTAATGTACCATTGTCGTGAGGCTTGTTTAAGTCCGTATATTGACCTATTCAATTTACACACCATGTGTTCGAGTCCTTCAACACGAAAACCCTCAGGTTGGTCCATATAAACCTCTTCCTCTAATGTTCCATTAAGAAAGGCTGTTTTCACATCCATTTGATGTAACTCTAAGTCAAAATGAGCTACAAGTGCAAGAATAATTCTGAGAGAATCTTTCTTAGAGACAGGTGAAAACGTCTCATTGTAATCAATGCCGCTTTTCTGAGTAAAACCTTTGGCAACCAATCTTGCTTTATATCGTTCAACATTGCCTTTTGAGTCGCGTTTGGTCTTAAAGACCCACTTACAACCGACTCGCTTTGATCCCTCCGGCAATGTGACTAGCTCCCATACGTGATTGGTTTCCATAGATTTCAATTCTTCCTTCATGGCATTGATCCATTTCTCAGATTTTTCACTTTCAATGGCTTGTGAATATGAAATCGGATCATTGTCTATCCCAATATCATTCTCCAATTCTTGGAAATAAACAACATAATCATCAGGTATTGCAGATCGTCTTTCCCTTTGCGACCGTCTTAATGCAATTCCTTGTGGCTCTTCTTCTACATGTTCATTTTGAATGATTTCATTATGAATTAGTACCTCAGTTTGTTGCTCAGCATGAAACTGCTCAACCAATACCGGAGTAATGTCATGGAAGATTGCAGGTGGTAAACCTTGCTCTCTTACCTCATTAATAACAGTTTGTCCACTGTCACTCCCACTGATCTCACCATTCTCAATGAACCTTGCATTTCCGGTTTCAACAATTCTTGGAGTATGTTTAGGACAATAAAATCTAAATCCTTTGGATTTCTCTGGGTAACCTATAAAGTAACCACTAACAGTACGAGAATCCAATTTCTTTTCATATGGATTATATAGCTTAGCTTCTGCCGAGCAACCCCAAACATGCAGGTGCTTTAAACTGGGTTTCCTTCCGGTCCATAGCTCATAAGGAGTTTTTTGGAACCGCTTTACTGGGAACTCGATTTAATACGTACATGGCAATTTTAAGCGCATAAGTCCATAAGGATTTAGGTAATGATGAATTACTCATCATACTTCTAACCATATCCATTAGAGTTCAATTACGCCTTTCGGCAACACCATTTTGTTGTGGTGTGCCTGGCATAGTGTATTGGGCACATATGCCATGTTTTTCGAGATATCTTGCAAAGGGACCAGGGCATTGTCCCGATTCAGTAGATCTCCCATAATACTCACCACCTCTATCAGATCTAACGATTTTCACTTTTCTATCTAATTGTCTCTCAACTTCAGTAACAAACACCTCAAGGGCATTTACAGATTGAGATTTTTCATGAAGTAGATAGAGATAACCAAAATGTGAAAAATCATCGATGAAAGTGATGAAATATTGTTCACCATTAAATGAGGAAGTGTCAAAAGGACCGCAAATATCGGTGTGTATAATTTCAAGAAGCTCAGTGCTTCTTGTGGCTTTAGATTTCTTAATGTGTTTGGTTTGCTTACCCTTAATGCAATCCACACACGTGTCAAAATCAGTAAAATCCAGACCAGAAATGGCCCCATCCTTTACTAATCTTTCCATTCTTTCTTTGGATATATGACCCAAACGTTTATGCCACAAGAAAGCAGAACATTCATTTACCATACTACGTTTCACACCACCATAATTGTGAGTTGTAATTAGAGATTCAGCATAAACACCATTAAGTTTTAGTTGATATAAACCATTAGAAAGTAAACCAGAACCAACAAAACGGCTACCTTTAAATAAACTAAAACTTTGATTTCCCAAAGTAATTCGAAATCCCATAAGGTCTAGTCTAGACAATGAAATCAAATTACGATAAAAATTGGAAATAAATAGTGTCTTATACAAATCCAGATGAAAACCAGTATCTAAAATAAGTCGGTAAGTCCCAACTCCAGCAACTGGAACTTTATCCCCATTTCCAAGAGTCACGAAACTTTCACTTGGTTGAGGTGTCTGGATTGTAAGGAATCCCTGCATGGTATTAGAAATGTGAATAGTAGAACCACAATCAAGCCACCAAGTATCAGAAGGAACAGTAACAAGATTTGATTCGAAACATACTAAAGCCAAAAGCTTACCCTTCTTTTCAAACCACGCCTTGCGTTTAGGGCAATCTTTCTGATAGTGCCCACGTTTGTTACAAAAGTGGCATTTATCTTTACCCAGGTCCTTCTTAGGTGCCAATATAGCTTTCATTGGCTCCTTGCCCTTAGACATCGGCTTATTTCCTTTCTTGGCTCCCTTCTTATGCTTCACATTTCTTTGGGTTACCATATTAACAGAATGAGTTCCTTGTTGTTTAAGTCGTGTTTCCTCCTGAATTAACATTCGAGACAATTCCTCCAGTGACCACTTCTCCCTTGAAGTGTTATAACTGATTTGAAAAGCCCCATATTCAGAAGGTAACGACGCCAATATATAACTAACAAGGAAAAACTCATCCATTACGATACCCAATGAAGATAGCTTCTTGATCAGATTAGTCATCTCCAGTACATGGTTTTGCATGCCCTTGGACCACTCATACTTGGTAGCAAGTAATTTCTGAACGAGGGTCAAGGCGAGCGACTTATCTGTGTTTCGGAAACGTTCTTCCAAATATTCAACGAATTGTTTAGCACTCTTCAGATCATCAGGAAGAGTACTTTTGATATTCGGTTCGATAGTCATGCTTAGGAATTTCATACTAAGTCTGTTGGCCCTTGTCCAAATTCTGTGAGCCTTTCTTTCCTCCTCACCGGATTCCTCGGTGGGAACAGGGGGCTCATCATCAAGGAGGGCAATGTCGAGATATTGTAAACCCAATTCATACTCGACTTGCTCCTTCCATTCAAAAAAATTGTTACCATTAAAGGAAACAACAGACTTAGCACGATAATTCGTTTGAGACTGTTCAACTGAAAAATTACAAGGAATAAGCTCACATTAATCATAAATCCAGATTATAGAATAATTAATTCAAATGCTGGAACACACATAAAAAAAAAAATACTTTATTGGCTTAACTCGTAATGTTTGCTAGAAAAATGACCAAGCCTCCTTTGGGTCGACTCTTATGCCATTTTATAACAAACTGATTTATTTATCTTTTAATTGATAATTTAAACTTAAGGTTTGTGCATATAAATTCACTAACAATATTGATCAGGCCACTTTGGTGACTAACAAATCATCATAATAGGAATATATACACATACGAATTTATCAATAACCAAATAAAAAAATTAACATGTGAAGAAATTCAACAAATATATCAATCAGGCCACTTTGGTGACTAACAGACTAATATGATTTTGTAAATCTCTTTTACGTAATATGCTAATTTAATATTTGGTAATAAATAAATCATATAATTTCACCAATTAAACTAATTACACAGGACGATTTGGTAAATATATCAATCAGGTCACT
Source organism: Penstemon barbatus (assembly GCA_003313485.2). NCBI lineage: Eukaryota > Viridiplantae > Streptophyta > Magnoliopsida > Lamiales > Plantaginaceae > Penstemon > Penstemon barbatus. The sequence goes on from CM064883.1 coordinate 104,219,045, forward strand.
TTGGTGACTAACAAACTAATATACTACTCATTTGTCCTTTCATAACATGTAAATTAGATATCGGTAATATATAGATTTATTGTAACTCAAAATTCATTAACTCTATTGATCAGGCCACTTTGGTGACTAACAGATCATCATAATATGAATTTTAAATAGTATGTCACATTATTCCATTAAATATAAATCATACATAAGGAAGTTTACTAGTTATAAGATTAGGCCACTTTGGTGACTAACAAATCAATATAATTTTCGAAATCCTTTTTCATAAATGTACAATTAAATATTGGTGACGAAAAATTTAACGTGCTATGAAATTTACTAAACATAATGATCAGGCCACTTTGGTGGCTAACAAATCGACATAATGTAAATTTCAAACATTTATGCACATATTTATTTCTGGGAATGTGAAAATTCCTACAAGTTCACAAATAAAGAGGAAAACCCAGAAAACTTTTAATATATAATTTTCATTATAAAAAAAAATTTATTCCCATTTACGATATTTTGAGCCAAAATAGTTACGGTTCACAGAAGCTCAAAACATTTAATCAGTTTTCTAATTAAGTCCAAATATAAGAGAAAAACAACACAACATTATTGTTGCCCTCAATCAGATTTAATTACATGACCTCAGGCCCATAATGCGAAAAATTGGCCCAATAACAGCATCATAAAAGTAACATTTCTATCTCAGTGATAGGGATGGTGCCACAAAAGGACATCCAAAAAACTGATTACGATTTCCGATCAAAACACGGCGTAAGACATCATCAGATTCGGGTTTAAAAGATTGACTGAAATTCCTTTTGGTGCTTTCGCACAAGTCCATAGAGATAATAATGGGGTTGGTCATTGCAATATGATTTCTTAACATAATGAATAATTTATTCATTTATATTACGCATATTGAAATTGAATCATAAAGGAAATCTTAATAATACAATATACATAAATTTGTCGCTGGCAACTTCAGGTTTATGTTTAACAAAACAGTTTTATAACCTTTTAATTTGATTACATATATCATGTTTATCAAAATTAATAAAGTTGTTTAACATAAAATCCAACTACTCAGTCAATTTCCATATTTATGAATTCAAGCATATTATACATATCAAACCGTGACTTTATATGAATTTCATAAATAAATTACATAGAAAATTAATTTATGTGAGCACAGTTTAAACATAATAAAGGATCTAACAAAAGAATCATGATAATTAGATCATGTAGTTCACGTATTTTAATTTTCAGAAAATTCAGATCTAAAAGTAAACATAAATTTTAGATCGAAACTAATCGAATTAAAGTTAGCCCAAACACGGGCTCTGATACCACTGTTAGCAATTAAGTACGTAAGGCATGAAACATTAAAGGATCGACATTAACATGCATTAATTGCTCAATAAGTAAATTAGGTTTATAGATACCTGATTCCATCGTAAAAGACATCAATGCGGAAAAGGTATGGAATCTCTGGTTTCTCTCTCTTGCCACAGATTCGAGTTTCTATGAATGCGGTTAAACTATGAGGGAATTTAACTGCTCTAAAAAAGTGTAGAGAGAGGACCAGTTTCCTCATTATATAGATGTAGAACCCTAATCCTCACTACTTAGGGATTCTTTATCTATGGGCCTACCCTAATGGGTTACTCTTAATGGGCCATTAATTTACACAGCAATGTTAAAAATTATTCTGACTTTGAAACCAAATTAGATCCAGTTGAACTCAAATTAAATTCCGCTTCATAAAGTTTATTTCTCACCCATGACATTGTATAAACTTATAGAAAAAACAATAAAAATAAAATATTTTGACATGTATATATTTTCTTGATTTTGTCTAGTTTTTGAGACTTGTGAGTTTAAAAATTAAAATTTATTTTCTTTTTATTATTGGTTTTATGTTCGTTAGAGAAAGCATTTTATCGATCGTTAGAACAGAAAATTTTATATTTTTTTTTACCGTTGTTAGTTGGGGTCGAGGGGGAATCAAAATGAACTCCTATTAATTATATTTTCTTGAGCATTGATTTTGCAAAAAAAAAAAAAAAAGGCTTTAAAATGACTTTAAAGTTTTTTAAATTGCATTGCTCAAGGTGCTCCAAGTAAACCAAATTAGATCTAAGTTGTATTCAAATTAAATTCCGCTTCGCAAAGTTTATTTGACAACCATGACATTGTACAAACACAAATGCCTTTATTACAAACTAAACTAAAGAGCGTACCAATATATATATATAAGCCATGTAACATCCAATGACATCTAATATAATTTAAACCAAGTAAGCTAATCAAATAACACACATCTAGTATTTATTCATGCACCAAACAGTCACTAAGATGCTACGCAAAGTATTATTCCTTGCCAAAACTTTAAAAAAAAAAAAAAAAAAAAAATCACGAACTTATAGATAGATTCTAATGCCCCAAAACACTGATTTCGGGTTGATCATCGTCGAGATCTTGTCCTTGTTGTTCTCCAGAACCCTTGTAAGTATCATCATGGTCATCGTCATCTTCAACGGGATCTTCGCCTTTTTGTGTGGCACGACAACTCTCTGAAGGCAACGAAGGATCACATTTTTCCAATCGAACTTCTGCGTTGATTTCCGTAATCATCACAGAGAAAACAAGTATTGTTGTAATAAAAAGTATTGTAATCAATTGTCTTGATGAAGCCATTGTTTATTAATATTGTCTATTTTTTTTTTCTTTGAATGTTAGAAGATTTTGTTGCTAATTAGATCTTAAGGCTATTTGAAGGAGTGAATTTAAATAAAGTTTCGGCATGTTATGTTATTAGAACTAAATGAAGTGTTAGAGAACTTTAAGGTTAACCTTGTATTTTGGTTGGTTTATAATTTTTATAACTAATTAAAGTATTGATCTATATATATAAAGGTGGACTTAATTTTTTAGTTGGTTTTCTATGGTGCGAAATTGTTTTCATTTTTAACTAACTATTTTTACATGACACTAGTTCAAAGTTGGTTTCACTCGGCCCCTAATATTGTGGTGGCAAAATTGCAGAAAATGTCCCCAATTAAATAGTGATTTTGAGTTTTAGTCTTGAACTATATCACTTCGTCGGATTTTGTCCCGTAATTTAATATTTTTTTGAAATATTATCCCAAATTAATTAGTAATTATGATTTTTCTTCCCAAACTATATCAATTAGCCAAAATTTCGTCCCGTAATATTAATTAGCCAAAATTAACCTATATATTTTGCACGAATTTAGTCCCAATATTAAAATTTTAATTTAATGGAAATGACGATTTAATCTTTAATTAGTTTGGGACGAATTATGCAAATGGTATAATTGTTCATGCTAAAATTTACACTTCATGACACGTAAGCATCCATGTAACAATTTAACAGACACATATGCAATTTTCATCTTATTATTATCAGTGGGACGATATTCCCAGAAATTATTAAATTATGGGATGAAATTCGGTAAGGTGACATAGTTTGAGACGAAAATCCAGTATCACTAATTAGTTTGATACGTTTTCTGCAATTTTGCTTATTATGGTACTATATTTTTGTTTCTTTAAAATAGTACTCCTACATTTGTATATATTACACTCCTACATTTGTATATACTAGAAAAGTGCACGTGTTTTGCACGTGATTAACTAATCTTTTAATCAAATTAGAAAAGTGCACTTGTTTTGCACGTGATTAACTAATTTTTTTTAATCAAATTAGAAAAGTGCACGTGCTTTATACGTAATTAACTAATTTATGTTAATCAAATTAGAAAAGTGCACGTGTTTTGCATTTGATTAACTAATTTCTTATGTTAGTTGAATCATATCATCATTTTTAATCATACTATGGTCTAAATGACATACCACATAATTTCTTTGATTAAATCGCTTTAAAGTTGTTATCATTTTTAGGCTCTTTAATTAGTTATAATTTTTTAAAAACTCACAAAAGAAATATCAGTTTTACCTACTTTTACATTGAGTATATCATTTCTTTTTTGTTATTTTAACCCGTTCGTTCACAATTTTTTTATGGTTTATCCAGTTTATTTAAACGATCCATCCATTCTCAAGTTATCCCATTAGTTGATTTTTACATTTGTTAATCAGTTCACTCATTCTCTTAATTAATTTCTTTTAATAAAATCAGAAAAGTGCACGTGTTTTGCACGTGATTAACTATAATTTTTTAAAAACTTACAAAGAAATATCGATTTTACCTGTTTTTACATTGAGTTTATCATTTTTTTTTTGTTATTTTAACCCGTTCGTTCACAATTTTTTTATGGTTTATCCAGTTTATTAAACAATCCATCCATTCTCAAGTTAACCCATTAGTTGATATTCACATTTGTTAATCAGTTCATTCATTCTCTCCGGTTTAACCAAATTTTAGTCTGATTTTACTTATTCTTTTGCTTATTTAACATATTTTCTCACATATTTCACCTTTTTTTTTGCTAATGAACTCATTTTTTTTTCTTTTATCGATTTGATCCATTTTTTTGTTATCCCGTGTTTAGCCAATGTCATTCAATTTTTTTACCGATTTTCCCCTTTTTTTGCCGGTTAACCTTGATGTTTTATCAATTCACCATTTTTTTTTGTTTGTTCTTTTACGATTTGATCCCTTTTTTTTTTATTTTATCCCGTGTTTAGCCGTTGTCCTTCAATTTTTTTTCTTCTGATTTTACCCATTTTTTTCCGGTTAACCTTGTTTTTTTTTTTTTTTTTTTATCAATTCACCATTTTTTTTGTTTAACTCGCTTTTCTTTCTATATGATCAATTTTCCTATTGATTTTACTATTTTTATCATATGTTTTTGATCGAATTGTTGATTTTAACAATTTCTATCTTTTGACTTTTTTGGGCTTAAGCCAATTATACATTTTTACTTAACTAAATAGTACCTTTTTTTATTCATGTAGCATGAATGTGACATAATTTTTTTTAGTCTCTTAATATTTTTGAGGTTCCTTTATAAGTAACTTTTTAACAACTTTTCAAAGAAATTTGTGAAGAAATATAGAATAATTTTTTTTTGTTATCATTAATATTTTAATGAGTTGTAAAACTTTAAAAGATAATTATAATGTTGATGTATGATAGACTTCTTGTCAAATTATACTTCTAGGATTTTCTTATTTACTTTTTTGCCATAAAATTAAATATCACAATATAATTTTAAAATAGGGGTATATTAGTCTTCACAAAAAAGGGAAGAAATTTCCTTAAGCCAATTTATTTTATAAGTAAATTTTATAAATTATAACAAAATTAACTTTGTCATATAACAAAAAAAACACAAATTAATGACTAATATTCAATTTATTTATTATCAAAATTATTAATTCATAAAAAAATGATGACTTTAAGTTATAATAATCAAATATATGATTGATTTGTTCATAAGATCTTATAATTCTTTTTTTTTTAAATATGATCATAACAAAATTATTTAGTTCATTCTTTTCACGGGTTTAACCCGTCTTTTCACCGATTTCATTCATTTGCATCGATTTAAAATATTTTTTCATTAGTTTATCCATTCTTTCATCGATTTACCTACTTTCATTATTTTCCATTTTTCGTCGATTTCTTGTGTTTTTCTGGTGTAAACCTTGCATTTTCTATTGGTTTAACCTAGTTTTTGCTAGTTAAACTATTTTTTATTTTTAAAGATCTCACTCATTTTCAAACCTAATTCACATTTTTTTTCATTGATTTACATTTTTTTCACCAATTTCACCTCACATCTCATTGAATTCACATGTTTTCACCAATTTTACCTTTTTCTCCTGATTCAATGATTTCACCCATTTTCAACAATTTCATATGTTTTTCACTAATTTCACCGATCTTGTCCGGTTTTCACGAAATTCATCCAAAGCTATTCAATTCCGTATGCATTTATCAATTTTACATGAGCAATTTCGCCGGTTTTATTCATTTTTCACTAACTTTACCAGTGTTCATCCAAATTTTTATCATTTTCACATGCTTTAGCTGCCTTTTATCGTTTTACCAATTTTAATTAACCGATCTAACCTGTTTTCCATGAAAATTCGAGCACATATTTAATTCATATCATAAGTTTATTCCATTTTTTCCGGGGCTTAACCTGGCTTTATACTGATTTCATTAACTTTTCATCGATTTAATATATTTTTCTTCGATTTATCATTTATTTTATCAGTTTTACCAACTTTAAATTTTTTTTTTCATTTTTCGTAGATTTCTTTTATTTTTCAGGTTTAAACCATTTTCTACCATTCCTTTTTTTTAAACTATTTTATTTTATTTTTATAGATTTTATTCTTTTTCACTCACAAGTTTTTTCACTGATTTACATGTTTTTTCACCAATTTCATATTATATTTAATTGATTTAAAATATTTTCATCGATTTTACTTATGTTCCCCGATTCACTGATCTCAAACGATCTCACTGATTTTAAACGATGTCATCCTTTTTTTTTACTAATTTCATCGATATTATCCGGTTTTCATGAATTTCATCAAAAGTTATTCCAATGCATATATATTTATCGATTTCATAGACGTCTTTTTACATGTTTCATCGTTTTTCACCAACTTTATCAGTATTTACCAATTTGACCCAAAAAAATTTAATATCATTTTCGCATATTTTAACCGACTTTTATCGATTTTCAACCGCGTTCCATGGAAAGAGCTCCATGAAAATTTGAGTATCACCGAATGCACAAAAAATTTCATCTATTTCACTTGTATTTATCGAATCCACCTGTTCTTCATTCTTGATTGTTCGCGGTTATGCATGTCTTGATACTTTTGGATATTGTTTATATTTGACTTCTTTAGCCAAACAAAAATTACGCACTTAGATTATAAATAAATTATAAAAGTTGATGTAAGAGATAATTTTAGATTTTAGGAGTTTATGTAGGAAATAAATATTATAATAAGACTTCATGTTTAATTATACCTCTTCATTTAGTTTTATATTGAAGTTTTCATATTGGAGTAGACTTCTTTTTCCTATTTTTTTCTTATTTTTATTAATTTAATTATATTTTAAGTAGGGGTATATTAGTCTTCACAAAAAATTCAAGAAACTCTATTTTCTGAACTCATACTTTTATTTGTATATAGAATAGATTATGGTTTAGGTGCCGCCATAATATCTTTGACTATGTTAACCAGGAAATTAATCATAAATGCATGGCTAAAAAGAACTTATTTGTTTCAAAATTTGAAGTTTTTTCTTTTTATTTAAGATTTTTCGGCTAGAGAAAAAAAGTTCCATAAAAAAGATTAAAATCCCATAGCCACATAGGGGTTTAAATTTTTAAATATTCAAAATAATCTAGCTAGTAAACAAGAAGAAATGTGTATACAATATAGGAAGGAAATAAGCTTATCCTATAATATTTTATTTTAACTCAATTAATCTACAATTTTACTAGTGAAACTCTATAATATGTACATATATAATGCTTGTACATGCATATTTCTGTCGACGGAATTGATGTCTAATATTGTCAATTGAATTATTTCACGTTTACCGTTTATTTTAAAATTTCCTTCAAAATAACTTTTCTATATGTGGATCTAATCTTAATTTGCTGTATAATTAGATCTGTAGTAGGACACAATCAGTAAAACAAAATAAATCGATGAACTTAGAAGTGATAATGTTTTGTAATATAGGTATTACATATGTTTGAATAACGCTTTCAATTTTCCATTAAATATAATTGAACGGTAACATATTTTCTAGGGACTAGAATAATTAGTTAGAGGCTCTAACTAATTATTCTAGTCCCTAGAAAATATGATGAAAGGAAAAATTTATGCTATTTTATTGTAACGATCACTTGAATATTTTCTCTATATAAAGCATAAGAACAAGCTTAAACAATCATATATAACCAAAAAAAGGCCATTATTATATATTCAAAAAAAAAAAACTAACTCGCTACAAATATTAGAAAAAAGTTGAGAAACATGGCAGGAAGGCTTGTAATGTATGCAACCATTATGTTTGTGATGGGGATTTTTGTTTCAGCATACACAGAGACAGAGGGTAGCATAGAAACCAAACGCTTTTCTACAAACCTGAGATATATCCGTCCATTAGGAGATCAGGATCGAAGTCGGATAGAAGCCAATCGTGTTTCTATTACGCCTCCTCCGCCCCCACAAGACGACAGGGGTAGCCATCCGTGAGAGGAATCAATCCCCATAGGCCATAGGGTTAACGCTTTTAGCTATATATATTAATGTTTTATCATAGCGCGCACGATCGATATACAGACGACTAAGGTTGTTTTCAGCTAGTTTAGTTTATATTATGTAGTTGCAAAATGTTGAGTTGTATATATATGCTAATTTATGATCAGAATATGTGTGATTTTGTTGTAAACATGATAGGTTGGGATAAGAGTGCAATATTTAGTTTATGGATGACTCTTGTTTATAGGTTATATTTCTTAAGATTAATATATAATGCATTTTATTTTAGTAACTTCTTGAATTTTATTTAGTATACATTGTTGTCAATTTTTACAATCAAATATGTTGTACTACTTTTTCTCATATTTGATTATAAATTGAGAGAATTGCACTTGTGGTATTAAATTATATATTGATTCTAACTTGTGGTACCATAAAAATCGAGGCCGACAGATTTGGTACCACAATTTAAGAAAGCAATCATTTTTGGTACCATCGTTAAAAAATGACGTTAATTGATGACGTGATAGTTAAGTTTATTGCAAAATTGATATCATTACTTATATATATTGACTGACAATTATACCCCTAACATTTTAGATTGTCAAAATAACTCCACATCTTCAAATTTACTGACAATCTTAGTCCACGTTATTGCCCAATTTTAAAATTATCTCGAATAAGACATTGTCGAACTAATTTAGAAATTTTACTTATTATATGTACTATTTATTTAACTAATTTAATTTTATATATAATATTAACAGACCAAATAATACTTTAACATAAATCTAACATAATCTCAATTAAATCTAAAATTTATACAATAATATTAATGTAATTAGTATTTATTGAAAAAATAAAATTACAAATTATTAACAAAATAATTATAATTTTTTTTTCAAAAAAAAATCCAAATCCCCCTACCCTCAACCCCATCTCCCTAACCCCCCCCCCCCCCCAATCCCAGGCGGCCGGCCGCGGTGGCCTGGAAGGTTAGGTTATTCCTTCAAAAAAAGAGTCTCAACTTTATCATAGGAGCCACTTTTACTTCTGCCCAGCTCCTCGAAAACAACGTTCGACTTGCAACCAACCCTGGAGGCCATGGCTTGGCTTTATCTCGTAGGTAGTAAGAACAGAGCCTTTTGCTTGGCACTAGGAAGAGAAAAGAAAGATCTTAGGGCTATCTAGTAGGTTCTTTGGCGACCTCCCTGCCTGTTTTCCTTTCTTTCTTTCCAAACCTCCAAAAAGGTTTTATGAGATTAAAAAAGGTCTTCGGCAGGTATTTATTCCTCCTATTTGTAACTCCACTTGGAAAACTGGAGCTTTTATGTCCCCGATATGTAACGAAAAGATTGATTGGTTTATCGCATTCATTCATGAAAGCTCTTCCATTTTTATGCACAAAAGAGGGAAAGAGAATGAACTCGAACAGAGCAGATTTTTTTCATTCCAGCACTACAAGCAAGTTTTTCAGTCAACATAAGTAATTGTATCAATTTTGCAATAAAACTTAACTGCCATGTCAACAATTAACGTCCTTTTTTAACGGTGGTACCAAAAGTGATTGATTTCTTAAATTGTGATACCAAATGTGTCGGCCTCGATTTTTATGGTATCACACATGAAAAATGGTATATAGTGTGATACCACAAGTGCAATTCTCTCGTTATAAATTAGTTACTAGTCTAAAATAATTATTCTAAAAACTTGTGACCTCTAATATATCGGAAACGGTATATCAAAATTTTCACTACTTAAAGTCTTCTTTTGAAAATGGACTTATATTCTGTAGTGATAATCATGTGAAGGAGTTTTAAAGGATCAAAATTGAAGTAAAAAATGCCCTAAAATTACCAACACTAGAAGTTGAAGGATTGAATTAAAATTGCTTATCGAAAAAAAATTGTCCCAAAATTACCAAGTAGCTAGTAAAAGTTAAAGACCTAAAATGCATTGGATATATTTTAATTCATTGATGAATTTGATTTTGTGAAAAATAATGGAGCACAATTTTCTAACTATTTGTTTCAGTCCACTAAATATCATATCATATGTTAAGAACATGTGAACGTGATAAGCAATGGTCATAAGTATATTTGTAACGACTTTTTCTAACTGTTTGTTTTAGTCCACTAAAAATCGAATGAACAGTATATACTTACTAATTATAATTCAACCGAAACTAATTTTTTCTCTATATAAAAGCATAAGAATAACATTAAATAGTCACATTAAAAAGGTAATTTAAAGCTCAATAATTAAAAAAGTTAAAAAAAAAAAAAGAAAAAGAAAGAAAGAAATGGGTCGTATGGTTGTTGTATCATGTGTTGCGATGTTGCTTGTGGTGTGCGCCTTTGATTTAGCATCTGCGGAAAAGAGATATATTGGGTACCCTGCAATGGACAATAATAATTATAGGAAGACACCTCCAAACCCTGCAAATGAATACAACAGAGGATGTGAAGCGATCGATAAATGCCGACATTCTCGTAGACGACTCTTGGCCCAAGCCCACTACTCTCTTCCTAAGGTTTCGTCTCACGGCCTGCAAAATGATATTGGCTCACATAACTAAATTATTTGTTTGTGGTAAAATTTTAAAAATAGTCTTTTAACTTTAACTAAATTTTGATTTTAGTCCTCTAACTTTCAAAAAAATTTAATTTTTGTCCTACAATTTTAAATTGTTCTTATTAATTACCAGAGAAAATGTTTGAAAATGCAGGACGAAAATTATTGAAAGTTTGAAGATTATGAATTTTGTAATTATAGGACTAAATTTTGTGAAATTTTGCCAATTAACCTACACCATAAATCTATATAACTAGATGTAATGTAATAAGACTAGCTAGCTAGTACTGTTTTAGTATATGAAGTATTATTAGTATTATTGCATGTATCTTTACCTAAAATACATGCAATATTAATTTGTTGGAAGACGGAAGTATTGATCCCGCACAAAAGATGTTTGTACAGTTGTTTTGAGATTTATAATAGATAAATATATTATTATTATTTTTAGTAAATTCTTTGATCTTTCATATGTCAAGTTTTCTTTTTTACATTTCAATATATTTTTACTATGTGATAAGACTATATATATTTTGTGAAAGTGCACATGGATCTATTTTGAAATTAACTCGTCTGATTCTTACCATTTGTCTTCCTAAATCCTTTTTTTTTTTTTTTTAATGGTGATTGGTGAATACATCGTTATATCAAATTCTATATCGAATCGAATCTATTACACTGGTATCAAAATAAATTAATTGCAAATATTAGTCTTAAACTAGAGAAAATACTCACATTAGTGGGAGTTGACCCATAACCTCTTGATCATAGAGCATCATCCTTAACCACTTAGCTTTAGTTTCAAATCCCGATTCAGACTCGGGTGCAATGATGTCGATAATATACTAACTTACTATCACTATAAGTGTAGGAAAGGGTATATATAATTTAATTTTCTAAAAATTGACTAGAGTTATGTGACATAGTAAACTTTGTTATAATAATTATACCAGACGATTAAAATATGGCCAGTATTATGTACATTTAAATAAGTCTTGGTTCAAATTGGTTGCATTTCCGTATATATCGTAAAATTAATTTGATTGGAAATTGTTCGGTTAAACTTATTCAATTACAAGATAAATGGATAATTTGGGTGTGGTTGATTAATGTGAGTTTAAACTAAAATCTATCTATTATTAAATGAGGACAAATCATAATTTTATAGCTCTTTGCTACTTTGAAATATACATTGATAATGCTACACCTATATTTCACTTTTTAAGTCTTTTTTTAAGTAAAATTGCAGTTAGTCTAATAAGACCAGATCCTCAAACTATTGGTCTCACATTTTTCAAAATATACTTTTAGTCCCCAATTTCGAAGTGTTTTGCACTTTTGTAACCTCTTGTATATGATTCTCGATCAAGTATTAAAATCTGTTCATAAAACTAGAAGAAATGTATAAAAGTAGGTAAAAGTTTTGTATAAAAGATACAATTTTTTCATATGATAAAGGATTTTTCGAAATCAATTTCCCTGTGCTATCTTTTACTGTAAATTAAGAGATCCATTTGTCTTCTTTTCCGATAGCAAATATATTTTTGTGTTATTAGCCAAAGGGACAAAACTTGTGAATCCACCTACTACGATGCAATTAAGATTCCATAATATGAGATTGAATGCTACTGATTAAATATCAAAATGGAAATTTCTAATTAAAATAACTAAAATCAGAAAGAGGATGGAATAAAAAACTCTATAATGTTTGATTTCCAATATTTTCAAATGAAGAGTGAAATGCAAAAAGAAAAAAACATGCAATTCGAGGATACTCAGTGGGGATAGGCTAAAAGAAGTTCATCTTGTGGAAAACTGCCGACAGTTTTCCACAAAAATGAACTGCATTATTTTTTTATTAATAAAAAATTGATCTGTACTACCGGTTATAACTAGCATGTCACAATTGTTGTAGTTACTCTTTTGCCCTCTTCTTGTTAAAAAAAATTAAAACTTTGGTCATCTTCTTCACCTCCACAACCACCACCAACCGCCGCCATTTTCAGTTTTTGTTCGGTAATTAGGTAGTTCGATTAGATTCTTAAAAAACCTCAAAAATATTAGATCTTCGACTTTTCAATTTTTACTTCAAATTGGACCTTGGATCTTTGTATTTCAGCTTCTGGTAGCAAGAACTAGCTTCGGATTGCTTCAATTGGCGATTACTTTGGCCAATTTTGAAGTTCTTAGTTCGGTTTTTTGAAGCTCAAGCGAACAGGTCACGATCCCCAATTCTGTCCAGCTGATTTCTGGAGATTTGTGGACAATTGTTTCTCGTTTCCTCTTCTCTAGGGCCTGGGTAGAGTGTTTCCGAAGTTAATTTCGCATTACATACACTAATTGAGCTGGAATTTAACTCGGGCCGTGAAGAACTTGAACGGGCCGTGAGATTTCTGTTCGATTTTGATTGAAAAACACTCATGTAGTGTTTAATTGCTGTTTGTCGTGTTCATTTAAGTGATTCAGAGGTCCGGGCCCTCAAGAACTTAAACGGGCCGTGAATTCCATTCAAAATTGGTTCGGATTTATTGAGGAATCTTCTTCTTTTTGTTTGGAGGTTTGATTACAGCCTATTTCCTACGCAATTAACAGCAGCTCTTGTTGAATTTTGCAAATTGGACTTCAAATTAGATTCCGGGTTCTTCGATTCTAGCGGTTTTTTGAGTGTTTTTGTTCTTGATTCTTGTTCTACATTGCTTGTTTTGGTTCGTAGTGTTTAATTTCAGGTGTTGTTTGCTTAAATTTGATGATTGATTAATTGGCGGACCACGTTTTTGTTCCTATGTTTTATGTGTTGTTCACGAGGACGTGCAGAAGAAGAAGAAGAAGAAGAAGAAGAAGAAGAAGGACATTAAAGTCTTTTATCAAGTTCTACTAGTATATTAATTTGGCCGGTTACTGCCCATAGCAAATCCCTACTCAGTGTCAAATTTCAATGTGAAGATGCAAAGTTATGTAATTAAATGCAAAATGTCAAACTTTAAAGTGAAGGTACAAAGTGTCAAAGTTGTGTTATTTGGATGTGCAAAGTGCCGATTACTCTCAATTATTGTCAAATAAATGCAAGAAGGTTATATGATATTTTTTGTTACGAATACGTAAACTCGATGATTTCATGATATTAAAATCTCCTCGTCTTTTTTTTTTTTTTTTTTTTTTTAATAACGATAATTGCGTGACTCCTCTAAAGTCCCAATGATCTAGCTCTGGCTCTCATTGCATAATAGATCAATTATCATTTGGGTCCATAGATCAAATATCAACCAATTAATGGACATAATTTGTACACCAATAAATAACCATTAAAAGAAGAGAAAATAAATGAACATATATATATATATATATTCGATCTCTTCTCAAAGAAAAGAAAACTAAATTCAGTAAGTAAATAGGTTCCAAGAAACATTGAAAGCATGGCCAAAATATCGGTTGTGTGCGCGTTTGTGTTTCTTTTGGGGTGTGTATCTCTAATGGGTCCCACACAAGGCAACCCAATCATTAGCTACGGAAGTTTAAACGCAGACGGTATCCCACAAGCCCTTGCGAATAATAATACGCCCACGGTTGTTAATTGTGTGCCCAATGAGCCGTGCCCAAAGATTGGACGTAAGCTTTTTGGCTACGTCTAAACCCTCACTAATATAATACTAATAATATGGATTAACATTGATCCCTCATCTTTACAATGTGAACTTATTTAATTACTTAGATTTTTTAATTACAAGAAGAAAAAAGAAGATATTTATCATATTTATATATAAATAAAAGATATGTTATATATAGTTCATTTAGTCAGAGAGGATTGAATTTTTTTTACCTATTTGTGTAATTAAGATTATATATATATACTCCCACATTCATATATATATATATTGATCCCACATTGGTAACATTTCTCTAATTATGATTTCAGATTAAAGATATCTAGATTGTATGCCACAATTACATATGATTTTTGAATCTGCATATGATTTTTTTTTGCATGTTTAATGGTGTATTTATTATATATATTTTGAAGTTATATTCACACATGCATGATGCTATATTATTATGTCATGAGAATCAATTTATTTACTCTTTTGTTTGAGCTCGATCGGGTGCAGGTTCTTTTTTATTATTGCCTTGTTATTTTAAAATAAGTTTGATATGTTTGTGATCGATCTTAATTACAAATATATATAGGTATAGTTGTCCCAGCGTGGTCCTTCAACTTTTTGAAAATATCATTTAACCTCTAACCCAAAATTAATTATATAATGCAAGAACCTTTTTTAAAATTTGCAAATAAGTTATGGGGTCTTACGTATTCTCTCTCTTACCCAAATATAATGCTTGAGTAGTTTGAGATTGGATTTGTGCATCCTTATATTGCTTTCAAGTTGCTTTTTCGATTTCTAGCTTTGTCATAAATCCTTCATGAGGAGATGAATTTTTCGGCTCGTGAATTTTGAAATTTCTTGTGAAGTACCCAAACGTGTTCCTTATCATACGCCAAATTCTTGTAAAGCTATAATTGGTTAGGCTCAAACACTTCTTCATAAACGGCACAAGCAAACCTCATGTACTTTGCCAAGACTTGGAGGTAAAACTAGATTGTATGCTACAATTACATAATTTCTAAAATTTGAAGTGTCAACTTCATAATCATTATCACCTAATACATATATATTTGGTTTATAGGTTCCAAAGACACACACACACACAAAAAAAAAACATTATTCAAGAACGAGATCTAATGAGAGTGAAACAATTCAATTTGTGAGGCCAATTAATCATGATGAATAAATTAAATAAACATAAATAACAAGTTCAAAATGAATAGGAACAAGTCTCAAGTCCAAGAGGAGTCGAGAAAAACTCAATCATTTCAAGATAATCAATTAATCAACTATTGAATAAATGAAGTGGAATGAGTATGAAAAATATGTAATCAATGGGAACAAGTATGAATAATATGTAATGTGTGATGTACAAGTCACATGAACTATCTCAAAAATGATGTACGAGTCACATGAGCAATCTAAAAAATGATAGAAAAACAATTCTGGAGTTTGGAAAAGAAGTTGGGACAATCAGTTTTTTTTTTGTATGCAACTCAAATTAATTGCTCAATTTATATTACCAACATTTATGAGTAAATTATAAAATCGAAAGGGAGACATTGTTGTAAACACAATTAAACAAGGACAATCAAAGAGAAGTAGTGTATAGTTTGGTCATTTCACAAGGCAAAACCAACGAACAAGACATCAGTTAAATAAAATCGCTCACTTATGGAGGGAAATGGCCCTAAAGAAAAAGACGTTTATGCCCTTGAAATTTCCAAATTCTCGCTTTTCCGGCGATTATGTTGGTTCAAGAATATTAGAGGGTGCAATTTGAAACAACTAATGTGTTTCAAGAGTGCAATTCGTCAAATTTTGGTTTCGATGGTGCAATCTTCCAAAGGTCATGTTTTCAAGGGTGCAAGCTGCTAAAAATCCTATTTTAGCCGTTAACCAGAGTTCTTGAATATTAACATTTTATATCTTTGACTCTTTGAAATATCACTTCAGTCCCCCTTTTTATTCAATTCAAGGCTTGTGGCGCAATGGCTCTGTTTAGGTGTATTTTGGTCTGTGTGAAAAATATTTTGGTTGAGCATTTTTGAATATTCTCTTGAAAAATAATCTAAATGTGTTTTAGTTAGAATATTTTGACTTTAAATTAATATTAATTAAATGGTGAATTGAATCTGAAAATGTGGATGTATTTTGAATATTGAAGTTTTACGAAGAAAATGTCCATCATAGGCATTGATAGGTTGTCTATTTTCTTCTTTAAAAAAATCATGTCTATTTGAAAGTACTAATTCATATTATATCTTGTGCTAATTAGCTTTGCTAAAAGTACTAATATTATTTTAATTTGAAACGTTATTTCGTGAAACTGGTTCAATGAAAACCATCACAAATGATATTTTGTCCAATCAAAATTCAAAACACGTGGACCGATAAATACATATGACATCCAATTACTTCGAGATAGCAATAATGGAAATGTGATTTTTAACTCTTAACGATTTTCCTCCAAATATGAATTTTAAGCTACGAAAGGAAGTTTAATATTTCCTTTTTTTTTTTTTTTTTTTTTTCAATATTAGGTATCTCATCTCTATAAGGCATCTTTTGAGAAAGATGAGATTAAGCCCTAAGAACTAGGGCTGTAATCGAGCCGAGTAGTATCGAGCGATACACTGTTCAAGCTTGGTTTGATTTCTATTGAACTTAAAATTTTGTGTTTGAGCTTGGTTTGATTTTCAGTCGAGTCGAGCTCAAACGAGCTTTTATCAAACGAGCTCGAATCAAGTATCGAGTAGCTTGATTTGATTTTCAGCCCTACTAAGAACTAACTACACTTTTCCCCCTTTTGGCAAGTTCATGTGCCATTCCATCTAGATTTTGACGTACCTTTTTTTCTTTTTAGTAGGATGTCAAATGAGTATGGGTCTGAAACATTTTTGGCCCAAAATCTAAGCCCAATATAATGAATATTTCAGCTGCCTAAATGTAAAGGGGTAAAATAACTATTTTACATATTTTCAGGAATTATATCATGACTTTATTTTTGAATTGCTTATATTCATCAAAAAGAAAAAAGAGATAGAGAACTTTGGCACGGAAACCATGTTTGGGAAACCGCCAACATTCCTATCCATAAGCCCAAGATTAATCTCTGTCTATCAAAGCACATTTTCAATTTTTCAAAAGCTCACCTTTTATAAAACCCAGATTATTCATGGGCTTTAGTGTGCTAAAAAGGCCCAAAGTTTAACTTATTTAGAAATTCGAATCTAGATTATTAATGGGCTTAACTGGGCTCAAATAGGCCCAAAATTGCAAGCTAGACGTAAGCTATATTAGGTTCTTGAATTTTATCAAGGAAATATTTTTTATTGCATCAAATGATAAAAGATGAAGTTTCATTTCTTATTCATTTCCATTTCTTCATCATTTTACTCTTTGAAATCCGAAGATTATTGGGCTCCAACTTGCTCAAGGCCCAATCCTGCAAACTTGACTTTCAACGTGATCAAATAGGCCCAAGTTTTGCAGCGTAGAACTTGGATATTTCACAGGCCTAGTGCTACGCCAGCACTTACATGATCATAAATTGGCATTTTGGCACCAACCGCGCATGTTAGCCGATTTTTCATACGTCGCACTAACATACGCTTCCCCGTCTTGTGTATATATATATTTAACATGAACATGTATTTTTCAATCCACAATTAGCTGTCTTGACAAGGAAGACATAAAGGTAAGTTGTCTCAATTGCCCTATTCTATTGGTGTAACAGGATTCAATTTCTCGAAATTACCTTATTAAGGTGTTGAAATTTCCTGTTATCAATTTCGTGGAAATGAATTTTTCTGTTATCAATTTTCATGGAAAAAAAGTCGAAGAAAACTTTAATTTTGACTCACATTTGAAGTTGAGGTAATATTTTCATTGATTGTATCTGTTAGTAATTCGGTTTGTATACATAGTTATATTCTATGTATATATGTATGTAAGCCGATGTTGAGAAGTTTAAAGTCGATCTATCAATTATGCTATGATTAATCCTTATGAATTAATAGTTACTAAATTTTAACTATGATTGTTGTCAAAGAGTTCTATTTATTGGTGGTTTGGTGATTATTTTTTAATGTTTAGAAAGATTTTTTTAAGTATTTTGGGTTGTAAAGTTAAGTCTTTGATTGTTTTGCTTATTTGCTTATGCTTCATTATTCATAGAGCAGAACATGGAGCAGCAGCAGGACTCACATACTTGCTTAATCAAATGGCGAGGGCAAAATTTCGTTGTGGAGATAAATCCTAGTGCTGCTCTTAAGGAGTTGGGTGAAAAATTGCTAAAACTCACTAATGTCAGAGCTGACACTTTACGGTTACTTGTCCCCATTGAGAAAAGTTCGAAAATGTTTTACCCATTTTCTGACGAACACTCTCGTTTAAGCTTGGAAACAACGTCTCTTCTTAAGGTACCAAAAGTCGTCTTTACTTTGTATCCCATGTGTAGTGTTTTTATAACTGATGTTTACTAACTGATGAAAATTGATTAGCTTTATCGAACTGAAATATCCTAGTGTTGATACTTGATGTCTAAATCAGCACAGAGAAAAATGCCAAAAGGCAGTCTATGCAGAAGCATTTATGAACATTTTGGTTCCTTTTTCATCTGAGATATAATATTGGTTTGCTGGGTATTGTTCATATATAAGACCATGGAAAAATGAAATTTCATATCTGCTTCTTTTTACTGAAAGATTCTGATAATTTACTAAAATTAAAGCCTATTTTTTATTTAGTGAACTTCTCAGCTTTGAAGGATAACACCCGGTACATTTTCATTCTCCTTAGATTGATTGTAATATGGTTTGTATTAGTATACGGTAGTTATAGTTTCATAAATTAATGACCAACCATTGTATGTCTTTGCTGAAACTCGTTACATCAACATAACTAAACATACAAGAACTCTATAAGCATTTCAAGAGCACCTTTATTTTAATGTCGAATAACATCCAGTTGTCTGTTTTTTCAGGGGAAATCTATTAGAATGATGGGAGTGCCCAAAGATGAGGTTGATGAGATTCTACAAAATGCAAAGACAGACCTCAGGATAGCTGGATTTGATGAAGAAGAGCGGAGATTGAGGCAGAGAAACATAGATAGAGCCTATACCTCAAGGAAACTACCCCAAGGCACTTACGTATTTTGTGATTTTCGAACACTTACTATTCCAGGAGTAGAGGTACATTTTGCATTTCTTCATCTTCTTCATCTGCTATATATAAAACAATATATTTTTGGTAATTGAGTTTTGCAGTCATGGTCTAACCTCATAGGAAGTATTTTAGGTGGTGTGTCCTACATAGGTTTGTCGTGATAACAACCAAGAACTTTGAAGCTACGCCCCTTCTTATTTGCTTTGGTTTACATAACGTAATTTACTGAATAATTAAATCAAGAACATCATTGTTGCATTTGGAGACAGCAATAGTAATTAATAGACCTTGTCCTCGCATGACAGTTAAATCCTCCTGCATCAAAGGCTTTGGAACTGCTGCATATGCTTGCTTCAGACCCAGGAATTGTCGCTATTATGAATATGGTACACTTGAAAATTATTTATTTATTCATGAAACATTGTCTAGTCATACACATTCGTATATTTAATCAGTTGTGATAAGTTCTCTTTTCATTGGGCTTCATAAAGCATCGTTGGCGGGTGGGAATTTTGACTGAGATGGCACCTATTGGTTATGTTGGTGTGAGTCCTAAATGCATCCTTGGTGTCAACAAGGTGAGGATCATATGACAAGAAAGTTTCATTTATATATTTGGTATACTTTCCTTGAGTATCCTCTTTATGAAGTTCGTTGTTTGTGGGTTTTTGCATAGAATCAAGGAGAAGAGATATCACTGCGACTTAGAACCGATGACCTCAAGGGTTTCAGGAAATATGAAAGCATCAAGAAGACTCTTTTGCATGAATTAGTATGTTATTATCTTTTTACTTATAAATGGTATCTACTACTTCCAAAAAAACCAACCCCTTATATGATTTTCATCTTTTTAGGCACACATGGTCTATTCTGAACATGATGCAAATTTCTATGCCCTAAATAGTCAGGTATTCGATACTCTTTATAATCTTCAATTCCCCTTGTATACATACACTTACAGACACATATATAAGATACTTGAGCTACTAAATATCAGAAAACTTTGGGAACATTTATGGAACATCATGAAAAATAGCAAAATAAAAGAACATGCAGCAAAATATTGAAAAATGTGAACATTATATTTTGAATTTAAGCATGTCTATATTGTCCAATAAAATTATTCGGTTGAACCAGTAAATTTCTGTATTATGAGAACGATATATACTAACATTATTTTGAGATGAGTTATCTATTAAAGCATTTTAATAATTTACTAGTTAAAATATGTCTGTATATGAATCTCGGATTGATTAAATGAAAGCCAGCATACAGATAATGCTATAAAATAATTTGTAAACAATTATTTAATCTAGTATTTATGTAACATAGTGACATTTTATAGTTTTATAATCATAAAATACTAGGATTTCACTTGCAAAATTAAGGGGGGGAAATAGAATGGCTTCATTTCTGTATATTTTCATCTAACTTCTAGTTTGGACTCAGCTTAATAAGGAAGCTGCTACTCTTGATTGGACAAAATCTAGAGGCCATTCGTTAAGTGGAGCCGCCCATTCACAAAATTATGATGTGGAATTTGACAACAATAGTAGTGGAACTGCATCACAGAGACTAGGAGGGCATGCTCCAATTCTTCCTAATGCCCGTTCATCTTCAGTCCATGCAGCTTTTCAACGTTTAGCCAGTACATCCACCACTCTTCCAGGATCATCAGAGGTACATTAAAACTGGCGAAATTGCATCTTTAATCCCATAGGACAGCATTTTTGTTCTCGTAGTTTAAAAGTTACACTCTCATGCCCTAATTTTAAAATAGTATGCACTTTTGGTCCATAAAATAGTCCTTGTTGCACTTTTGATCCCACAACGTTGTTTCAGTTTTGCACTTTTGATCCCAAGTTAGATGGTAGGAAAGAGGTGATGCGAGCAAAAAGTAAATTTTTTTAAAAAATTGGGATGGGATGAGAATCTAGTCTTGCGGGCTAAAGATGCTATTAAAAACTAAACTATGATGATAACAACTTAGGTATTTTGCTAGCCTGATTATATTATAAACCCGAAGGGACAAAATTGTATCTCACAAATATGAATGGCGTGCAGAACCCCCCTGATATAGAACCTGAAGTTGATGACGCTGTAGCAGACTTGAATCATCTGAAATTTCGGAATATTCAGGAACGTGATCAAATGGACTCCTCGGCACCCTCGGCACCCACGTGTACGGAAATATCTAGTAATTTGACTGGTGCTTCCAGTGAACCCGATTCAGACTATTCTCAAATAGAAGTTGTGGAGCTAATGCCTGATTCAGGTGAGGCAACACGGAGGATCCAAACTGCTGAACCAGATCCAGATCATCCAGAATTGCAAATAATCCAAGACCCTGTTACCATTTTATGTGGTCGTATGCAGAATGCAATTCAGTCGCTGAAATGTGAAGTTAATACTCCATCAGAGGCTGGAGTGGTCCTACAAACTTTAATTAAGATAATACGGTACTATTTGAGCTTTTTAGCCAGTTACTTTTATTGATAAAATTGCATTTTTAGTCCCACGCGATCGGGCCTTCTTTGTCCTGCACTTTAGAGAATTGTACATCTGGCCCCAGTTTTTTTAAAGGCAAAATTTTTAAAAATGGTCCTTAAACTTTGGAGCCTTTAAAAAATAGTCATGTAACTATACTAAACACACCTTTAATTTTGGTATCCTTTCAAAAATAGTCATGTAGCTAAACACATAACATTCTCCAGATTTCAATTTTAGTCCAATGCATGACATATTTCGTCCTCTAACTTTGAATAATGTTCAGTTTTTGCCATGCAGTTACAAATTTGGTCCTATTACCGGAGAAAAAAATTTGTAATGACATGACACAAATTGAAACTTATTAGAAGATGAAATTTGTTATTGCAGGATCAAAATTGAAATTGATTGAAAGTTAGAGGATGAAATTTGTTACGCATAGGACTAAATTTGAAATTGTGTGACAGTTAAATAGTCACTGGACTATTATTGAAAAAATCCCAAAGTTACGGGACTACTTTTGAAATTTTACCTATTTTTAAATGTTTTGCACTTTTGGTCCTATCATCCCATTTTTCCAGCCAATTTTGGCTCAAGGCCTAGTCCTATAGGAAAAAAAGTGAAGTTCGCCTGTTTTTTATTCCATCACTTCAACTATTTATGTACTTGTGAATTGGGCATTTGATTAGAGCTTTTATCTTAATTACTTGCAGTAATGTAATTGAACACCCAAATGAGATGAAGTTCAAAAAACTCAGAAAGGTATTCTCATTACTTGCAGATTAATGTAATTTTTCTGTTCGATAATAGTAGCTTTTCTGCCTTTCCTCCTGGTTAATTTATTTGGTTTTCTTTCCTGCAGGCTAATGCCACAATACAAAGGAACATTGTTCGATACAAAGGTACCTGGTCTTTGGACTCACATTTCCTCAACTTCATGTTTACCCAAAAAAAGTTCTGTTTTATGCACCAAGTTATAAGTATTCAAATCATCCTATCTAATAATGTTTGCATTATGTCTGGTATATTAGTTTCATGGATCAAAATTTCCTTTATAATATAAAATATTAAAAGAGTTCAAGAACTTTTCAGTAACATTTCGAGGGCATCAGTAAATATTGTTATTAAATTGTTGATTTACGAACTGACACTTTGAGGTTTAGTCGTCTTGCAAGGAACCCCTAACGTTTCAAAAATTACAAGGAGACCCCCTATGGTTTAGACTATGTACCAAAACACCCCTTGCATCTTCTACAATCCTAACAAGGACACCCCTTGCAACTTCCGAGAATGTTTACAAAAAAAACCCTGTCAGGGTTTCCTTGTAATTTTTGGAACCACAAGGGGGTTTTCAATAATTACAGTATACCTCAGGGAACTGAGTATAAAAAGAAAAATAAGGGAGTTTAGAAACTATATCTTATTATTCGTTTTCATTAATTCAAAAACTGGAAGTATTTTGGTGAAAACGTATAAAAGAATTGATCCATGATTGCTCTGATATAACTTGTGTTGAACTGTCATTTTATAGCAATTCTACTTATTGCAGCTGCTATGGACATCCTGGTACTTGTTGGATTTTGTGATGAAGTAATTTTTGACGAATTTGGAAATAAGGAAAACTTTTTGGTGTTAAAGAGAAATGATCCAGGTTTGTTATGGCTTGCCAAATCAACCCTTGAGACATACACTGCATAAAAGATGAGGTTTTGATTTATGACTATAAGAAGGGGAAATGTTAAGTAGTGGCATATATGGAATGCACAGTTACATAAAGAGAATGGCTTTGGCTTTGTATTTTTTTTTTTTTTTTTTTTTAATAGGTTGTGGCTTTGTATTTTAGTGCTATAGATTCCTGTGATGTGATAATATGTATACTGATGTACAATAGTCATTCTTTTGCTAAATGGAAATAGGATTCAGACAGTTAAAAAGAGTCTCAGAATAAAAACTTGTTTGAAAGATCTCTTTCATCAAATTTTGATATTGTTTTGTCATTTTTAAGGGATAGTAACTTGTCTGATTAGGTTTGACTGACCTCAACACAAGTATCTTAAAAATGATGTTGTAAACCATAATTAGTAAGTATCATACATTATAAGGAAACCAATATCGGTCGGGAATTAGGATTAAAAAAAAATGTCAAAAGATTAAAAAGAATATTTAAAGAAATTGCAAGTACTAATAAATGTTGAGTTAAATTAGGTCAAATATATATCTTTTTACATTATAAGAACGGTCGTTCTCAATAGTCAAATTTAGTAGATTGTACAATAAAATTGCATTTCACGACATAATTTACAAATAAATTGTCTCGTTCATATCGTATATATCAAGGTCGATCCGTGAAATTAAACGGATAAAGTTGAAAGGGAAATTGCAACTATTAAATACGGAAAGGGCCAAAAAATGATATGATTTTCTTTCTTTTTATTGAATGTAAGCACAATATCACACTCATATTTTTTCTCGAGCGATTAAATAAAATTATCCCATTTATAATTTGCATGTATCATATCGTGGAAACCAAGGTCGATCTATAAAATTACACTTTGTAATAAGATAGCGGATTGTATTTGAACATATACAACTGGAAAGCAAAATAATAGCTATTTAATGCGCATAGGGGTTGAATGAGAATCATAACGATATACCTTCGTTTCCTTGCGCTACAATAAATTAGTATTGCAACATAAAAACAAAAAAAAAAATGAGTAGTTGTTATCTAGCATCAACATCCTTTAGGGTTATGAATTCCATCACCACAAATTCAACTCAATATTGGCAAATCCAATTGGAAAAGGTTCTAATAGGAAACGGCGTCGTCAAGTCTGAGGATCTCTTTTCATGGTTTGCTTGGTTATTTCAGTGCATAAAAGTTAGATCTGCAATTTTTATTGTACCAGTCAATGATGCTTGGAGGTAAATTTTATTGTTTGTGGATAATTAATAAGGCCATCTCCAGCGGTTGCCGCGGGGCCGGGGCCGGGGTCGGGCTGCGGGCGGAGAGTCGTCTCCAACGGTTGCGGGGCGGGGGCCGGGGCGGCCTTCGGGGTGGAATGGGCTGGGCGCAGGGCTCGGCGGAGCCCTGCGCCCAGCCCGGGGCGCGAGTGGGAAGAAGGGGCGCGTTTAAAAAACGCGCCCCTCTTTAAGTCAGGTGCCGCCAAGTGGCGGCACCTGATTGGACCCGATTTCTTTTTTTTGTTGTGTATTTATTGTGTGTATGATTTTGTATAATTAATGTGTTGTATTATTAATTATTTAATGATATTTTAAATAAAGTTATTTTTGGTAAAAATTAAAATTTCCTCCTAATTGAACTATTTAATAAAATGTATAAGTTCTAAATAATAAAAATTGTGCTTGTCCGAAAGCTAGAGAATTGGACTGCATTCGTGTCCGCACAAGTCTTGAGCGAGACGAAGTGAATTTGGATCCATGATTTGCACCCCCCCCTGCGCGCGAGGGAAGAGACTTCTTGTAATTAAATAGTTACACAACTACATTGACAAATCATATATAAACCTCAAGTTTTTTCACTCCACTTTCAATGTGGGATAAATGCCAATTGCTTTTCTTTTCTTCCATTTCAAGAGGTGATTTTTTAGTGTCAATTTCTCATTCAACCGAACTCCGATTTGGACACACGATATACCGTTTTAATCTACTCACGGAGTAGAATCTAATTCCAGAAAAACCAGAATGAATTTTATATTTATCAAATTTATTTTAATTCTTGGTCGCCTTGGAACGAATTGCCTTCTTGTTGTATTTTCTTCCTTGTTATAAAAATGTTTGTTTGAGTATTATGTATTAATTTTAAGTTACTTTAATTATTTATTCTATTTAATTTTAATATTTTAATATAATTAATAATTAAATTACGAGTACTAATATAATTACTATTATTAATATTAATATTAAGAAAATTAAAACTATAATATTAATAGGTGAGAGTGGGCAAAGTTTCAAAATGGAATTAATTCCCCCACGGAGCCCCAACCATTGGAGACGACAGACAGGGCCCCGGGCTGGCCCTGGGGCTGCCCCGGGGCTCCAGAGCCCGGGCTAGCCCTGAACCATTGGAGATGGCCTAATAATAATTATTGCATCTTAAAACATTGATATAGCTAATAGAAATCAAAATGTCCTTGTATATTCTACTGCTTAATTTAGCATGTCACGTGCACATTACTTGTGTTCGTAGAGGACACTTGTAGTTTAGAATACTGTTTGTTATACATAGAATTAGTTGTGTAATTGAGTTTAATAGTAATTACAATTACGAATATGAATTGAATATTATTAACTAATAATAATATTGGGAAAGTGGAACACAAAAAACACCCCTTGTGCTTTCTCTAACTAACATAAATATAGTATTTTTTTTTATTAGTATAAAAACTCCTCTATATATTTTGTTAGCAAAAAACTATTTTTCAAGTCGAAATGCCAATTGTACCCCTACCAAAAGTATTCAAAAACTCCATACTTAACCTAAAAATAGACAATAACAACTGTTCACGTAAGAACTGACAAAAACCTCTTAATGATTTATGAAGGAATTTTAATTTTTTTTTTATAATAAAAAGGAACACGTGAGAATTTTGCTAATAAAAAATAACATAGATAATTTTTTTATGGCTAGATAAAGTACAAAAAGTATTTTTACATTTAGCTCTATATTGGGCCTTGGTGAAATGATTTTTACCAATTTGGCCCTTAGGAATAATTTATAAATGGCTTTATCCCACTTTGCACCCTGGAAATGCATCATTTTGGCACTTTGCACCCTCGAAAAAAATCAATCCCACTTTGCACCCTGAAAACATATCCTATCTTCCACTTTGCACCCTAGACCAATTTTTGGCCAAAAAAAGGAGGAGAAGGGGCAATTTCGTAATTTTCAATTATTGTCAATAAAAATAATACAATAATTTCACATTATATCTGCCAAAATACCCCTTGTGCTTTGTCTAACTATCAAAAACCCCCTTTTGTTATTTTAATTAGCAAAATTCCTCTGTATTTATTTTTTATTAGCAAAAAAACACCTCCCAAGTAGAAATGACAATTATGCACCCATCACAATTAACCTAAAAAAAATTCAGTTATCCGTATTAACTTCGAAAATTGGCATTAACTACATATTCACTTAAAATTTTGACAAAAATCTCATTATGATTTATTAAGAATTGATTTTTTTCTAATAAAAAATATAACACGGGTCAGAGAATTTTTAACATGGGTTTATTAGAATTATTAATCAGTTAAACGAAGTTTTAGAATTTAACACGGGTCAGAGAATTTTTATACTGACTATATAGATAATTAATGATTATTAAGCATGATTAATCAGTCAAGAATTTTTTAACTGATTATCAGAGAATTTTTTTTCCAATTGATTATTAAGCATGAATTGCAAAAATTCTCTGACCCGTGTTCATTTTTTATTAGAAAAAAACCAATTCTTAATAAATCGTAAGTAGATTTTTGTCAAATTTTTAAGTGAATATGTGGTTAATGCCAATTTTCGAAGTTAATAGGGGTTACTGAAATTTTTTTAGGTTAATTGTGATGGGTGCATAATTGTCATTTCTACTTGGGAGGTGTTTTTTTGTTAATGAAAAATAAATACAGAGGGATTCTGCTAATTAAAATGACATAATGGGGTTTTTGATAGTTAGACAAAGCACAAGAGGTATTTTGACAGATATAATGTGAAATTATTGTATTATTTTTATTGACAATAGTTGAAAATTACGAAATTGCCCCTTGCTCCTCCTATTTTTTGGCCAAAAATGGGTCTAGGGTGCAAAGTGGAAGGCAGAGCATGTTTTCAGGGTGCAAAGTGGGATTGATTTTTTTCGAGGGTGCAAAGTGCCAAAATGATGCATTTTCAGGGTGCAAAGTGGGATAAAGCCATTTATAAATCAATGATGAAGAACGAAAGAAGATGAACTAAATAGTAATATACAACTCCACGACGATTCGTATAATTTGTTAACTTGTGAATAAATATTTTCTTTTGAGTCAAACGATAATCACACTATTACATAAATTTTACTATAACAGAAAGTCTATTAAATCATAGTTAAATTACAAAGAAAATTGATAATATTGAGCTAGAAGAAAAAATCACAATAGTGGTTATTGTCTCATTTGTCTATATAAACACAACTTACATATCTTTAGATAATCTTGAAATAGTTATCAACATGGACTTTGAGACTGTAAATTCACTAGGTAAATTTATGGTTTGTCTAAATTACAAGTTATAAGCACATTGTACGTTGCAACAATAATATTTTTAATTTAATGAGAAATGTTCCTAAAACTACATAAAAAAGGTTATCAATACACACCAAATTAACCAATACAATGGCCATTCGTGTGAATAGTTTCCTATATTTCATTAATTAATCCTAATAATAAAGTTTGAAAATATATATATGTATTTGTGATTATACATAAATTTGGTGTTTACCGCGGCTAAGTAAACCATTGTATATAAATGTCATTATTATTAGTTATTAATAGAAATTATAGCATAGGTCATTTGAAAAGATTATCAAAATATATTTCAAATCACTTTGTTAGTTAGTCCAACAATTAGCAATGTAATATTTGACCATTGTTCTATTACAAAACCTCCTTAATTTCCAAACATAAATGATGGATGTTTGAGTAATTATCCCATTTATTTTTACTATATATATATATATATATATATATATATATATATATTTTTTTTTTTTTATTTTAGCAATGTTTTGTAACTACTATTTGTAAACATTAATTGTCTCTCACTTAAATTTATTTTATTTATTTATCCTTTGTTCCCCAAAAAGAGAGAGACCTATTTAACCCTTGCCCACGTTCTCAGATTTTTCTCACTTGCGCTGAAATTTGCACAAAGCCTGTCGTCGTACGTCCGCCTCTTCCGGTTCTCCATCCGTCGACTGTTCATCTGTTGGCAGGCAAAGATTCCTCATCATCTCTTTTCTTATTTTCTTTAGTTTTTCGTATCTGTTTTGTTTCTTTTGAATAACAATACATATTCTATTGAAATTCTTTTTGTCTCTGTTATGCAAGCTCCATTTAGCTAACTGATGTTTTGAAAATGATTATATCATATTATTGATGTCAGATGATTAAAAATCTATGCTAATTTTGATAGTATAAGTGTTTCAATTTTATTGTATATTGTATCTTAGTATTTTGGTAAAACTGTAAAACTTTTTATGATACGGTAAATTTGCAAGAATACATTAATTTTAGGATTTGGAGGCGTCAGAAGGAGGTGCCATTTTTTTTATTTATCTTATTCTGGTATTTGGAATCAACATAAAAATTAGGGTTGATATGTAACTTGATTCAATGAGTTTTGGGTCAAGCTACAAATTTCAAAATTAATTTACAGGAAATTTACAAAAAAAAAAAAAAAAAAAAAAAAAAAAAAGAAAATAAGACAAACAAACAAACCAGGCTTTTCGGTTTTTTGGTACCGAACCGCACCGAGTTGTTCGGTTTGGCATACAGTACAAACTCTGAACTTACCGAACCAGTATAGATACCTAAAATTGGTATGTTTCGGTTCGTGTTTACTGAATGCACACCCCTAAGATTGAGGAGCCTCTTTTATAACATAGTTGCTAGAGCATAAAGATTCTACTTTTGTATTCTATCTATTTTATCAATTTTGATAAGTAAAATGTTTACTCAATTATACTCACAATACTTTTAGTATTTGCTTTTTTTGAAAGAAGATTTAAGAAAGCATTATAGTAACATAATATTACTGATTTAAAAAATAATTAAATTAATTTGTCATTTTATATATCTATAACAAATATGTTAGAGAACCATGTAAATATTTAATAAATACTTTTACAAAGTAAGAAAATAAATTTCAATAATGATTTTGTTTCTTCTAGAACAAGGGTCCCGATATTAAATTTCACCTAAGGCCCCCTAATATGTCGGCCCGGGCCTGCGCTTACGAGTTGAGCAGTCAAAATGTGCATTCATATAAAGTGCATAGACTGTTCAGTATTAAGTGATATTATGGAAACATAAAGACAATATCTGCTAGTTTTTGGCTACATTTATAGTTACTATGTGGGAAGAAGCTTCTTATGGTTGCTATGATTGTAATTTTATCTTTTACTTGTTTGGTACCGTTAATTATCTTTTGAATTTTGGATATTTTCCTTCTTGTTTTCTTCAAATTTTCACAACTCATTTAGATTTTGTCATGGGTCAAAGATATGGAACTGATAATCACTTTTGACTTGATTTTGATAGTTCCCTGCATATTCTGATGGCTGGTTAAAGTTCTGAATCTGTCAGTCATTTATATGTACTTATCTTGGATCATATTTAATCGATGTTTATTTTGGTTGGTGAATTCTTTATGTCTTGTAAGAGTGTGTTGACAGAGACTTTTAGGACGAAACATCGGTCACGACTATATTATGTGTTTTTGAGCTGATGCTCATTTTGTTCTATTCTACAATTTGCTTATTTTAAGTGTAAATTATCGATTGAAGGTAGGGCAAAGTAATTATTTTCACAATTTAAAATCTTCTAAGGAATTTGAATTTCTCACCCGGATAACCTTTCTGTAGTTTCTTGATATTTTACCCAGCAGTTTAATGTTCAAGATAGACTGAATGTATTGTTGGAACTTTGCCATGAATGAAGTGTTATATTATCATGCTGCTGAGCTTATTGTTTGACCCTTTCGATATGTTTGAACTGTGCACACTAACGCAATAAAAATCATGGAATTATGTTAAACCTTTGCAGTGTAGCATGTAGTTATATACGATTATACGTGGAGCTTAATGTGATGTGTGTCTTTTCTGAATGTTTTTCTGCTAAGGCCTTGTCATGAACTTGGCAGTGTGATGATAGCAGTTGGAATGACTTATCTATTCATTTTCCATCTTTAAAATATTTTTGGGTGTTGCTTTACAGGGTACTTTATCCAAGCTCCGGAACTGTTCCTATTGTTGCGTGTGGACTTGACTGGAGATAGCTGTTATGAAGTGCATATTTATTAGCCTAAAATAAAATGAATTTACAAACGCACCATTCAGGGCAGATCTCTGGACAGGTTCCTAACCAGTCTGGTACTTCGTCGTCTGGAATACATCAGCAAAATGTGAATCGTGTGCCTGGACAGCTGCAAAATCCTATCATGCATCGTAATGCCTCAAATATGGACCCTTCAATTGTCAATTCACGTATTCAAATGCAACAGAAGATGTAAGAATTTTCTTTTCTGGTCATTGGAGACATTGCAGTCATGAAATTGCATGTTTTTTAGGCAATATCTTTTGAACTCTAAGGAAGGATTAAAGAAACGGACCTTTTGAGGGAACTTTTAATAAAAGTTGATTTTTTAGAGATTCAGGGGGCATCTAAACTGTGTGGGATGTTAGCCCTCGGTAGTTTCCCTTTGATTTTAGATTGTAGTATCCCCCCCCCCCCCCCCCCCAAATATAATTAGTTGGAAGTATGCACAACTGATCACTGAAAAAGCACCAATTTCAATCAGATGAGGTTACCTGGCCTATTATTGCTTTAAATGAAATAATTAGTCTTTTCTGATCTGTTTTCCATTATTTAGTCGTAGAGTCATAGCGCTTCAGCTTTTGGACCACAGGAAATTGATTAAACTGCTGCATTGTATACAGAGAACATGTAAAACCTTGACATTGATAAATGTCAATGAAAGAAGTCCATGCTGATGCTATATATTTAAGAAGATTTCTGGGTGTAATTTGTGATAACCATTAATTTTCATCTTTCGTTTGTACTAATCTGAATGGTTTTCATTCTAATTAAGCCTTAATATTAACACAACATACAATCCTCTTAGTTGTTACCCTGTTAATTTCTTGTTATTTGAGAAAACTGCACTTAGTGATGTGCTGACATCATGTTTTCAGTTTTGTAGCCTTATTATGGTTGGTGAAAATGACATCCTTTTTATTCCTAATACTTGTGCCATTTGTAGCAGTGGCCGAATATTTTGTTTCCACTTTCAACTTCGGTCATTTATCTTTTGATGGAATTTATGTAATTGATTGAAGAAATTATGCCAGAGAATAATTAATAAATATGCTGCTCTTTTTGATATCGTGTATATGTTGAGTGCTGCTAAAGTTTTATCTCTCTTCTGAAGCTTGCAATTTCTCATGAACCGGCAAGGTCAACAATCTCAACAGGTGTCCAACAAGAAAATGATTGATTTGGTAAAACGTTTCGAAGATGCTTTGTTCAAGAGTGCCGCAACAAAGGTGTGTTATATTTCCACCCTTATTCTCAATGCAACTGTTCTCCTGAATATCATATACTTTTCTTGTGTAGCATATGCTTGAAAACTTAAAAATGTTTGTGGTTGAGTTTTTAGACTTGAACACATCCCTGTTAAGCTCTCTAAGTACTTCTATTACTCTTGTTTTTTTTTTCTTTTCCTTCAGGAGGAATATTTGGACTTGGGAACTTTGAGAAATCGTTTGGTGTTCCTGATTCAACGTGTACCTTCGATTAATCAAAATCAGCAGTCTCAACATGCGAATTCTTCCCCTTCTATTGGGACAATGATTCCAACTCCTGGATTGCAACAACAAGGGAGTTCACTTGCCACTCAAAGTAACTCTAACACAATTGCACCCTCCACTGTCAATTCTGGGAACTTCTTGCCAACCGTAAATGGGTCTTCTGGGAGTGTGCATGGTGATGGTACTTGTAGCTTTGTTATCTTTGGAATGATTTAACTAGCTCTTTTGCTCCACTCACATATATTGTTTTTTTGCAGGGACTTTCGCTGGTAGATATCAACATCCTTCTGCTTTCTCAGCCAATTATGGGGGAAATAACATGGGGACATCCAGGGGTGTTCAGAGAATGACAAGTCAAATGATCCCGACTCCTGGATTCAATGATTCTAATAATAACAACGTAAATAATAATTCTAATAACCAGTCATTCATGAATGTGGAGTCAGACAATAACGTTGGTGCGTTTGAGGCTGTTAGATCTACTATTGTATCGCAGCCTATGCAGCAAAAGCAGCAATTTCGTGTTCAAAATAATCGTAATTTACATAATCTTGGTGGCCATATGGATGGTGGCATCAGATCTACATTGCAGAAAAAGTCCTATGGATTACCAAATGGGTCCTTAAATGGAGGGTTGGGGATGACGGGAAACAATGTGTCCCTGATGAAAAGTCCAGGAACAACCGACGGCTTTTTAACAGGAACAATATATGGAAACACCCGTAAACCCATGCATCAGCCTTTTGACCAGCATCAAGGACCTATAATTCAGGGTACTTGCACTCTCCCGCAAGCGTTCATCTCTCTCTCTCTCTCTTGACATACACACACAGACACGTACACACCCTATTTTTTAATTTAATGTGCTGTGGAACATTCCTCTGTGCAGTAATATTTATTAATTTAACTCAATGGAGCCTTTTGTTGTATGATTGATGTAACTATTCTACTTGCCAGGTGATGGATATGGAAATACTCAAGATGATGCTTCAGGGTCTGAAAACCTCTATGTTCCTGTGACCTCTGTTGGGTCAATGACGAATAGTCAGAGCTTGAATGCAGTCTCTATGCAATCTATGCCAGAAAGAAACTCTCGTTTGATGACTCATCAGTCAGCTATGCACGCACAACAGGTGACAAATATGAAGCCTCAGTCGGTTGATCATTCTGATAGGCTGAATTTTAATTCGCAGTATCCAGTGAGAGAAGATCTTGTACAACCTCAGCAACCCCCACAATATGAACAACAGCCATCTCATCAATTTCAGTCCCAACAACTTATTCAGCATCAAGCCCAACAGAAGCATCAAAGTGAAAACCAGATTTTGTTAAAGAAAGAAAGTTTTAGTCAGTCTCAACTATCATCTAACATGGTTCCTGAGGCAAATGGAAACGAGCATCCTGTTGAAGGTCTGCAGTCACAAGTGTCCAGCCCCTTCCAATTTTCTGACATGCAGAGTCAGTTCCAACCAAATCTTATAGAAGACCATTCTAGAGCAACTCAGTTCTCACATCCATCCGTCGCACAGGGTGTTAGTTCACCTCTTACTCAAACTTCAGATCAGATGCAACAGACGCTGGGTTCTCAGCGACTTTCTGCTAACTCTCAAGATGCATTGCATAGTCAAGGGTATTCCCAGTCTCAAGATGTAATTCATGTGTCAGGGAGACGCTCACATGATCCAAATGTGAAAGATAGTTTTGACCAAAGATTAACTGGGCAAGATGCAGCTGAACTGAATAATTTATCATCGGAAGAGTCAGTCGTTGGCCATACCGATGCTTCTAGACCAGCAGAACCTCCAAAGATGAACAATCCTGTATGTCGATCGAATAACCTTACTCGAGAAAAGCAGTACAAGAACCAAGGCAGGTGGCTATTGTTTTTGCGGCATGCTCGTCGATGTCCTTCTCCAGCAGGGCAATGCTTAGAACGTTACTGCATAGTGGCTCAACGGCTGTTAAAACATATGGATAGTTGCAAATTTTTAATCTGTCCGGATCCTCGTTGCCGTGCTACTAGAACTTTACTGAATCATAACCAGAATTGTCGGGATGCAAAGTGCCCTGTTTGTATTCCTGTTAGGAATTTTATACAGGGTCAATTAAAGAATATTGCTCGTTCGGATTTCAATTTGAGCTTGCCTGCTATGGTAAGTGGATCTTGTAAATCTCATGATACTGCCGAAATTGCTGCAAGGACAGTTCAGAAGACGATCCCAGTGATAGCTGAAAATCGTGAAGATCTTCAACCTTCTACTAAACGCATGAAACTTGATCACGGCTCTCAAACACATGCCCCTGAAAGTGAAAGTTCCGTCGCACTCGTTTCTGCTGTGAATGAACCTCCTCTCCAGGATGCACAGCATGTGGAACACCATCACAAAACTCATGTTCCAATCAAATCTGAAGTTATCGCAGTAAAGATGGAGATTCCTAAAAGTGTTAGTCAATTGATTCCCAAGATTGTCGAAAAGAAAAAAGACAACTTGGACCATACATACATCAAGAAGCCTGAAGGGGATTCTATTAAATCGAATAATCCTACTGGGTTTGGTGTTCAGGATGTCACTAAGATTGAGAAGGAAATGGCGCAGGCTAAGCGGGAAAGCATGTCTGTATCTACTGAGACTGCATCCAAGTCTGGGAAGCCAAAAATAAAGGGAGTATCAATGACAGAGTTGTTCTCCCCTGAACAAGTCCGGGAGCACATTACAGGTCTTAGGCAGTGGGTCGGGCAGGTTAGTCTTGCATTCTCATATGTTGTCCACTCTACTGGCTATTAGTTATATGAATATTCTACTTGATAAAGTCTCCTAGACATGCTGCATATATATCTGCAAAAATGCTGCATATTAATTTTATATCTATATATTTATTATATACTCACATATATAATAATAGTATATATAAATATGTGTGTTTGCGTTTGTGTATATACATACATATAGCTCACCACAAAATACCTTAATAATGCTCCTGGATGTTACAATTCACATCTGAAAGTAGCTTCTTCATGAATTACATCATTGTTAAAAATGCCGCATATTAATTATATATCTATATATTTATTATTATATATACTCACATATATAATAGTATTTATAAATATGTGTGTTTGTGTATGTATATGCTCGTGCGTTTGTGTATATACATACATATAGTTCACCACAAAAGACCCTAATAGTGCTCCTGGATGTTGCAATTCACATCTGAAAGTAGCTTCTTCATGAATTACATCATTGTTGTAGATGCAGCTACCAAATAAATGAAAATTTAGGCAACGAAAATCACTTTAATTTTAATAATAGTTACAGTAAACTTCATTAAGATTCATGGTGTAGGTGCTAGTTTATTGATGTCTATCACCTTTTAATTTATTTAATATCTTGATGTATTAATAGGTGTTGTGTATTACATTTCTGCTTTTGTGAAATCTAATCATGTGTTTTGCAAAGTTAATGTTGTCATGTTGTTATCCTGCATTGTTAATTTCTTTCCCGTAAAAGAGCGGTGTTAAGTGGCAGAGAACTGTAAGACTCCTCGCTTTTGAATAAAAGTCACCTCAAGGATTGGCTTTTATAGGATCTATTTTATTTTAAAGTGATCTAGGTGACTGTCTCATATACCTCACTTGCAATATATTATCCTTTGA
Source organism: Penstemon barbatus (assembly GCA_003313485.2). NCBI lineage: Eukaryota > Viridiplantae > Streptophyta > Magnoliopsida > Lamiales > Plantaginaceae > Penstemon > Penstemon barbatus. The sequence goes on from CM064883.1 coordinate 104,255,331, forward strand.
GGTCAATGGTATAACATTTACCCTTTTACTGTGTAACTATTTCTTGTCTTCAACATAAATTTCATGGTCTTTTGAATCATTTTAAAATATTGTTGATCCAGTTTCAATTTAGAGTTAAGATAGACGTTGGTTGTTGTCTATATCCTTCTTGCACAATGTAGAAGCACACCTAGTTCTTTCTCTTTCATCTTTCTTTTTGTCTCTCGCCCTCTGTTTTTTTCTTTTCAAATTTTGAGTTAAGATAGACGTCGTTAGTTGTTGTCTATATCATTCTTGCACAATGGAGAAGCACATCTATTTCTTTCTGCAATAGTTCTTTTTCTTTTTTCTTTCTTTGCGTCTCTCTCCCTTTGTTTTTTCTGGTCTTTGGGAGGAAGGGGTTGGGATGTTGACTGATAAGGCTTGTAGCAGGTCATCAGACTCTTACCATTTTATTATAATTATGCTTGGGATATATTATGAAAATGAGTAGGCTGATACATATGTTGACGCGTTAGTATCGCAGCAAATTTCTTTTTCATTGTTATTTTCATGCTTTGTTGGTCAATTTTGTTTTTTGTTTTTTGTTTTTGTTTTTGTTTTCTGTTTTTATTTTTTTTTTACCTTTAGGTTTTGGAGGGAAAGATGGGTTTGATGAATAGCATTTCATGGAATTGTCTCACCAATTTATGCATTCACCTTCTTTCTAACGAATCATGATTTCTCATATGCTCTATTTGCATGTAATTCACCATGTGATGAAACTTCTAATTTATGCTTTGTTATGCAGAGCAAAGCAAAAGCTGAAAAAAATCAATCGATGGAGCATTCAATGAGTGAAAATTCTTGCCAGTTGTGTGCAGTTGAGAAGCTTACTTTTGAGCCTCCCCCTACATATTGTACACCTTGTGGTGCTCGCATCAAAAGAAATGCAATGTATTATACCGTTGGAGCTGGTGAAACTCGCCATTTCTTATGCATTCCATGCTATAACGAGGCTCGTGGAGACACCATTGTAGTTGAAGGAACCACTATTCTGAAAGCAAGGATGGAGAAGAAGAAAAATGATGAGGAAACTGAAGAATGGGTATGTGACATCTAGTAATCAGAATGTTTTTTACCTGAAAAATTGTCCACTGAGATACTAAATATGTATTTTTGCAGTGGGTTCAATGTGACAAGTGTGAAGCTTGGCAACATCAAATATGTGCACTATTCAATGGTAGGAGAAATGATGGTGGACAAGCAGAGTACACTTGCCCAAATTGTTATATAGAAGAAGTTGAAAGAGGAGAACGCATGCCATTACCCCAGAGTGCTGTTCTTGGTGCGAAGGATTTGCCTAGAACAATTTTAAGCGATCACATCGAGCAGCGATTATTTGCAAAGCTGAAGCAAGAAAGGCAGGACAGAGCAAGGCTTCACGGGAAAAGTTATGATGAGGTGATTCATTTATACTTGGCTGTAAGCATGAGCTGTATTTTAATTTTCCATTATTCTGGAATGATGTTTCACATGAGATATTTGCTTTAGATGTGTTGTTTCCATTATTGTGATATGTCTTGTACATGTTTTAGTGAGATACCATGGAACATAACTAGCTGGGTCTTTTAGGAGAATTGTGAACAAATCCTACCTTGCAGCCTCAAGACCGTATTTAACTTCTGTTGATAATTTCATGGACTGATAAGACCATTGAAAGGGAATTGAAGAACCATTGAAAGGGAATTGAAGAACCCTGATAGTTTTTGAAGATCATTCTTTGTTTTACCCTATGATTGTTTGTGTGTGGTGTGTTCCCATATCATAATCATAACATGATAAAAATGAATTTTGTTAGTTGATTTAACAGCTTAATTAGTTATTGCCTACTAACAATCTTTCATAACGGCGGTAGAGTATTGAATTTAAAACACTACTACTGTAATCTGATTCTGAACTAGAAGTGAGGGACATACTAATTTGTTTAACCAAATTCATCAGGACTCGATCTGAGAAGACAAGTCATAAGAGAATCTTCAGATCTAAACTTTACTAAATTTGCAGATGACTAACTTCATTTTTGCAAACAATAATTGGGAAATATTCACATCTATTAAGCACCTGAAGATAGATGTTGGCCCATGCCCCTGAGTTGTCTGGTTTAAAGAACCTTTGAACTTGTAGTGGTAATAAGAGGTTCTACCAACTTTAAGAAGTATTATGAGAGTATCAAACAAAATCAGCATTTGGAATTCTTAAGAATGAAATCATTTTCCAGTTAGGAGTATGTTCACTTCATTTATTACATAGCCAGTCAATTTAGGCTTTATATACATTTGATATTATTGTTGCTTCCGTCACGATATATGACCTCTGTCCAAATATTCTTGTGCTGTGCCTGAAATGTGGCTATACTGGTACTTCTGGGTGTATTTGGGTACTGAATTTACCAGATTGTTGTATATTTCTGTATTACCCTGATGTACGGAAAACTAAGCATCCTTCTCTATTTGATAATAATTGTTTTTATTATGTCTTTTGCCAGGTTCCAGGAGCAGATTCGCTTGTTGTAAGAGTTGTGTCATCAGTGGACAAAAAGTTGGAAGTTAAACCACGGTTTCTTGAAATTTTTCAAGAGGAAAATTTCCCAATTGAGTTCCCATATAAATCTAAGGTATAACTTTAATATAACAAAAATTAGTGGGCTGACTGTTCAAATATGGAATTCCCGTACATTTATTTATTATATAATATGCAAAAGAATTCGAAAGTGTGGCCACTGCTTAATTTTCCCTGACTTTAATTAATTTTTTTATTGGAGGTTGCTTATGGGAGATGTATCTATTAGGAAAAATGTGGATTTTGATTTATGAGCAAAATCCGTACTTTAAGTAGTCTTATTCACAGAGACGGATCTACTTATAAGATTGGGGAAGCTCCCCCTCCGCCCCAAAAAAAAAAACCAAGATTTTAGAAATTTTAAGTACCATTACATATGCATATAATTATATTAATACATTGTAGATATATTAGTTAATCATATTATATATATGGAGAATATTTGAGTTCCTTACAGTGCAGGGGACATAAAAAATTTCCATATTAATTTATTTTATATAGAATTTAATTTAGTTCTTATTAATAATCTATTTTATATTATTATTTTTAGGCTTATGCAAATAATATAATTTGAATGCCAGTTTTTATGATGTTCACTTATATTTAAACTCGCCCCCCCAACTCTCGGATCCTGGATCCCTCCCTACTTATTCATTTGCATCTTCCATTATGATTCATGATGTTGCTGCTGTTGCTTATTCATCTCAATGGTGGGACCCAAATCAGTGTAATGTTAATACTGACCAAAAATATAAATCAGATAACTGAAGATTTGTTGCTTGAAATACTTTTTTACAATAGATGTGACCTTTTGTGTGTAAGAAAGGTTGGGAACCTAGTTAATAAGACAGTGTGATTAGTTAAGGCATTCGGATGATGTTCTTCGATTAGTTATTTACGTCTATAATTTTTTTCTTCAGGTGGTACTATTGTTTCAAATGATTGAAGGTGTTGAAGTTTGCCTATTTGGCATGTATGTTCAAGAATTTGGATCTGAATGTCAGCAGCCAAACCATCGTCGAGTCTACCTCTCCTACCTGGATTCTGTTAAGTATTTCAGGCCAGAGGTCAAAGCAGTGTCAGGAGAGGCACTTCGGACATTTGTGTACCATGAAATATTGGCAAGTTTCTTTGTCCATCGCTTTTATACAAGATCTTTTGTATTTGATTACATTTTAGCAAGAAAACCTTTGTTACAATAAGTACATAATGGCACTACTCTTTATTTTTCTGTATTTCAGATTGCCTACTTAGAATATTGCAAAATGCGGGGTTTCACAAGCTGCTATATATGGGCTTGCCCTCCATTGAAGGGTGAAGACTACATTTTGTATTGTCACCCGGAAATTCAGAAGACCCCAAAATCTGATAAGCTTCGTGAGTGGTAAGTTGATAGCTGTCTGATCATTAGATTGTTATCGATATTATGGATAGTATGCTAGTGCATACATTTGTTTCACTTAAATTGAATCATCTATTTCAGGTATTTGGCCATGTTACGGAAAGCAACAAAGGAAAATATTGTTGTTGAACTTACTAATCTGTATGACCATTTCTTTGTTTCTACCGGCGAATGCAAAGCAAAGGTAACTGCAGCTCGGTTGCCATACTTTGATGGAGATTATTGGCCTGGTGCTGCAGAGGATATAATTTTTCAACTGCAACAAGAGGAGGATGGAAAAAAACAGCATAAGAAGGGACCTGTAAAAAAGACCATTACAAAAAGAGCCTTAAAGGCATCAGGCCAAATGTATCTTTCTGGCAATGCATCAAAGGATCTGATGTTAATGCATAAAGTAAATTGTTTATCTAAACTTTTCTTTACTATAATGTTGTTCCTTTCCAGTGCTATGATATCTTCATGTGATCAGTTTATTTTGAGCTTCTCTCTTTTAAGGTACATGTTTTCTATTTGGGTTGTCTTGCAAAAACATCACTTCAATGCTTAACTACCGCCATCTTATTCTAAGTATTCTTTTTAATTTTCGCCCAATTCCTTTTTCGTTATTGATTCTCTTTTTGGCACTTTTCAAAGTTTAAGCCTTTTTCCTTTATTGGTCATTTATTTCTGTGTATAGTGAAACTGTTGTTGCTAGATCCATTTATCGGTAATTACTTTTTTATGGCCATAGCTTGGTGAAACAATCTCTCCGATGAAGGAAGATTTTATCATGGTTCACCTACAGCATGCATGCACTCATTGTGGCACTCTGATGGTTTCTGGAAATCGCTGGGTTTGCAGACAGTGCAAAAAATTTGAGCTTTGCGACAAGTAAGAATCCTGCCCACTTTGACCTTATCTTACTTTTGGTGGTTGAAGAAAGGTGGTTTGGGGAAGTTCCCATGGTTATTAAATGAGGTGTGATTAAACTATTTTGGTTTCCTTGAGAGATTATAATTTTTTCCCTGTATGCATTTTACATCGAGTTGGTAGGTTTAATGTCAATTTACCCCTCTATGAAATACATAAGGTTCAATTTATCTCCCTATGATTTGAAAATAGTACTTTACCCCCTGTGAAAATTTTAAAGGAGCAGTTTACCTCCTTCCAATGGAGTGTAACACACTCTCTCGAAATTGAGAGTGGGCATGATAAGTGTTGCGTGAAAAGACAAAGATTACCTTCATAACACAACATTAAGTGCCACATTTATCACAACATTTGTCAATTCGCATTTTTTAAAGTTTAAAAATGTCAGGGAGGTAATGTGAAAACTTTATAAGATTATAGGGGGGTAAAGTGCCATTTTTAATATCAAAAGGGGGTAAATTGAACAATATGCATATCATAGGGGGGTAAATTGCCATTGACTCCGAGTTGGTAGGTCAATTTAAGAAAATGGAATTTATGAGAGGTATGAAACGTAAAATTTGGGATGATATTTGAAATACTTATGAATTAGCTGCAGTATAATGAAGTTGGCTGCAGAACAAATCTGTTAATATATATGTAGTATTCATGAACCGGATCAATCATAGAGTGAATATTCTTTTCTTTCCTAGATACTCAAATATATCCTTGTACTTCTGAAAACAAAAGTATTAATGCACCTTTTCTCCTTTCAGGTGCTATGAAGCTGAGCAGAAACGTGAGGACAGAGAGAGACATCCAATCCACCATAAGGATATACATGCATTTTATCCGGTGAAGACAATCACAACTTTGGCTGACTTTTTCCTTTGTTGTAATTTTGCTTTTCAGAATTGGACTAAGAATTATTTATGAACCTGCAGATTGAAATCACTGATGTGCTTGATGATACTAAAGATAAAGATGAAATTCTCGAGAGTGAATTTTTCGATACAAGACAAGCGTTTCTTAGTCTCTGTCAAGGAAATCATTATCAGTATGATACACTTCGCCGAGCTAAACATTCCTCAATGATGGTCCTCTATCATCTTCACAATCCTACTGCCCCAGCATTTGTGGCAACGTGCAATATGTGCACCCTTGATATAGAAACTGGGCAAGGTTGGCGTTGTGAGACATGCCCGGAGTATGATTTATGCAATGCTTGTTATCAAAAGGATGGAGGAATTGGCCATCCTCATAAATTAACTAATCATCCATCTAATGATCGTGATGCACAAAACAAAGAAGCTAGGCAATTACGGGTTACGCAGGTAAATAGTTATTCTCTTTGGTTTGCCTAAATATTTAATTTCTAATCTTTTGCACTCGAAATACTACGAAGATTTGGGACTTTTTTGTTTTGCATTTCTAAGAGTGATTTTAGAAATTAGGTCAATTTTTTTAGGCATTGCCTACGCATTCGAGCAATTCAATAGTAAGTTTTGGTTTTTTTGTTTTTCGAGATGAAATGAATAGTAAGTTTTTTTTCTTTCTTTTTTTAACAAAAGAGATGAGGTAATTTGTTGGGACCTTGTCTGGGGTTGAAAAGGTTGTAATAAGAAAGAGATAGATAGAGAAGAGGTGAGATAATGTGAAAATAATGATTATGTTTGTTATATGTTACAGGTTTTATTTTACGAATGATAGGGTGATTAAAAAAAAGATGTTTGAGATAATGTAAATAATAAATTTTATGAGAGAAATCTTTGAAAATGAATATATTTTCTAAACCGCCTTCCTGGGAGCGTTAAAACTCTCTGAAATGCAAACCAAACAGGGCCTGGACTTCTTGGCATACAAAATGACTTTGTTAATTTTGTCTGCAGCTTAAGAAGATGCTCGAACTCCTTGTGCATGCTTATCAATGTCGGGCTCCTCTTTGCAAATATCCAAATTGTCGCAAAGTGAAGGGTCTTTTCCGCCATGGTATGTATTGCAAAATACGTGCTTCTGGAGGCTGTGTTCTATGCAAGAAAATGTGGTATCTACTTCAGCTTCATTCTAGAGCATGCAAAGAATCTGAATGCAATGTCCCCAGATGCAGGTTTGTTCATAAATACAATTCTCAACTTTAACAAAACCGCAGTTTCACTCTGTATTAGCTATATTTCTAGATAGGCTTGGATACTTTAATCAAAACATTTACATGATAAGTGCAATACACTTGCTTTGTGATTGGATAACACTCTCAAAAGAGCGACCAATCACCAGGCATGTGCAAGTACACCTACCTTGTAGTTGGGTATGGCCAAGCTGAGTCTGAATCAGAATTTTACCTCTATTGGTATCCTTGTTTGATCCTCAATAAACTTCGATAATCATCAAAATTAATTTGATGCAGAGACTTGAAGGAGCATATGAGACGGCTTCAACAGCAGTCTGATTCCAGAAGAAGGGCTGCTGTAATGGAAATGATGAGGCAACGTGCCATGGAGGTTGCTGGAACTTGAGCTAGTCCCGGTTGTAAATATGGTAGTTGAAGCATTTCGAGAATACGACCATTTTTGGAGTGAGCCTGCCTGGTAAAGTTATAGAGATGAGAATTACATTTGTATTATTTGAACTCACATTAGTAGGAAGGAAGTTAGTTCCTTGTGATGATGAGCTAAACTCATTGCAAAACAAATTATTTGCACGAGTTTTGGTTCATTATCACTTGTGGGCACAATTTTTTCGTACACTTGTTTAGATAAATATATCCAAGGATTTTTTTTTTTTTTTTAATAGCTTGCTTCTTTCTATGTTAATAAGTATTTTATATAAATTTAGAGGGAAACCTTTGTTTATTTTACTTGGTATTTTTCTTTTGAGGTTTCATCCATGGCCAGAATTGATGGGCTGAGGCCTGAGTGTTGTACAAAACCAATCTCCCAATATTTACTTGAAAAATAATAATACTGATTTGCAGTTTGGGACAATAATTTGTTTAATTGGCTTATTATTGATGACACCACCGCCGCCGTAATTCCAACAAATTTGGACACAGTCTGTCTGCGCATCTACCTTCTGGTTCACAGTGCCAAGTTGTTGCTTAAGGTGTTTAGTCATGACATGAATCTTTAGATACAATGTTAAATTTTTCCAAGAATTGGGACTAAAATGTAATTTTGTAAAGTGCAAGTACAAATATTTAAAAAAATTCAGATTAAAAGTGTAATTTTATGAAGTATAGGACCAGGTAATCCGTTCTTATGGAGCTAAAAATACAAATTTGCTTAAATTTATTTAAGCCAAAGCAAGCATTCAACACCTCCGCATAGGAAAAAGAACACACATTTAACACTATATATATATTTTTTTGGCAAAATTACATAAAAATGTTCCAAACTAATTAGCGATTTTAAATTTTCTTTCCGTAATATATCACTTCATCGAGTTTCGTCTCGTAATTTAATATATTTTTTTTAAATATTATCCCAAATTAATTACTAATTTTAATTTTCCGTCCTAAACTATATCAACAAGCTGAATTTCGTCCCGTAATTTATCATTTTGCATGAATTTAGTCCCAATATTAAATTTCTAATTAATGAAAATGATGGTTCAATTTTGTAACTAATTTGAGACAAAATCTGCAAAATTGTATAATTGTTCATGCTAAAAATTTGCCACGTCATGACACATACCAAACTATGTAACAATTTAATGAAGACATGCGCAATTTCATCTCATAATTAACGATGAGACGATATTTCAAAAAAATTTAAATTATGAGACGAAATTTGATGAGGTGACATAATTTGGATCAAAAACTCAAAATCACGGATTAGTTTGAGACATATTCTATAATTTTGCCAATTTTTTTAGAACAATCAACAGCTAGATTCACTCGGGGAAAAAAGTTTCCCTATTCTGAACAGCAAGAAAGAACGTAAAGATATATTATCCAACAGTAGAGAACTCTGTCTCCAAAAGAAACATGTAATTTTCCATGGTTCATTACTATTTCTAAAGGTATACATCTTTCTGACAAGTATTTTACAAAGATAAAATTGATCGATTGTCGTGGCCATCATTAAGCAACTAGTTATGATTAAAAACAAAACATTTAATCTTAATCGGCTAGGAATAATTATTGATTTTATTAGTAACCTGCCCTTGAAACAAGGCACATTCCATGAGAAGCACCAACAGCTACAGAAATTACACTGAGATTCCCAAATCCATCATCCTCGGAAAGAAACTTAACTTCAACAGGAGAAGATTGTACCTCCGGAAGTCCAGGAACCCCTAGTTGACTATCGGTGGCATATCCCCACATGTACAACTTCCCATCGTCTGTCAATTAAAATACTATGCTTCAGTTATTTCGTGCATTTGCATTTATGACTAACTAATTCGCATATTTATCATGTTACTTTATCTTAAATTAAATTGTACACACCAAACCCAATAAGATATTTTAATTTTGTTATATATATATATAATCTATCCTACTACCTCATCTCTTATGAAGAACCAAAGGCGCCTTGAGAGTGTTATAAAATAATTGAGTTTTGGGCCCGATTTGGACTAAAATTACTAGAAAAGTTGTTCATTTGTATACAAAAAGAAATTTCTTACCAGTTATAGCTGCTGATGACGAACCTCCACAAGCAATATAAGTGATCTTCTCATTAGTTAAGGCCTCGACAGGTTCAGGAACTTTTCGACTATGAAGGGTAGAATTACCCAATTGACCATGTCCCCCGTGGCCCCATGAGAGAACCTCGCCATTGTCTGATATAATGCCACAATTATAACAAAATTAGATTTATCACGCTTTTCTCTAACATTCATGCATGCTAATTAAGACCTGTTCGAAAGGATTCTTCATTATACGTACCTGTCAAGGCAAGAGAATGATATCCGCCACTAGCTATCTGAACTAAACGAACATCTTTAAGACTGGGAACAGGTTGTGGTTTCCAGCCACCAATTTTATCACCTCTACCAAGCTCGTAGTTGGAATTAGCTGTGGAGAAAGCATCAGATTCTACCAGTCAAATTTTGAGCTTGGTTAGAAAGTCAATGGGGAAAACTAAAAAGCCAAAATGTTGGAAGCTGAATTTTTTTTTTCTTGTTCTCTCTTTTCATATAGTAGGATAAATCTCACGAGACTATTCCATGCTATCGTTGACTATTTTAATTCTAACAGAATATAAGAAACTCATTCTTGGCAGTCAAGTGCTCATGTTCAGTGTCCTATTAGTTTTTTCCTAAATCTGGCTTCATATAGAACAAGCAGATTGAGCAAAGTAACTAACATAAGCATGAAAAGTTTGAAAATGGTGAATTTGATTTACCCCTATAATTTAGATAACACCCTACCTCTGAACCTCTCTCTCAACCATTTTTAATTGACACAGTTATGAACATGATATGCACAAAAATAGGTAGATTGCATACAACTGTTCATATAAGATGTTAGCTACAAAGATTTTTGGCTAACATAGGAAGATTTGTGTTAATTATAAGGATTTGAACACTATCTATTGTAGAGAATTTCTTGTAGAGTGAGTTATCAAGAACAGAATTTGCTCTTGCATTCTCACTTCGGTTTTCCTTGGTTGCTCCTTTTGCAAGTATTATTTTCTGTCTCTGTTTTGTTCATGCTAACAAAAAAAAAAAATCTTATTCCTTTTTAAAAAGAAAAATTGATCCGAATATTATAACCAGGATGTGTGATGTATATGCCATTCCGAAGTGATCTATTAATCGACTAATAAGTCGTTTCATGGATCTTGGTTTTGCAGCCAACAATGTCCAAAAAGTTATAACTACCAAAATGCAAAGCATTCTTACCACCCCAGTTCCAAAGCTGGCCCTCTTCAGTCAATGCCATTGTGAAAAAGCCGCCACATGACACAGCAGCAACTGGAACAGGCAGTGCTTTTACTTCATAGGGAGTGCTTAGACCACCTGCCTCGTCTGGGCCACGACCTGGACCAAGGCCCAATCTACCATCTCCTTCATCTCGACCCCAAATGTAAAGTTTGCCTACATTACAGTATAATGACAGAAACAATAATGGTCAAGAAAATAGTTAGATAACAAATGTAAACAAAAGGTTTAACAATGTCAAGAAGAATCAATTTACGAAGAAATATCTAACCAGATTTTGTGATAGCAGCTGTATGTGTACCGCTGGTTGCAATATGATGTATTTCTCCATCCCAAGATCCTTCGACCAGTTTAGGTAACAGCTCTCTATGATACACAGAATGGCCAAGAGCCCCAAATCCACCATAACCCCTGAAAACTTCATATTGTTTATAGTATCAGAACTTGCAAACAAATGGCCCATCAAAATCAATGGTGTGGCAAAAATGCAAAGCAAATCTTAATTTGTCCATCAACTTATATTTTTGTAGTTTATCAACAATCTAATACTTTGGTTCCTAGAAAAATCTAGATACTACTAGTATTATTTATCTGAGTTTGTTGAATGTTTCAACACAATTTAAGATAGAGCTCATTCTAGTATTATTTATCTGAGTTTTTTGAATGTTTCAACACAATTTAAGATAGAGCTCAAATTAAATAAGAGCTCCGGGATAAAAATCACTATTAAACTAGATAATTAATCTTGGGTTGAACCCCATGATTGTGTACAGCCAAACATACCTTTATAACTTAGGCTTTTAATCTTGAATGAAATTAATATGTTAACGCAACTTATCAGCAACCTTATGAGAAATACAATCAATCATACTTTATCTTACTTAAGAAACAAATGTGAGCTTAAACAAATAAGAAAAAAGAGTCGAGAATGCTGAGGAAGGTACTGACCAAGTGAAAACACGGCCGAGGAAGTCGAGCGCGACGGAATGAAGACCACCAAGAGCAACACTCTTAACAGGCGATGCCAAATGCGGATTCAGAGTGGGAACAAAAAGCGAATTTTCGTGCCCAAACCCTAGGCGTCCTCCATCGCCTTTGCCCCAAATCCAGAGGTCTCCACCCACCACCAAACCCGAATGGAACAAACCACATGAGATTCCAACCTCAATCTTTGGCACATTCGAATTCAGCAGAGACTGGGAGAGGCGACCTGGAATCGCATGAGAGAGGCAGAAATAAGGAGGGAGAGAGATGGTGGCGACGGGGGAAGGATATAGACGTGTTTCCTCGATTCCGCCGCCGAGCTGACCAGAGGCGCCGCGGCCCCAAGAGAATAGCTGGAGGGTGGTTGATTCCGTGTTTTTCTCCGGGGAGTTAATTGTGTAGTCCAATAGAAGAGGTGGTTTGATGGTGGCGGAGTAAAGGCGGCGGCCATTGGCGGTTGAGCAGGCTATACGAGTTAGAAAGCGGATGGCCATGTGGGGGTTTTGAGTGGGTTTAACTGAAATTATAAGGAGATGACAAAGCAAAGCATATTTGTGTCAGGAACAGGATATAGTTGAGAGGATAAAAATTGAATACTAAAAGAAATTGGAGGGGGCAAAATAGAATTTTACTGCATTCAAGATTAAATATCAAAATTGAATTTATGTAATTACAAATTAAAAATCGACACAAGCTAGAAATAATTCATTCATATCATAGAAAGAAATCTGTAATAAACGTACAAATACAATTGAAGAAGAAGGAATCATCAATCAATCAATCAGTCTTTTCCTCACCAAATCATTAATCAGCAATATATATAATACAACAAATCTGCAGCCATGCCAGAATCTTGCTGTCACTGGCATTACATTTACATTATTTATTTGAATCCGAAACAAATTGCAACGTATAAACCACAACAAATTAAATAAATAAATAAATTTTGGAAAAGATAGAAGGAAGCAAGCAAGCATATATAAATATCATCAACATATACAAAATATATATGATGATATATATATGTATGTACTTTGAATGAATTGATATATATCAACTTGTCAAGCCCATTTGGCCAACATAGACATGAGGCCAAGACCAAGAAGAAGAGAAGCATTTGCTCCAAGCTGAAGTTTTCCACTATTTTGCATTTTGGGACTCATGAAATCAGCTGCAAGAAGATCCACAAGAGCCATGTAAATTAAAATTCCGGCAGATGCTGAGTCGAAAACCCCTTCAACAATAAGAGCAGTAGGACTTGTTTGGCTGTAAATGTTGCTTATTCCAATACCAATGGCAATCCCAACTGGTGTTGTAAGGGAGAAGAAAAGAGCCATTATTGCGACTGCGCGTGCATTAAACTTTGCCTGAATTATACATCCTCCTAGACCTATGCCTTCAAAGAATTGATGGAAGGTCAAAGCAACAATTAGAGGTTTAATGGTAGTTGGACTCTCTGAAGCACCTACTGCGATTCCAATTATTACTGAGTGGACAATTATTCCCAACTCCAATACCTGAGATATTACACGCTGTCGACCAATTATTACATCTGAATGTGAATGTGAATGACCAACAACATCACCACCTCCTTCTAATTCTTGATCATCAACTATTTTTTTCCCATGTCGCCCATAATACGACGTCGCGTATGTATCAACCATCAGCGTTCCAACCGCCGCCATCATAGCAATAAAACCCGTGAAGGGGAAATCCCCCCACGGCTTCTCAGGTATACACGCCGAAGTCAACCTCTCGAAGGCTTCCGGCAAAACGTGTATGAACCCTGTCGCTAAAATTACCCCCGCCGCGAATGCTTTCACCATGAAGAAAAGGTTCCGCTCCGGACTCAAAACCGGAAATAATTTCCCCAGACTTGGGAGCCCCACGCCCATCGCGCTGGCCACCAGGATCGAGGCGATTGCCGCGACTTTGTACTTGAGAGACAGGCTTTTGTTTCGATCTTCTTCTTCTTGCTCGCATGTGCATTCGCCTGATATCAAGATTGGGAGGAGGAGGAGGAGGAGGAGGAGTAGTGTCAAGAAGGGGAGAGTTTTCATATTGGATTTAGACATATAACACTACAGTATAATTTATATATTAATTAGAGCTCTTGGAAAACTTAATTGGTCTCGATCACCTTCTCCTCCTCCTTCTCCTTCTCCTTCTCCTTTGTTTATATAGCTAGCTAGGATCGATTATACTATACTATGTCACTCCCTCCCTTTTTTTTTTTTTTAATTTGTTTTTTTCAGAGTAGGAGAATTGCACACATATTAAAGAATATAACAAGTAGTCACTTTTTTCCGTAAAAAGAAAATTCACAAACTATCCTTTTAACCAAATAATCACTATATTAATTAACAATAATTACAATCATTGACAAGAAGAATAAAATTGGTGGAAAAGAATTAATTTTACATTGACCTACTAAAACCACAAATAAAACTAAATTTTTTTCTTCTTATCTGGTTTAATTAAGGTGAGTAGTATTAGTATTGGGAAAATTGCATCTTAAATCGGGTTCGGTCGAATGTTTTTTTAAGATGTCCTCGGTTATCCTTCAATTGAAGAAAGTCATTTGTTTGAATTTTTTTTTTTAATCAAGTGAATAGTATGTTTGGTTTTTAGGAAATTTGTATGTCGTAATTCATTACATAAAAATGCTTTAATTAAAATAACAGAGAGAACTTCGGTAATTATATACAAAAGAAACAAGGCGTCCAAATAATTAATTACTCAAAAAAAAAAAGGGGGGGGGGGGGGGGGGTGTATTATACGTGTATCATATTTTCCTTTCGAAATATGCGGACAAGTCAACTCTTCAGAAAATTTGATTGTTTTCTTAATGTCTTTTGATGAGGTCATATATATTATCTGTATAGTATATATAATACAAAATTAGCTATCACGTATTATTCGTAGAACGAAGTGAAGACATATAACCTCATCTAAGAGTTTCCTCTGTGTGTGAAATTACGTTTAGTAAACAAAATAACGGAATTTTCAATAAGAATGTCGACATAATGGAGAGGGACGAAATTTTCAAATCTAACTACAATATAAATATACTACAGTACTGTAGCGTTTATTAATGTAAAAGTCAACATTATATTATACTATCTTCTCTTTATAGTAACCGTACAATTGTTGGCCGCGTCTCATACCCGTCGTGGCATTTATTATAATATTAATATTAATATTAGTCCAAAAAAAACTATCGGTTTTAATTTATTACTCCTAATAAAGAATAAACTTAGAGATAAAGTTGAAAAGATTATACTTAGACATATTTACATTTTCTAATAAATTTTGGTTTTATTAACAATGACTGACTTAGTGCCAGAGACTAGTCTCCATAAAGTGACGAACTCATATTTAAATTTTCGGTGAAAAATATTTTCATATATTATATTCGACATTTCTAAAAGGATATTAAGTTGAGTATAAGATCTGAATAGTCATGATAGACCTAAATAAACCTTTAAATACAAATATTATGTCTACTGGATTTATATATATATATATATATATATATATATATATATATATATATATACATATATATATATATATATATATTTATTGAACTAGAAATTAAAGTGCACATACATTGTACATGTCTAGTTTTAATTTCAATGATACTTTCATAAATTAGAGTTAAATTATCCATTTTTATGTCATAAAATATCATATATTTATGACTAATCAATTTATTTTTATTACTTATTATTGGTTTAAAAAAAATGATGATTTTGAATAGTGTAATAAAATATAAAACGATAATTGATTTAATCATTACATATTATAAAATTGGTTCTAAAATATTATTAGAACATTATTTAGTTCATTCCATAATAGTAGTTTTCATGTCAAGTTTATCCATTATTCACCGATGACACATGTTTCATCTGTTTCTTCCTAAATTTAACTCAAAATTTCATCGATTTCACGAACATTTTTTCTTACTAGTTTCACCAGTTTTATCACCAACTTCATCAGTGTTTATCAATTTTATCCGAAGTTTCATCGATTCATATGTTTTCAATACTTAAATTTTTTTATCGATTTTTCGCTTTTTTATCGATTATAATATTTTTCATTGTTTTTCCCTTTTTCATCGATCTTTTTTTCCAATTTAAACAATTTTCTTCCGATTTTACCTTGTTTTTTGTCAGTTAAGGTTTAACTCGTTTTCACCAATTTCACTGATTTCACATGTTTTCACCGATTTCAAACTTTTTTGATTGATTTTATCTGTTTCTTTACAAATTTCAACCAAACTTTCATCGATTCAATATGTTCTCACTGTTTATTTTTTTTAGCGATTTCTCATTTTTTTATCGGATATAACATTTTTCATTGTTTTCTCATTGCTGGTCGATTTCTATATTTTAATTTTTTTAGTTTAAATCGTTTACCTACCGCGCGATTTCACCAATTAAACTCTTTTTTTTTAACTGATTTCACTCGTTTTTACCATTTTAACCCATTTTTACCTATTTTTTTTTTTTTTATGTTTTTTCACTAATTTCACATGTTATTCACCTGCATTTTTCATTGATTAAATATGCTCTTAAAAACTATAGTTTTTTTGACCGATTTTACCCCTTTTCACCGGCTTTACCCAATTTTACTGGAGTTAAATGGTTTCACCATTTTTCTTAGAAATTTCATTCGAATTAATTTTCACCGATTTCATATATACACCAATTTTACATTTATTTTAATCAATTTTATCCATTTTCGTCCATTTTTCACAAATTTTACCCGATTTTTTTTATCAATTTCACATGCATTTTTTTCACCAATTTAAAATGCACATACATTGTACATGTCTATTTAATTTCAGTGATATTTTGTTTTAAATCAGAGTAAAATTAATTTCATTATGTCATCAAAAGCACATATTAATGACCGCTATTAAATTTATTAACTTAATCATGGGTATTTTCTTCGATTTCTGTAGTTTTTTTTCGGTTTAAACCATTTTCATAGTGGTTTGATTTTGTTTTTGTTAGTTAAACTTTTTTCATTTTATTGATTTCACTCACTATTGTAGATGCTTCTGTTATTGTCTCCTCAACTAAAAAGCAGGTAAAAATAGATTGACAAGAAACAATTAAGAATGTGCTTCTTCTAGGTGATATTTTTGTAATAATTAAAGCTATTTTTTTTACATATTTGCAAATACCCAGTACCTTTGAATAAAAATACTTATTTTTTAATTTTACTTTAAAAAACTGTTTTTGAGTTTCCAAAAGCTCCTTAAATCAAGTCTGATTGATTGGGCTCCTAACCCTTGCGCGGATACTATTAAGATATATTGGGGAAATTGGCCAAAATAAAAATTTAAATTTACTAGTAGAAATTCTAATTGTGCTGCTTATAACTGGGAAAATTCTTACCCATGTCGCGTTTGACCGAACCCAAAGTAACTACATGGTAAGTGTAATAACACTTGATTTGAGATTGTATGTAACTTCCAAGAAAATGACCAATCACAAAACAAATGCAATACACTTACTTGGTGGTTGGATTGATTTGACCAAGCCGAGCTTGGACAAGAATAGTACTAAATGTGCCATGTTGGCTAGCTTTTTTTATAATGTGCCAAATATGAGAGCTCAATCCCCACTTCAACTTTTTTCCTTCCCATTTTTTATTTTATATTTTTATTCGCCCCCCCCCCCCCCCCCCCCTTCCTCCTTCTATCTCTCCCTTTTTTCATCCAAATTGAGGTCAAAAGTGTGAAACAGAGACATACAGACAGTACCAAAGGTGTAAAACTGAGATGAGATTGTCTTGTAGGACTGGAAAAGCAAAAACTAAATGAAAAGGGACAAAACATGCAAAACAGGACTACCAAACAATTCATGTAGAAGTGTAGAACTGGAATGCAATTTTTCCAAAAATCAATCACATCCTTGACCTAAGAAAACAATTCAGACAGTGCACATAAATTTTCTGAATTCAATTTATTATTTCCCGCAAGAACTAGATACTTATTCACAAGACACGATCACTGATGCTGAGGAAGTCCTAGCGTGGATCTTTTGATGCTCAAATTAAGTCCAAATAAACAAAGGGCATGAAAATATCAAAAATAAGTAATCAATCTTATAATTAAACCATACATTTGTGCTTTAACATTTAAAAGTGTTTTTTCTCTTCTGAAACTGATGGTGAAATCCTAATCCCCATCAAAGCTCAATCTTTTTTTTTTCTTGTTGATTTATGGAAGGGGACTAATTCTTATAAAACAGAGTATTTAAATGAAGGATGAATAAAAAGTATTATTAATTGAAGGAAAATAAAGGGAACATGTATTAGATAAGATGATAACTAAACTAATAACAAGCAAAGTTTATTTGACAAACTTAGATCAACAAGCACATACAATCACCTAACCTCATGGCCAAACCTCCTTCAACTGCAGCTTAAGGAAATGTGTTTATTCCTTCCCATTTCGATGTCAAACAGAACTACATTAACAAAAAAAATAGGAACACCAAACACCAAACACCAAACATAATCAACAAATGAGAAATCGATACATCTAACGTACATCCAACAAAGTATTATACCTCAGCTATTTCTTCTTTTCATCACTTTCATAGTACTCTTCATCATCATAATATTCTTCTTCCTCATCATCATAATAGTATTCTTCATCACCATTGTCATGGCCATCTAGCAGCAAGCCCCTTGCTTGTTGTCCTCTTAAACTCTCTTGAATCCTATCTCTAATGGCTGTCCCCTGAAAAAGAGATATATTCGATTGAAACATAGAGCATCTGCAAGGCTATATGTGACACCAAGGAGATAACACATTGGCTCACCATCTTATGGCAACGTTCCTCAAACATTTCCAGAAATCCAACAACCCATCGATCAGCATTCTCAACCCATGTATCGCGATTCATACCAGCTGTTTTTGCAACAGTTTGAATCTGCAAAAGGACGGTTAGAAACAAACGCATGCAAAAACGTGTGGTAGACAAACAACAAGCAATAACAATAGAGAGAAATATTAAGAAATGGACAGAGAACAAAAATGAAAGACAACCATAAGCCAGAAAGCCCTGCAGTCTTTAATCGAAAAAAGTTTTGTCAAATGTGAGACTTACTTGGAATTAATGTAAGTTGGGGAGATATTAAAACAAGAAAATAAGAATTTCACCTGACTACGGCAGTTTAGTTTCAAATTTATCACAAGGTTTTCAAGAATTGGAGCCGTAAACACAAAAGGAAGTTTGGCTCTCAAAACACAAAGGGCCAGGCTTAGCTTGTTCTTTTGAAATTTATCAGGCTCAAAGACATTTTTATTTTTCTAAAACGAACACCCCAATTATCATCAAGATGTACTTAAAGTATTAAGATAACAAGAAAGAAAAGGAACATAAAGCAGCACGTGGCACATGGCATCCTGGCAGTGTTAGCAACTACAATTCTACAGAGTGCACATTGCACCATAGGTTCTATACATTATTCATATTTTACCACAAAATAATAAATTAACAAATGCTACTTGTTCATATTATGACGCATATTAGTTTTAGCTCATAACACTATTTACAAATCAAAATATAATGCAACTTCACATTATATAACTTATATAGCTATCGCATATTTTATGAAAATAATATCAATATGAGAACCTCTTCAATGAACTCAATAAATATAAAATTTCCCTCTTTAAAGAGAACTCCTCAATCTAACCCATAAATTCAAAAATTTCACTACTGAAATTGGAAGGGAAGCATATAAGCCAACATTTGCCACAAAATAATAAATTAACAAATGCTAATTGTTCATATTATGACGCATATTAGTTTTAACTCATAACACTATTTACAAATCAAAATATAATGCAACTTCACATTATATAACTTATATAGTTATCGCATATTTTATGAAAAGAATATCAATATGAGAACCTCTTCAATGAACTCAATAAATATAAAATTTCCCTCTTTAAAGAGAACTCCTCAATCTAACCCATAAATTCAAAAATTCACTACTGAAATTGGAAGGGAAGCATATAAGCCAACATTTGCATGACAAGAAACAGTACCTTCTCCCCCACTTTTTCTTGCTGCTCCTTAACTTTCTCTTGCAGCTTCTTCAGACTCATATTTACCCTTAGTCTCTTTTCCTGCCCATGTGAACAATATCTCAAAAATCACTACCTAAGAAATTCAAAAAAATAAAAGATTATGTATCGAAATGCAGGTCAGTTTGATCAATAAAGATAATCTGTATCAGGGGCAAGACAAGAATATCAAAAATATCATGCCTTAACATAGCTAACATTAAGCTCCTTTCTTGAATATCCACGATCGAGATTACGCATCACATATTGGTTATAATCTTTTACTATCCGCATAATGATGTCAGATGTTGAAATTCCATCAGTCCTTTGAGTCTCTTTAAATCTTCCCACAGCTTTAACCTACAATAGAAGTAGCATAAGCTATGATATTTTGAAAAGGAAAGAAAAAAACTAAAACTAAGTTTCACAGAAACTCTGTAAACAATTTATCAGATTTTAAATTAATTTAACATCGAACAACATGCTCACAAATTCATAGACATCCTGTGCAGCTCCACTTGCATCAGCATAACTGAAAAAAATAAATGTTACATCCGAGACAGGGTTAAATGCACAATTTTCAAAAGTATAAATGCATAGTTTTCAACTAAACATCCTTATGCAGTATGAAGAAGACTCCTAGTTAACCATCAAAGCTCAATTTCGCAACAAGTTTATTGTTTGGTTTGGTTTTAACAGTATAAACTCAATCAATCACGGACCACTTTTTTACACACCTAAATAAAAACATCACCCATGTAAATATGAGAATTAAGTCGAAATTGATCACAATATTTTTACCATTTTTGAATCCAAGTACTGCTTATATTAATAAAGCCACTAATTATAACACTTTAACTTCTCAACAACTTCAAATAATCTATCCCAAACATTTGATTCGAAAAAATAAATGTTTCTATATGTAAATATTTAAAAGAAAAAAACTCACGGAAGAGAATCATGAGCCACAAAGTCAATGTTGTGCTTGTCAAGGAACTCTTGATTTATAACCCACGGGGCATCTGGAATAACCTCATCAACCCACCTGTCCAAAAAAAGGAAAATACTGAATTATCCAAAATAGCCCATATGCTCAACAGGCAGAGGAGCAAGTCCAATAATTACAAACAAAAAATAACACGAAACCTCGTCAAATTAGGGAAATTATTCCCGTAAATCCCACATTCTTCTCTCACATGCAACTGGCATTATCTACTATATGTATAATTGATTCATGCCCCACAAAAGAACCAACACAACATCATCATATAAATATATAATGATCATGCTCAATAATGTACTATCAATTCGTCAAATGGTCATTAGACTCCAAACATATAGAAACATCACCAAATGAAGAATTATCAAACACAAGACAGATAAAAGAGAATACATACTTGCAATGGCGAAGGGATTCATAACGCTCATCTTCTGTCATGACAGTCTTGCCCTTGTACTTGTGGGTAGTTTCGTCATTGCAGCATCCAACCAGCAAATACGTATTGGGGAACCTATACCCACAGATCAAGAGCGAATGGAAATTCAATCAGAAACATGAGCTTTCAAAAGCACAATTCCTTTGAAAAAATAGAAAATCAAACACCTGTTCGACGTTTATTAGCGATTGAAAAAGAGATAACTAGAAATCATACGATTTTTTGGCTTGCTCGAGGGATCGAGCGTGGCCGAAATGGAAGAGATCATAGATCCCATCGGCGTAGACACGAACGGGGCGGTCGGACGGTGCAGGAGAGTCGGTGGATTTGTTAACGACGTCGTTTTTGGTGTTGCTCGGGGTTGCACATTTGTCGATCGCGACATCGCTCTCCCCCATCGCAACCGTCGTTAATTTTCTCTGCGCTATTTAGTTTTTCCACTATAATAATAAGCCAAAATCCCCGAATATCCCCAAATATTACCGGCTTATATTTTTTGGACCGGTTTTCCTTTTTCATGGTTCAGTAAACATGTTACCGGTTTCTTTCTCTTTTTGTAATATATCCTTTCTTTAAAAAGAAAAAAGAAATTATTAACATTCTACTTATCTAAATTATATATATATATATATATATATATATATATATATTAGTTGATTTATATACATATCATTCTACATTAAAATTAGGTTGAAGCTAACGAGTTATATCAATATAATATTAAAAACTATAAGAATTTTTTAACTTGATTAATGTTCGGTTAAGTTAATTGATACAATTTGTTTCAGTTATAATTTATTTTGTATGGATCGGATCTTTCAAATCATTAATTCGTTAAGGGTTACCACATTCATTGGTCAATAAATATATAATGTATCAATATTTTATGAGAATATCACGATCCTAAATTAAGCATAATCGGGACATTAATCCTATTCAGACATTGATCATACACGTTTTTGATACATTGTGTGGCTTAGTCCAATTATTAATTAAAAAAAAAAAAAAAGGTCGGGTACATCACAATCATAGTGTAAGATACATCTCGTACAATGTTATGGGACATGTCGATAGGTTTTAGACAAGTTAGGATTTTTTTTCTTTATTCTCTTGTATTTCCAATTATTTCCTAATTTAAGTATGCTTAGTGTTAATTTGTATACTACACTTTATTTCTAAATGTTAATTTAATTTTGTGTAATTATACAAATATCTCGTACTCAGTGTAATGTATTGTGTAATTTCAAAATTATTTCATTAATATCAATATTATATTGTGCAAAAAGAGTTTTCTATAAGTAATCTTTTTGTAATATGACTAACGGTCAATTGACCCAACGTGTTATGAAATAGACATATAAGTATAACATTAAAGAGCCTTTTACTTGACGTCGTCCCGAATTGGCCAGACAATGGTATATTGTACCATATGCATGGCCACGTTTGAGGGCCCTACTGGCGGGGGATCTCGAGCTTGAGTTTTAGGGCATCTCCTATGTAAAGAGGAGGGGAAGATGGATTTGGGGGTTATTGGATTTAGGGGGAAAAAAATGAGAAAAAATGTATGAAGGGGAGAAAAAGCTATTCTCCCCTTCCAATCCCTTCTCACAGCTTCAAGGGGTGAGGCAATCCATCTTTGGATTGCCTCGCCGCTTGAAGCGGTGAGACTTGCACTCGCCAGCCTAGCCCAACTTTTTTTATTTTTTTTTTTATTTTTTCTTTTTTAAATAAAAACTCTTTTAATTTTAAAAAAAATTCTTTAAAATACCTTATTAAATAAAATGTAATTTTTATTTAATCTTAATTTTATTTAATTTGTGTACTATTTTTAAAAAGTTAATTTTAGTATAAAAATGTAACTTTTATTTAATAAAATCAAATTTAATGTAATTATTATGTTGGAAAATTTAATGTCAATCAAGTATTTAATTGTTGTATTATTGTGCACCAATTTTAAAATTCCTTTAAAAGTTAATTATTAGAAACTCAAATTTAATTTAATTAATAAAAATGAAACCTTAAACGAAGTTTTTTTTTTATAATAAACCTTAAAAGAACTTAATGAACATTACATATGACTCGTTAAATAAAAAACGACATAACCCTAATAATTAGACATCTAAAATAAATACGATTACATATGATCGCCATTTGGACCGTGTATTGCCCACACATGTTCAACTAAATCCTTTCGAAGTTGACGGTTGACCTCTACTGAGCGTATTTGTTGATGACGTAACAAATATTCTTCTACGGATATCGGACCGGAGTGAAGCAAGCCAAATTATTGGTTGTCAACTATTTAATTATTATATTGTTGTGTTTTTTTTTTTTTTTAAAATATTGCTTGTTATTGTTATTATTATTGTCAATCTTAAATTATATCTTATTGTTATTAATTATTTATTTATTTCACATACGAGTTAATTTTTATTATTATTATTATTATTATTATTAAGTGAGAGTGGGGGAAATTGAGAATTTTAATTAAATGGAATTGATAAATTGATACATTTTAGATGACTTATGAAAATGAAAGGGGAAGCTGGACTTGGATTCTGAGGGGAAGCTGGACTGAGTGAGGAAAAGCTGGACTTGGACTGAGGGATACATAGGAGATGGCCTTAGAAACTGCATTCGTAATTTCGTGATGGCTCCCTCTGGAATAGTATTTGAAAGATTTGTTACTAATATATATATATATATATATATATATATATATATATATTCCAAATTAAAGGTGAAAAAGAAACTATATATATACCAGTTCATGCACATGCGGTTGTGAACGCTAGTATCCATTTAGACCAATTCCTTCAGAGCTTATGAGAGGGAGTATCCATTTTGAAAAGAAGGTGTAGGAATGGACTTGGATCCAGGATTTTTGGTTGGGGTAAACTTATACAAAAATAAAATCTATCAAATATTTAAGCTTAAAATTTATATTATTCACGAGAAAATATAGGACCCAATACAAATATGAGGAGGTGAAGTATGATAAAAATAAACATTTGAGCAAGCATGCTCTATGAACTCTCTCTCGAATGTTAGAATCATATAAAGTTATATGAGGTCGTAGACCGAGATCACTCAGAAGCTCGGGCAAGTTCGTTTTTATATGAAAGTTTGGAAGCTCAAAAATAAGTCTTGTCATTATTATGTCTCTATTATATTTATTGAATTTTTTTTAAGAAAAAAAATACACCACTCCTATACTAAAGAGAAAGGGTTTTTCTGCACTTTGCACCCCCGAAACTTAGATTTAACACTATGCACCCTCAAAATATAAAAAATACAGCACTTTGCACCCTCTTTTATTTTCAAGCAAAAATTCAAGGGCGAAACATGTAATTCTATTGTAAATCTTTGACACTTTGCCCCCCCAAAATAAAATTAGCACTTAACACTCCCTAATTAAGAACAAATTAACAACTTGCACCCATAAATAGACACTTTGCACCCCAGAATATAAAATTAACATTTAACACCCTCAAATTAAAAAAAAAAAAACTCAAACCCCTCATTTTTTCCGGCAAAATTGACCACTAAGGTGAATTTTTTTTAAGGCAAAATAGATAATTATTTATGGGTCTTTGATATGTTGAAGTAGACAATGGGTCTTCGATAAGTTTACTTGTACTTTATTTAGTTATTTATGGTTATATTGTTGACAATAAAAATGGGAAAATAAATGAGTATTCGAGTATTTATAATTGTATTTTGCAAAACTTAAGTAAAAAAATGAATTACCTATTTTGTCTTAGATTTTTTTCACTCCGATAGTCAATTTTGACGAAAATAAACGAGGGGTTTGGGTTTTTTAAATGTGAGGGTGTTAAGTGTTAATTTTGTGTTTTGGGGTGCAAAGTGCCCATTTATTGTGTTTCGGGGGTGGAAGTTGCTGATTTGTCCTTAATTAGAGGGTGTTAAGTGCTAATTTTATTTGAGGGTACAAAGTGTAAAATTTCAAGTTTTGAGGGTGCAAAGTACCAATACTATTGAACTACCTATTTTGCCCTTGAATTTTTGCTTGAAAATAAATAAGGGTGCAAAGTGTTGCATTTTTCATATTTCGAGGGTGCAAAGTGCTAAATCTAAATTTCGGAGGCGCATAGTGCCTATTCTCATGTTTCGGGGTGCCGAGTGCAAAAAACCCAAAAAGGAAAAAAAATGCAAGAGGGCTATAGACCCACCTTGTCCCTATGTACGTCCGCCTATGGTTGTAGGTGTAATATGTATAAGATTTTATGTCAAATCATGTTTGTTATGTGAGATAAATTGTATAAGAAATAAGTTAATTTATGTCAAATCATAATATAATTTAATAAATTTAGTTTAGAGATAAAAAAAAATTATAATTTGATTGACTTTTGATAAAGTAGCTTGAGTAAATTAAGAGATAAAAAATTTATTTCAAAAAATAAAAAATATGTTTGTTTAACATTTCTCAAACACAAAAATAATTTTGGAAAACTTGAAACAAACATACAAACTACAAAGTCTCACCGATTGTTGTAGACAGAAAAATGGTTAAAGGAGAATAGGGAAACAAAAGAACATGGAAGGAAAAAACTAACAGTAAAATTTCGAAAATAGTCTCTCTAACTTTGGAATTTTTTTAAAAATAGTCATCTGAAGTAATATTTAACACACATTTATTCGAAGCAGGAGATGCTACCTGCTGGGTATTGTCTTATTGATTTCTATGAATGACATATGTCTAAAGTTGACTAATTCATTCTGCTTTTATATTCAAAAAATATATTTGCTTAGGACACGTGTAAACCAAAGAGGGCGGAAGGAAATTCATAACCTCTCCAAAATCCATTTATTCCTAAATTTTTTACCCAATTTCATTTTTTTTCATCCTCTACTTCCAACCCAAGAAATTGAGTGGGAAAACTTTAAATTATCCACTTGTCTCTTTTCCATTTTTATTTTTGCTGCAAATTTTTCCCCCAATTCCAACCCAAGAAACTGCTATTCATTTGCACATAAATCCATAACAAATCAAGAGAAAAGTAGTTGAATTATTCAAGTATGGCTTCTGCTGCGAACAGCTGTTCGTACCTTGTGGTGCATCGTAACAATGATTTTTCCTCCTCTCGTTTCCCTTCTAATTCAACTACTTCATTCTCCAACTCTAAGCCAAAAGGATTTTCGATTAGGTATTCACTGAAGCTGAATTCTAAGTTTTGAATATTAACATTTTGTTTAAGGATGAATTCTTTACGCTTTATTATGTGTATGGATTGAATTGAGCTCAGGTATTAAAGTTGTTCGTTAGTGTGTTAAGAGTAGTGAAATTGAATTAATTGTAGCACCATTGATGATGTCATTCAGTTGTAGATATTACGAAATTCATTGAAGGTTTATTTATGAGTGAGTTTGATTACGACAGCTTTATTAATTAGAGAGTTAGCTTGTGGTTTTATGTATTGATTGTAGGTGTCAGTCATCCACAAATACTGATGAAACAAAAACAACCAAACCGATGAACTTATTAGACAATGCAAGCAACCTCCTTACTAATTTCTTGAGTGGAGGAAAGATAGGATCTATGCCTACAGCCGAAGGTGCAGTATCGGATCTTTTCGGCAAACCACTTTTCTTCTCTCTATATGATTGGTTCTTAGAGGTACTTTATTTTGCATTGTTTTGGGTTATCAATAAGTTATGTTACCTAGCATATTATGTATGCCTATATTTATTTGATACTTAATGTTGTAAATGTATCGTTCTGTTTGCTTGTGAAGAAAACTTTACCCTGGCTTTCTTTTGCAAATAGTTTGCCACTATCTAATACACCAAACAGAAAATGTTTGATGAATGTTTTTTAGAATTAACCTCTCGAAACATAAAGTAGTTTTCTCTATGCAGAAATAAGTTGTTTGGTAGCTACTCCTAAGTTTTTATTTATGGTAATCATTAGCCTCACAAGTTCATTTTGTGTGTCACCGTTGATTTTCCTTTGATTTACGGTTAATTTTGGTTGGACTTTGCAGCATGGCTCCGTATATAAACTTGCTTTTGGTCCAAAGGCATTTGTTGTTATCTCAGATCCCATTGTTGCAAGACATATTCTTCGTGAAAATGCATTTTCCTATGACAAGGTATGATACATTTCAATAATACCAGTTATGTTCCTGTCTTTCATGAATAATTTTGCTTATCATGGTCAACTTTTAACCATGGAATCTCTTGTGCCGCCAGATTTTTTTCAACCAAATTATGATGTAAAAGTCATATTGTGCACTATAGAAAATAGCATCTTTATTCCCACAGGTCCGGACATTTGGTCCCAACTTTTTTTTAAAAAAATTGCATTTCATCATTGCTCCCCTTTCCATCCAATTTCTGCACATTTGGTTCCATAGCTTTTTTACACTTTCGGTCCCACATTTCTTAGGAAGGGGAAGAAAATGTGCAAAGAAATTTTAACCAAAAGTGCTATTTTTTATTGCGCGGGACTAAAATTGCTGAGTTTCAACTCCCATGGGGCTTTAATGCATTTTTGGCTATGCATTTATATGTTTCTTCATTGAATTATATTATGATAGTCAATTACTATAACATTGTCTAGGGTGTCCTTGCTGATATATTGGAACCAATTATGGGAAAAGGACTCATACCTGCTGATCTCGACACATGGAAGCTGAGGAGAAGAGGTGAGCTATTACATTTGCATATTTGGTCCCATATTAAGTTTTAATTGTAACTCCACTATATGATCTCTAGTAATTTGTTGATGTTATTACTTCACCAACAATGTATATGTGCAGTAGTTAGAAATTACATCACTCCCTTCACTTTTTTTAGGATTTCAGAATTCAATTGTTCTTAATTAGAAAATTCATCTCAATGTATTATATTATTGGAGTATTGGAGGTTCATTGGTGAAATCATCTTTTCTTTTTCTTTTTTTGCGCGGGA
This sequence comes from Penstemon barbatus, assembly GCA_003313485.2. Lineage (NCBI taxonomy): Eukaryota > Viridiplantae > Streptophyta > Magnoliopsida > Lamiales > Plantaginaceae > Penstemon > Penstemon barbatus. The sequence continues at coordinate 104,283,535 of CM064883.1, forward strand.
GGGGGTTGGGGGGGGGGGGGGGGAGAGGTTGGTCGAGAGGTGGTGGATTATAGTAACATGTACATGGACTGTTCATCTCATTGTTTACGATATGATCCTGCAGTTATTTCTCCTGGATTCCACGCATTGTACTTGGAAGCCATGGCCAAGATGTTCACGGACTGCTCTTTGAGAATGACAACGAAATTTGAAAAGCTATTAGACTTAGAGGCTTCAAGAGGAGGGACGAAAATTGAACTGGAACTTGAATCTGAGTTTTCTAGTTTGGCACTAGATATTATTGGGCTTGGTGTTTTTAACTACGACTTTGGTTCTGTCACTAAAGAATCTCCTATAATTAAGGTAAAAATAGGTGTTTCCCTTCTATGTTTGTTATATTTCATATGCTTCTTTTGTCTATAAGTTAAGTATGTTTGGTGGAATGAGGAATGAGCTCTTACTATGGTCTTTATTTATTTAGAGGAAGCAAAAAAGAAAATACTCCCCTCTTTAGTTGGTTTGATAATTTTCATCTATTGCAAAATTTCACTTTTAGTGCCAAATACAATTTTCCCATACTATTTGTCGTATAATATACATTTTCTTACAGGCTGTATATGGTACTCTCTTTGAAGCCGAACATCGTTCGACATTCTATGTTCCTTACTGGAAAATCCCTTTGGCAAATTGGCTGGTTCCTCGGCAGCGAAAGTTTCAAACCGACCTTAAAGTCATCAATGATTGTCTAGATGGTCTGATAAGAAATGCGAAAGAGACCAGAGAGGTTCCATTATACAGCTGCATGGTCAAATTAGTACACATATTTTTGGATGAGGGGCAATGTAATGATTATTCTTTCTTCTCTTTATTCTTTGTCATAGGAAGCTGATGTTGAGAAATTGCAGCAAAGGGACTACTTAAATATCAAGGTATGCTATATCCAATGCAAGAAAGATGACCAAATTTAATTTTTTTTTAACTTCAAAAGACTAGAATAATGTTTTTTACACCTTTTGAAGACCAATAAAAGTGAATTTTCGCATTGTAACTGGAAAAAGTTTGCAGGATGCTAGTCTCTTGCGTTTTTTAGTTGACATGAGAGGCATAGATGCTGATGATCGTCAGGTGAAGTATGCGATAAACCTTTAGATTTGTTTCTTTTATGTTATTTCAGTGTGAAAATTATGTGGCGTATATGAGGTATTATTGCAATTTTAGTTCCACAGATCTGGATCAAGTACTTTTGGTCAATAAAATAGTTGATGTTTGGTACTTTTGGTCCCATAGAACTGTACCAGTTTTGCATTTTTGTCCAAAATTGGATAGGAAGGAGGCTGTTGGACCGAAGTGCAAGATATTTAAAAATTTGGAACCAAAAATGTTTTGGGTTATCACAGTTGTGATTTTATTTTAATACATTTTATTGTTCGGGTGAGTAGCTAAGAGACGACCTAATGACAATGCTTATAGCTGGGCATGAAACAACTGCTGCAGTTCTTACCTGGGCTGTTTTCCTTCTAGCACAGGTACGATTCTTTTTACTAGATATTGGTCAATTTGAGTCTTGAAAATTGTGTATCTTTTATCGTAATATTCTGGATTTTCATTATTGATTATAAATGTTTACTGAAAAATTAATGTCACGCAGCATCCTTCCAAAATGAGGAAAGCACAGGCAGAAATTGATACGGTGCTCGGTCAGGGGAGAACGACAATTGAAGCAATAAAAAAACTAGAGTATGTTAAATCTCACTTCGTTTAGTTGATTCAATTTTTTCATTGTAAGAATCGAATTATTGAGATTTAAGCTACTATACTTCATTTAGCATAGAGATCTGTTTTGTAATTTCTGCCTATTTTCAAACCATTTCAGTTTATGCTGTTACATATCTCAAAACAGAACTGTGATAAACTTCTTCAAAAAGGACGATTCTCTTAGGATGTAAATTACTACTAATAGTGTGAACTGATTTAGCTCTCTCAAAATCATTAGATAAGACTTTTGGATGTTAATTTACTAATCCAAATGATTCAGGTACTTGCGACTTATTGTAGTGGAGTCTCTACGTTTGTACCCGCAGCCTCCATTGCTTATTAGACGTTCTCTCAAACCGGATCAATTACCAGGTATGCTTTTATTTCTTACAGATTTTATTTCAAATTTCTGCCATGTGCAAAATATGCCATGCTCTAGTTTTCTTTTACTACGATAGTTTGAAATTGCTGAAACTTATATATATTCTCATATTGCAGGTGGTTATAGGGGCAACAAAGATGGATATTCTATCCCAGCTGGTACTGATATATTTGTTTCTGTAAGTCTTGTCTCTGACAGTCTGACTAATTAAAAATGTTTACAGTTTCATGGAAGTGATTAATATTTCCCCAGATGGGACGAAGCTGAAATTACTGACAGTTTAATAAAAAAACGATTACAATCTCATTAAATTGAACATATAATCTGAAGTTGAAACTCATTGAATCAGGTATATAATCTCCATAGGTCACCGTATTTTTGGGACAACCCTGATGCCTTTGAGCCTGAGAGATTTCAAAGAAAAAAGGCGAGTGATGGCATTGAAGGTTGGGCTGGTTTTGACCCGTATCGTAGCCCAGGAGCACTGTACCCAAACGAGGTAATATTTTAGGTTATTTGTCTTTTGTTCGTTTTAATTAGCAAATGCATCCCTATATTGTATGTATTGGCAAATACCTTCTTGTTTTGATAGATACATAGCTAATTACTGCCTAATACATGTTAATTTCAATAAAATATACAATTACATGTCTATAAACATATTACATTTCATTATTTTGTGGATTTGAGATTGAATTATGACTCCATTTTGCTAATTCATATAACAGAAACGTGTATTTTGCTAATAACTCTTATATCTGTGTCATTTAAGTGTGTCATATTCTTGTGTATATCAGCTTTTACTAATTGTGTATTTTGTTGGTATGATTAGATTATATCGGATTTTGCTTTCTTGCCTTTCGGAGGGGGGCCGAGAAAATGCGTCGGGGACCAATTTGCCCTTATGGAATCAACTATAGCCCTTGCAATTTTGCTACAAAAGTTTGATGTAAATCTTAAAGGGCCACCAGAATCAGTGGAACTGGTTACAGGCGCAACTATTCATACCAAGAATGGAATGTGGTGCCAACTACAAAAGAGAGAATCGAATTATCCTTGATAAGTCGATTTTAATAGAATTCGTAGCACAAGTACACTCTCAACAACTATTTAGTGTGCCTATTATTGTGAAGCCAACAATTTTTGATACTCAATGAAGGAGAATCTATATTTAATCTACTGTGCATAAGGAGGCAATCTTTTGTTTATAAAATCCAATTAGTTATATAAAATCTCCAAATTAGTTCTCACGTGGTCTTATTCAAGCCAGTTATGAAATTTGGCGACAATGTGGATGAAAAATCATCAGTAAATTTGATGACTTGAGGCTATTTTGGTAGTCTTAAATTTTATACAGTAAAATTATCAGTCAACATAAGTAATAGCATAACTTTGCAATAAGACTTAATTATCACGTCATCAATTGAGATTTTTAAAGGAGATATCAAATGTGAGTGAATTTTATGGTATTAAATATATCGGTCTGAATTTTTATGGTACCATAATTGAAAATTAATATAAAATTTGATACCATAAGTACAATTCTCTATAATGTAATTTCATAGTCAAGTGACTCTAGATATTATACTGACGATTTTTTTATGACAATGATATTCGATTTATCTCGCCTAAAAAAGTCGATAATCTAATTCGCATGACTTCTCGTATATGCAACTGGGAGAAATGGATTATTATTTAAAATATGCAACATGTTTGTTTCAATTCAATATTAATTTACTTGATTCAAACTTTCAAACCATAAATACTACAAGGTAAAAAATCAAATCTCTAAACAACTACATAATATTACACGATTAGGGAACCGTGCTTATTTGATAGAATATCTTTAATCACAATAAATTGTAGTGCAACATATAAATAGTAAATTAGAAAATATTCAAAGTTAAATCATTAATATATCAAAATAATAACTAATAAACTTAAATATATTAATCAACAAACATTAAACGTGATAAGAGATACGGAAAATACTTGTACAAGTCTGGTTTGACCAAACCTATCTAACCACCAAACAAGTGTATTGCACTTGCTTTGTAATTGATCACTTTCCTAGAAGTTACATCCAATCCCCAAGCAAGCCATGTAATTAGTTTGGGTTTGGCCAAGCCTAATCTTGATAAGAATTTCTGAAAAAATACAAGAGTGATGGAGACACATAACATAAGAAATTTAAAATTACATCAAAACAATTGAGAGATGAAATGTGACTAATGCACAAATAATCATTAGACTCAAGTTCGAATTCTACTGAAGACATCACATTGGAGATGACCTATACTATTTGCACTTTTTTGTTCAAGCTGTAAATACACATTATAATTAATAATAAAAAAAAATAGAAGATATATAATTCAATCAAAGGAGAATAAAGTAATTATATTTAGCTTTTGCCAGATCACGTTTATTACTAATTACTAATTTTACTCTCATCACATCATTCTCCAAAATCAAGAAACAAAGGAAATGGCTATTTGCAATTATACTCTCATAATAGTTTGCAATTATCTATTATACCTATAGTGGTTAACTCTGACAGAGTTTTTTTCTTAATTTGATGATGCTAAATGTTAATTTTGTGTTTTATGGGTGTAAAGTATTAATTTATTTTGTTTTGAGGGTTCAAATTGATGAGTTGTTCTTATTCAAGGGTGCTAAGTGTTAATATTATTCCGGGGATGCAAATTGTCAATTTTTCGTATTTGGAGGGTGCATGCCAAATATTCAAAAATAAATTACCTATTTTGCCTTTATATTTTTTTTTTACTCTGATGATCAACTTTGCCGAAAAATAAAAGAGGGTACAATGTTGAACTATTCCTATTTTGGTGCAAAGTATTAAATTTGTGTTTGGGGATGCAAAATGCTTATTTTATTTTTTTTGAATGCAAAGTGCAAAAACTCCAATCTTGCGCAAGGAAAAAATACTATTGCCAATCTCGAAGTGAAAGAATTAATTGGATTAAAAAAATTCCGAAATTCTACCAAATTCGTTTAAGGTTCATTGAACTCGAGAAATTTAGAAAATTTAAATTTGACATGAATCCGATCCAAAACAATAAAGTCAGATTTGGGTCGAACCTCGTTCAGCCCGAATCTGACTCATTGACAGCCGATTCAGCCCACAATATTAACTAGGCCAGAACTATTAATCGTATATAATCCTATTAAGCGCCCTAAGAATTATTAATTATATATCACCCCTCGTCCGTGGGTATGTTGGAGAAGCAAATTCTTTAATCTTGAAATCTGAATTCGAAAATACTGGTATGCTGTCGTTCTGTGAGTTCATGCGTAATTTTATTCTTAATTTAATTATAATTATTATTTTTTGTACTGGGAGTAGCTGAAATTTCAATTTGCTCAATTTGATTTTGGAAGAGAACATTTTTCGCTATTAATTTTCTTTTTGTTAAATCTTCTTTGAAATTTTCAAATATCTACTATCGGTTTAGTAATTACTTGGTAAGTTTTCTTAAAAAAATGTAGAGACGCTGAAAGGCAGCTTATTTACTGTGTATATTGATTTCCTATAGCTTGCACATGTTGAAGAGAAAACATTAGCTCCGTTAATTTCGTTATGCTTTAGTTTTCATAGCTGATGTGATGATTTCTTTTTCTAGCCACAGTATTGAGGAAAAGGGCTAAGTCTTACTGTAGTGATAAAAAGTATGGTGGACTTTGCCGAAGGTGGTGAGGACGATTTGATTGGTTTAAGTATAGTTCCTGTTGTGGACTCCGGAGAAAATAGGAACACCGAATTAAGTACTTGTCCAAACAGAGACTTGGGAAACGAAGGCGAAAATTTTGAACCACATGATGGCATCGAGTTTGAATCCCACGAGGCTGCCTATTCGTTTTATCAAGAGTATGCAAAGTCAATGGGATTCACCACCTCGATTAAAAACAGCCGTCGTTCAAAGAAAACAAAAGAATTCATTGACGCTAAATTTGCGTGTTCAAGATATGGTGTCACACCAGAATCTGAGAGTGGAAGTAGTAGTCGAAGACCGAGTGTGAAAAAAACCGATTGCAAAGCCAGTATGCATGTAAAGAGAAAAAGAGATGGGAAGTGGTACATTCACGAATTTATAAAGGAGCACAATCACGAACTTTTGCCTGCATTAGCATATCATTTTCGTATTCATAGGAATGTAAAATTAGCCGAAAAGAACAATATCGACATTTTACATGCGGTTAGTGAGCGTACAAGGAAGATGTATGTTGAAATGTCTAAACAAAAAGGTGGTGGTTTAAGTTCTTGTTTTGACAAGAATGAGTTTGATCACCAATTTGATAGAGGTCGGTTCTTGGCGTTAGAAGAAGGGGATGCTCAAGTAATGCTCGAGTATTTTGTGCGAATCCAAAAAGATAATCCTAGTTTCTTTTACGCGATAGATTTGAACGAAGATCAACAGCTAAGAAACTTGTTATGGATTGATGCTAGAACCAGGAAAGATTACACTAGCTTCAATGATGTTGTTTTCTTCGATACTTGTTACATTAAAAGCAATGAAAAGGTGCCTATTGCTCTGTTCTTGGGGGTGAACCATCATTTTCAGCCTATGTTGCTCGGATGTGCATTATTAGCTGATGAAACTAAACCGACTTTTGTTTGGTTAATGAAGACATGGCTCAGAGCAATGGGTGGGCAAGCTCCTAAAGTTATATTAACCGATCAAGATAAGCCATTGAAATCAGCTATCGAAGAAGTTTTCACTAATTCTCGCCATTGCTATGCTCTTTGGCATATATTGCAAAGGATTCCCGAAACTCTTGTTCATGTACTTAAACAACACGATAATTTTATGAAAAAATTTAACAAGTGTATATTCAAGTCCTTGACTGATGAAGATTTCGACATGAGGTGGTGGAAAATGGTGGGTAGATTTGAACTACAAGAAAACGAATGGGTTCATTCGTTGTATGTCGACCGTAAAAAATGGGTTCCGACTTTTATGAGGGAAACTTTTTTGGCTGGGATGTCGACCTCTGTACGTTCAGAAAGTGTGAACTCTTTCTTCGACAAATACTTTCAGAAAAAGATCAATCTGAAAGAGTTTGTGAGACAATACGGTACTATACTTCAAAATAGGTATGAAGAGGAAGACATGGCAGACTTTGATACATGGCACAAACAACCAGCACTTAAGTCACCTTCTCCTTGGGAAAAACAAATGTCAACAATTTATACGCATGCGGTATTTAGAAAATTTCAAGTTGAGGTTTTGGGTGTTGTAGGCTGCCATCCTAAGAAGGAAAAAGGAAAGGACAATGTAGGAAATATTATTTTTCGAGTTGACGACTGCGAAAAAACTGAAACTTTTATGGTTTGTTGGAACGAGACGAAGTCTGAGGTTTCTTGTTCATGTCTAATGTTTGAATACAGAGGTTTTCTTTGCAGACATTCGATGATTGTCCTCCAAATGTGTGGTCTTTCTAGTATACCATCTCGATATATATTGAAGAGATGGACAAAAGATGCAAAAAATAGGCAAGTGGTCGTTGAAGGAACTGAAAGAATTCAAACTAGGGTGCAAAGGTACAATGATCTTTGCAGACGTGCTATTGAATTAGGTGAAGAAGGTTCTTTAATCGAGGAGAAGTACAAGATTGCTTCTCGTGCTTTAGTTGAAGCTCTAAAGAACTGTGTGAATATTAATAACAGAAGTACCGTAGAATGTAGTGGTAGTTCAGTCGCTCTTAGGTGTGCCGAAGGAGAGAATCAATTAGTCCAGTCTACCAAAACAAACAAGAAAAAGACTCCAAACAAGAAAAGAAAGGTTGTTTTTTGGCAAAATTTCAAAAATTGTTCCTGTAACTATGGAACTCTTTCAAACATAGACCTCTTACTATGTTAAACACACATTTAGTCCTTTTAACTTTCCCAAATTTAAATTTTAGTTATATGCATAACAGAATTTCATCCTTAAAAGTTTCAATTTTCCTATGGCAAATACAAAGTTGGTCCTATTACTGGAGAAAAGGTTTGTAAATGCTGGACAAAAGTTGATATGCATAGGAAAAAATTGGAAATGAGTGTGTGTTAAATATAGTTACAGGACTATTTTTGAAATTTTGCCGTTGTTTTTTTCCTTTGCCAATCCCTATGTTCTTTTATTTCCTTGTTTGGCTCCTTGAACAATTATTCGAACCATTTTTCTATCTCAGTTACAAACAGAGTCAGAAGCTATTGTTGTTGAGGCGCAAGAAAGTATACAACAAATGGTTAGAACAATTTTTTCCAGTGTTTCCAATAGGCAGTTTTGCTTAATGTTTATCAAGAAGATGAAAGTTTTACTTACAAGAACTTTTTATTGTAGGAGAATCTAAGCTCAGAGGGAATTGCTCTAAATGGATACTACGGGTCACAACAGCATGTGCATGGACTGGTATAGTCTCCTCTTGACCTTTGGATCTTATCATAGTTACAGATGTTTCAAATATCATACAGACTTGAGACATGATTTTTTGGAAATGACAATGTACGTAAGGAAATTTAATGAGTTTTAATTAACCGTCTTATTCAGTTAAATTTGATGGAGCTGCCACACGATACTTACTATGTTAGTCAACCAACGATGCAGCAGGGGTTGGTAAGTAATACTAACTTCCTTGTGAAACATTACACATAAATCCAGTCATTTTTTTAAAATTTAATTTATCGAACTTTGGTATCTGATAATAGGGACAAACGAACTCCATTGCATCCAACCATGATGGATTTTATGGGGCTCAGCAAAGCATGCCTGGACTGGTATTGTGGTCTAGAATTACTTGATATTTCAGAATTTCTCATGTTGGAAACTTAGCTTGAGTAATTGTTTGAGTTTTTTGTTCGATTTGAGTAGGGTCATCTGGATTTTCGACAACCAAGTTTCAGTTATGGCATTCAGGTCAGTTTTTGGTGTTGAAATGGAACCAGAATTTGTATGCTTTATACATTGAAATTTGGAATTAATTTCAGGATGAGCATAATGTGAGACCGCCACAGTTGGATGGCACTGCTCCACATACTTGAGGATTTCTTTATGGATGATATTCGTTCAGACACCACCAGATAAATGAATTAGAATATGTTTTTAGGAATTTGTTGGTTTTGAACTGACAATTATTATTGTATAAGCAAGTACACTCCTATATTAGTACTATATTTTATTTTGGAAGGAATGGTTTCACTTTATATTGTAAACAGTTTTGTATATTTGTTAAATTTATAACAAACTTTTGTAGCAACAATGCAATGCAATGCAAGGGCTATAGTTTTTTTTCGGCCCCCTCCTCTTCTATGGAATTCTGAATCCACCCCTGTTTATAGACAGCATTTAAGTTTTCAATTCTAACACAATAATATTTCATAGGATGTAACCTAGCTATTTAAACTCAAACTTGATAAATACCAAACACAATAAATAATATTTCGTACAATATCAAATTTCATAAAGTAGTAGTAACCTATTTTGAAATGAAGATATTATCAATTTTGACTATACAGCCTGCAAATAATAGAAATGAAACCCGGTGGATTTTGTCAAGTGAGAATACAATTAAAATCAATTTTGATGCTGCCATAAACAGAGTTGATGGATGTTGCGGTATCGGTGCAATTGCAAGATCTTCTCAGGGTGAATGCGTAGGCTGGAGGTCGAAGTGTATTAAGCAACCCCTCGATCCAACGGTGGCAGAATCGAAGGCCGCTTTATTGGCGGTGTATTTAGCTTTGGAACAAAAATGGAGGAAGATCATTTTGGAAGGCAACTCACAAATCATTATCTCAGCTCTTGAGAGTGCTACCAGGTCTTATGCGAATTTGGAATTATCATTGATGACATTAAGTCTAAAATGAACTCTTTTGAGTTGTTTGAAGTTCGACATATTTGGCGCGGGGGTAATAAAGTGACACATGAAGTAGCTAAATTGTCGAATATAGATACTTTTGCGTTGAATTGTCTTCCTGATGTAATACTTACTATTGTAACCGCCGAATCGATTAATGAATTGTTCCCCTAAAAAAAAGAAAAAAGTAGTAACCTATTTAAATTCAATTTTCATAGGATTGGATGAAAGTAACTTAGCTATTTAAACTCGACCTTCATAAAACAGTTTTGGGTCCAAACACCATAAATAATATATTTAATTGAATTTAAGAAGCCCATAAGTTAAGTAGTAGCCCAATTCCACTTTATTACTGTAGTGTACTATTTTTTTTTTGATAATTATACTGTAGTGTACTATAAAAGAGCATGTAAGAACCATTAATTAATTGTTAGAATCAGAAAGAAAGAAAGAATGACAAAAGATTTTGATATTTAATAAAGTACTGCAACTGCTATTATAAATAGCTTACAATTATAAAAGAAATATCAACTCACGATTAAATTTTAAGATCATGGTTATGACTAAAATAGAAAATTGAAATCCTAAAGATATGGATTATTGATCAGATAAGACTCTAGAAAGTAGGAGACACTAAAAAAACTTTAATACCATTCCCTAAATTGAACATCACTGAGAATCAGTTTACATCATAATGCGAGATGACACCCATCATTTAAGATCATGGTTATGACTAAAACAAAAAATTGAAATCCTAAAGATATGAATTATTGATCAGATAAGACTCTAGAAAGTAGGAGACACTAAAAAAACTTTACTACCATCCCCTAAATTGAACATCACTGAGAATCAGTTTACATCATAATGCGAGATGACACCCATCAAACCACGCAATTTTAAGAACACGTCAAGCTTCATATGTTTTGTTAAGATATCAACAACCTGCTCATGTGAAGAGCATTTAATTAATTCCATAACTTCTTTCTTGACAAGATCACGAAGGAAATGAAATCGAACATCTATATTCTTGCTACTACCATGCATCACAGGATTCTTTGAAAGTTTAATAGCTGAAATATTGTCACAATATATGATTGTTGCCTTGTATTGGTCATGTTTGAATTGTTGTAAAATCCTTCTTAACCACAGTGCTTGGCAAGCACTTGATGCCGCGGAGATAAACTCTGCTTCAGTGGTACATTAAAGTAATCACGGGTTGCTTCTTTGAAGACCAAGACACTGCTCCTGAGCCCATCATAAACACATAACCCGAAGTGCTTTTTATGTCATCTTGATCCCCTGCATAATCACTATATGTGTAGCCTACAAGTTCTCCATTTCCTCCCTTCTTGTAAAACAAACCAAAATCAAAAGTGCACTTCAAATACCTCAGTACTCTTTTTGCCGCTTGTATATGAATCTCAGTTGGACGCTCCATGTACCGGCTGATATAACTTACAAGGAACATTATATCGGGACGTGTGGCAGTCAAATACACGAGATTTCCTACCATTTGTTTGTAGAGTGTGCTATCAACCCTCACTCCATCTTCATCCTTCACAAGTTTGAAACCATAAACCATTGGGTTGTGCACAGTTTTGCACCATATTAAACATTTTTTAATACTTCTTGAGCATATTTTTGTTGGCTAATAAAGATAGCGTCTGTCTTTTGTAGTACTTCTATACCAAGAAAATAACTCATCTTCCCAAGATCAGTCATATCAAATTCGGCCATCATAGATTGTTTACATTCACAAGACATTTTCTCATCATTTCCAGTGAAAATAAGATCGTCAACATAAAGACAAACAATCAACATACCTCCATTAATTGTTTCAATAAACAAAGTATGCTAATATAGGCACTTCTTGAATCCTTCTCGTAGCAAATAAGATTCTATACGTCTGTACCAAGCTCGAGGAGCTTGTTTAAGGCCGTATAAAGACTTTTTCAGCTTGTACGCCTTATGCTCATGGCCTTTTGTTCATTACCAGAAGGTTGTGCAACAAACACCTCTTCATCACATTCTCCATGTAAAAATGCTGACTTGGCATCTAACTGATATATAGTCCAACTTTTTTGTGCAGCAAGTGATATAACAACTCGTATGGTATCCAAACGAGCTACAAGTGCAAACACCTCCGCATAATCCATGCCATATTGTTGACAGTACCCTTTCGCAACTATATAAGCGAGCCTTGTACTTATCCACTTCTCCTTTCTCATTGAGTTTTGTTTTATAAACCCATTTCAATCCAATTGTTTTTACTCCTTGTGGTAACTCGATCAATTCCCATGTATCATTCCTTTCAATGGCTTTAATTTCTGTATCCATAGCTTGCCTCCATTTTTTTTTTCTTTTACAACATCTTCATAGGAAATGGGATCACTATCAATAAACAAAACAAAGTGATCCATGTTTGCATCCTCCTCATCTGAGAGTCCTTCACCACTTACATAATTCATCCATTCTGGTTGTCTTCTTAATCAACGTCCTTCATGTGGTAGGCTATCATCCGTTAGCTTATTTAGAGAATTATCATCAGCCAAGTGACTTTGAACTAACTCTTCATCTCCAACAATTTCAGTATCGCTGCCAACTGCAATCTCCTCTCTTGTATTATGATTCGTTGTGCTCTCTTCCCCATTTGTTTCCCATTCAATATCGACCAAAACTGCATCTTTGTGAATGTCACCCCAGTTTCAGCTTTGGTCCTCATCAAAGACCACATCTCGATTAACGATAATCTTATGAGTTATAGGATTAAATAATCTATAAGCCTTAGACTCTTCACTTACCCTAAGGAAAATGGTAAGGAAAATACGTTTCATGCTTTTGTCATCAAGTTTAATCCTTTTGTTGTTAGGTACACGAACATAAGATATGCACCCAAAAATTCTGAAGTGATCCACTGATGGTTTGAATCCACTCCAAGTTCTTCGGGAGTCTTGTCTTTACTGGACTACACTTAGGCTTTTTAAAGACTCATTTTCTTCAAACTCACTCAAACAAACAGAACACTTCGTACCTTCAATCAAGCCATCACCTTTTTGTACTTACAAACCGAGATCGTTTTAATAGTAGTTCTGTCCAATCTAGACGAGGCGATCTGCGACCATTGATGATCATCATGGCCTATTTCTTCCGTTTCCGCATTGGTTTGGACATTTGTTCTTTTGCAGTATCTAGTGACAATGGTGTAGTAACTAACAAAAAGAAAAGCACCTGCAAGAACGCCGATTATCGTGATTAAGGGGAGAAAGGGGTGGTAGAATCTTCGTCTGATGAGGTTGGGGGTGGGTAAATTAGGTAACAATTGTCATATGGTGCCCAGTAATATGTTTCCTACATATCCCATTGATTGGAAATTAATAATAATGATAATGTTCTGGATTTTTGGTTCGGTTGAAGATAATATACTAGGCAAGACATGCAAGTAGGAAGGCAGACATGCAAGAAGGGACTATTGTCTGCTTTGACTGAGATGGCTTTAGTGCAGTGAGTGATATTGTACTTTGGTTGCTTTATAACTGTAAGGAACAAGTGATTGTAAGCTAGTTTAACTAGACAAAACAATTTTTTAAACTAATACTATTATTAATGATAGAGCGATTTTTTTAAACCAATACTATTACTAATAACAAAAACTATATTTTTAGGGACGATGGTGTCTTCAGTACATTCACATTGGGAGAAATTATTTAGTACAACCGATATACAAGTACGGAAAAAATCCATTTGCCCCTGCAAGAATGAAGAAGAAATGATAAATTTTCCGCAAACAAAATGCGATTAATAGTGCATATGGAAGAAAATTATGTAAAATGTAATTGAATCTAATGGTATCTCTAATGACTACCGGGAGATGCCCTAGAAGGTATATGGGGGGAAGGAGGAAAAATCAGCTCTGGGGGAGGAGGGGGAGGGGTAGCTTTCACAGCCCAAACATTCTCCCTCACATGCTACTATTTTTTTATTATTTTTATTTTGTTTTGTTCTTTATTTGAGCTTTTTTTTTTTAAAAAAAAAAATCCTAAAATTTGTGTATTATTTGGAGATATTTATTTTTAATTATAAAAATATAACTTTCATTTAATTCAATTAACATTATTATTTTAATATTGATTTGTTTTAATAATTTTGGGTTGCATTTATCATCCAAAAATAATTCTTTCTAAAAAGAAGTTATTTAAAATAATACGATACAATCATGTAATTAGTAATTACATATTGAAATCAAACATGTTTTTGTAAATATGATTACAACCCAACGAATTACTTACTGAAACCAAATATATTTTCATAAATATTATTACATAAGGCGAAATATAGACCTTAATTTTGACCTTGTGTGTCCCACACATGTTCAACTAAGTCCTTTAGAAGTTGGCGATTGACATCTACAGATCGTATTTGGTGACGGTGAATCATATAATCTAGGGATATTTATTTTTTATTTTAAATTAATGTCAATTTTAAATTTATTTTTAATGTAATGATAATAGCAATAATAAGTAGTGAGAGTGTGGAATAAAATTTGTAAATAAATGAGTATGATAAAATGAGTCATTAGAGATGACTAAAAAACTAGGGAAGAGAGAGAGGGTATTCCCCCTCCGAGCCATTGTGTATTGTTTGGTTGTCGGGAAAGTGAAAGAAAGTCATATTTTTTTCTCCCACTTGTTGTTTGGATAGCAAGAAATTAAGTTATGATTTTCCTTCAACTTTCCTTAGGAAAAATTTGTGAAGAAAAAATTTCATCACCAATTTGATGGGGAAATCCTGGAGAATTCTTGGGAAAATTTTGCAGTAAATTGCAGAACAGCCCTTGTACTTTGTCTAACTATCAAAATTTCCTATTTGTGATTTTTTCTTACCGAAAGCTCATTTATGCTTATTTATTATTAGCAAAAAAAATACCCTCTCAAAGTCATATAACAATTATACCTCCACAAAATGGCGCAAAAGCACCCTTTTTACCTAAAAGTGTTATCAATTATCCCCTGTTAACTTTAAAAATTAACAATAACACCCTGCTAACTTTGAAGATTGATAAAAATTCGATTACTAAAATATAGAATGATATCAAATTAATTTATAATAAAGTTATTATAATGAAAAGATGATTATTCATACAATTTTTTATCCACAAAGAAAACGCAATTCATAATCATACAAAAATATTTATCAAAAAATATTATGTTCATAAACTTTCTTAATAACGAAACAATTGCAAGAAAATAGTTTTCATGACAACCAAACATGTAGAAAAAAATTACTTTATTTTCCTTTTCCTACAATTTTACCTCACTTTTCTAGATGCCCTAGCCCCATTCATGTGTACTATGAAAGAGCAGGTAAGGTAGCATTAATTAATT
Source organism: Penstemon barbatus (assembly GCA_003313485.2). Classification (NCBI taxonomy): domain Eukaryota; kingdom Viridiplantae; phylum Streptophyta; class Magnoliopsida; order Lamiales; family Plantaginaceae; genus Penstemon; species Penstemon barbatus. The sequence continues at coordinate 104,298,886 of CM064883.1, forward strand.
TCAAAATGTTTCGTTTGATCAGACGAATTTCAGCCAAAAGAAAGATGGAATTTGTAAATATGTCGATGAAGCCAAGGCACCCCGTGATAGATCCTAAGGGCATCTCCTATGTATAAGGGGGAAAGTGGATTGGGGGGTTTTTGGATTGAGAGGGGAAAAAATTATCAACTTTAATGTACCAAGGGGTGAAAATGCAAAATCCCCTTCCCCTTGGCATTTAACCGCTTGAAGCGGTGAGGCAAGCCAACTGTGGCTTGCCTCACCGCTTGCGAGCGGTCACTCGCCTGGGCGGGCGAGTGCGTTGCACTCGCCCGCCCAGCCAGCAGGTGGCCGACACTTGTCGGCCACCTGCTATTCCTTTCTTTTTTTTTTTTTGTTTTTTTTTCTTTTATTTAATTAGGTTGTATTTATGTATTAAACCTTAGTTTGTATTTAATTTGTGTATTAAATCCTACAACTAGAATAATTTGTTTTTATTAATAAAACTAAACTCTTATTTAATCTTAGTTTTATTTAATTTGTGTATTATTTTTAAAAAGTTAATTTTATTATAAAATGTACTTTTATTTAATAAAATCAAATTTAATGTAACTATTATGTTGGAAAATTTAATGTCAATATTAAATTATTTTTATAATTTTCAAATCATGTCAATCAAGTATTTAGTACCAATTTGAAAATCTCTTTAAAAGTTAATTATTAGAAACTCAAATTTAATTTAATTAATAAAATTGAAACCTTAATAGAACTTTTTCTTTTTTATAATAAACCTTAAACGAACTTAATGAACATTACATATGACTCGTTAAAATAAAAAACAACATAACCCTAAAATTATTATTATTATTGTCAATCTTAAATTATATCTTATTGTTATTAATTATTTATTTATTTCACATACGAGTTAATTTTTATTATTATTAGTATTGCTATTATTATTATTCTTATTATTAAGTGAGAGTGGGGGAATTGAGAATTTTAATTAAATGGAATTGATAGATTGATACATTGAAGATGACTTATGAAAATGAAAGGGGAAGCTGGACTTGGATTCAGAGGGGAAGCTGGACTGAGTGAGGGGAAGCTGGACTGAGTGAGGGGAAGCTGGACTTGGACTGATCTATACATAGGAGATGCCCTAAACCTTCAATTCGTTCACAAAGACTGTTGCCAACTTTAACGTAGTAGATCACCTAACCATCGGTTTTAGAGAAAAAATTTGGATGTTTTGGGTTCCATTCCAAACAAACGCATACGTCCGATTTCATCTAGGGTCAAAACTTCTAAATTAAAGATTTGGGTAAATACCACTTTTGGTCCCTCTTATCATTAACTTTTTACAGAGTGGTCCCTTTTATGTTTTTTTTCCCACTCTAGTCCCTACTATGAATTATTTGTTTCACTTTAGTCCCTACTATGAATTATGTGTTTCACTTTAGTCCTTATCAGGTGGTTCCGATAACACGTAACATGCATATGATTATTTTTTAGGGCATTTTCGTCCGTTCACTATTAAGACTATTTGAGATATTGTTTAATTGGTGAGCAATTTTGGTGTTTGAAAAAGATTTTAGGAAAAAACTTTAGTTTGGAACGAAATGTACGATTAAGTTCGATTGGAATGTAAGTCTAGTTTGGAAATTTAGTTTTTTTTTTAAATAATTAGAAAGACGAAAATATTCATGTTAGTTTACTTGAAATGACAAAATTGCCCTCATGAGCATATCATATGTTATCGGAATCGCCTTGGACCACTTGATAAGGACTAAAGTGAAATAAATAATTCATAGTAGGGACTAAAGTGGGAAAAAAAACATAAGAGGGACCACTCTGTAAAAAGTTAATGATAAGAGGGACCAAAAGTGATGTTTACCCTAAAGATTTCTTCAAATTTATTTATTGATAAATAATTCTAGCTAGTTCACAACACCAATAACATACATCAATGTTTCCTCATTCTTATGCAGTCCTAATTACTCAAAATCAACTAAAGATACATTATCACATTAAACTATAATAAGAAACCATAGTTTAGAGTTTGCGAAGCAATATGTTACCCCGTCTAAATTCTTTGATTATACAGTCAATGAAGATACGCTCCACTACGACAAATTTTCTCATCAACTCTGGCTAAGCAATCTGCATTGACCTTCAAGCCACAACAAAGCTATCTTTGTGCATCATCATGCAATTGGGCAGATCTTACATTGGGATCCTCCTACCAATGACATAAGATAAATAAGTTACAGTTCTGAAAGAAAAGAAGAAATACTTTTTTTCTTTTTATCAATCTCAGTTGTTTAAAAACTAACCCGAATGCCATAGCCGAAACCTGGAGTGCGGAAAAAATCCATTTGCCCCTGCAAAAATGCAGTAATGTTAAATTTTCCACAAACTAAATGTGATTAACAGTGCATACGGAAGAAAATTATATAGTAAAAGAAAAGGAAATACCAATCCGTGCATGGTAGGTTGAGTGCTATAATAACCATCGTGGGGGGGAGCAATAGTGTTCAGCTGGCCCTACAGAAGAACTTCATATTAGATTTTAATTCTCATAACAATAGTTTCAAATAGAATTAATTATTTTTGCGACAAGTAGTGATTAAATGACATACTAGTCCCTGAATGGTCTGTTGGTTCCCGTAGTAATTATCGCGCGTAGGAGCCATTAAGTTCAATTGTACCTTAGAAAAAGTACAGATTGCTAATCATGAATAGCCAGTTTAAACTTCAAATATTGTTAAATGACTTTGACTAAAGTTATGTCTGGTTCTTGAATTTCAGTGAGTAAAATGAGGCTGAAAATGAAAATAACAAATAAATGAAGCTCGATGTTCATTCATGCATGCTAGGAGAACATCTTACTTAAGAGTTTGCCTCAAAAAGATCCAGAAAACAAGCATAGCGCAAATGATTTCTTACCATTCCTTGAACCCCTTGTTGAGGCCCAAAAAATCCATCGAGATTAACTGGTCGGGGATTCAGTTTCTCCTACGAATAAAACACGATTATTTAGATAAACAAACTACAGAACGAACATAATTGAGCACTCATTCAGAAGATGCTATATGTAATAAATTTATAAGATCAACACTCATTACATGATTTCCTAGTTTTTCAGTTCAAATTCAACCAATAATATCTTTCACAATTGCAGTAAAAATTCTAAATTTTCAAATAGACAAACCATTTGTTGCAGGCTTTCTGGAGTTCCGACGGTTATAACATCTGGTTCCATGTTAACCTGCAGTATACAAATTATAACATAATAACATGGTATTAATGAAAATAAAAATATAAATCACGTTGCTTTGATTCACGACAAACCTTTCTTTTCTTGGTTGAGTTTTTCTTCTTATTAATAGTCTTGCCCAAATTTCCACTTTGAATATCATCTTCGATACAGAGAAGACTAGTTGAGGCTGAAGGGCCAGCTTCTATAAGATTCTTACTGGAGTTGTTAACATTCAAACAGTTCTCAAAAGTATCATCAAGTGCACGGAGAGTTAGATTATAACTCTCTTGCGATAATGATCCTTCTTCACCCAATTTGATTGCTCTTTGACAGAGATCATTATACCTTTGCAGCCTTGACTGCACTTGTTCAGATCCTTCTCCCATTGAGTATCTGCTCTTAGCGTCTTTAGTCCACCGTTTCAAAATATATTGTGATGGAATTGTCGAAATTCCACAGATTTGAAGAACAATCATTGCGTGTCTACAAAGGAAACCTTTAAATTCAAACAAGCGGCATAAGCACGACACTTCAGATTTCATTTCATTCAACACGACAGTGAATTCTTGATTTCGGTCAAAATCTTGAACTTTAAAAGTAATGGCTTCATTGACTTGTTCCTCCCTCTTGGGAATACAAGCTACTGCACCCAATACCTCAACTTGAAATTTCCTAAATACAGCATGAGTGTACAACCCCGCCACATGCTTCTCAAATGGAGATGGAGATTTCAAAGCAGGTTGTTTGTTCCATGTATCAGAAGAAGCCTTTGCTTCCTCTTCATACCTATCTTGTAGAATTGCTTCATATTGTTTCACAAACTCTTGCACACTGGTTTTCTTATGTAAATACTTGTCAAAGAAAGAGTTCACACTCTCGGAACGTTGACCAGTAGACATCCCAGCTAAAAATCCATCTTTCATATAAGTAGGCACCCAATTTTTACGGTCTGCATACAATGATTGTATTAGTTCATTCTCTTTTAGTCCAAATCTCTCTACCAATTTATGCCACCTCCTTTCAAACTCCTCTTCTGTCCATGACCTATAAATGCATTTTTCATATTTGGAAATAAATTTATCATTCTGTTTGATTACATGATTCAATGTTTCTGAAATCTTTCCCATTATATTCCACAGACAGAAAAAATGTCGAGTGGATGGTAATAATGCGGAAACTACAGACTTCATAACCTGATCCTGATCGGTGATTATAATTTTTGGAGCTTGACCACCCATTGCTTTCAACCATGATTGCATGACCCACGAAAACGTGCCCTCGTTTTCATCGGACACAAACGCACAACCAAGTAGCATGAACTGATAGTGCTGATTAACCCCAATAAAAAGAGCTAGAGGAATTTTGTACTTGTTTCGTATATAGGTAGTATCAAAAGACACAACATCATTAAAATTGGGGTAATCATGCCTGCTTTTAGCATCAACCCACAAAAGATTCTTTAACCGTTGGTCTTCTCCAACATCTACTGCATAAAAGAAGTTTGAATTCAGAATCTGCATGTGGATAAAAAACTCGAGCAAAACATTTGCCTCTCCTGCATCAATCGTCATATTCTTGCCCTTCTCAAATGGGCTTCTGGTGTCATGTTTAAGACCAACAGCACTTTTATACTCAGCAAACTGTCTAGCCATTGCAGCATACATTCTTCTGGTTTGTTCACTTACAGCTTGGGCAGGTAACAATTCATGGTTATGTTCTTTTTCAAATCTATGTATTATCCATCTTCCATCAGGTTTTCTCTTCACATGCATGCTAGCTTTGCAATCTGTCTTTGCGCATGCTCGTCTACCTGTAGCATTCTCGGGGTCCTGCTTGCTTCCTTGTCTACTGCGTGGACGGTTTAAAGATTTTTCGTATTCACGCTTTGTGCCGTATCTAGAGCATGCAAACTTGGCATCAATGAATTCTCTTGATGTTTTTGAACGGCGGCTGTTCTGAATAGCGGTATTGAATCCTACGGACCTAGCATATTCTTGATAAAAAGCGTAGGCATCACCGTGGGACCCAAATTCCATACCAGGAAGGGGCTCAAGAATTGTCACATCTTTAAATTCAATACATTGTAGGGGTGAATTCATGTCCTCTCCATCTTCTTCCACATGTAGATTTTCTTCAACATAAACCATACTTCCACCAACTCCATCTACATTGAGGGGTTTCTCTTCACCATCTAGCAAATTGACAATTTCATTAGGCTCTTCTTCTTCCTCTTTCTCATGTTCACCAGAAGGCAGTCTAAGATCTATATCCATGGCCACAATGAGTTTCTTTCACTAAACCCTTTCGAGTGAGCACCTGATAAAAAAACTGAAATTTGTAATTTTCCGAAATTTCTATCCAACTGCAATGTTAAGAAATATATAGGTCATACTCAATCACATCTGTATGAGACCAAGTTTGAAAAACAATTCCAAAGTCCTACATAAGACCGAGTTAGAAGATTTTATAACACACTCAATAAACTAACTTATGCAGATATAAAATCAAAAACTCCTATCAGATATTGTGCTGGCAAAACGAAAAAACTAGCTTTTCATATTTCCAAATAAATCTGAACATTCAGCAGGATTCTCATTTAAGCTACAAAATCATGATGAGATAATTAGACTGCGTATTTGTTTCTAAATTTCATTTAATAGTATTACTTTCTAAATCTCTAAACTTGGCAAAATTTCATTTTTGGCCCTCTAAAGTGGCTGCATTTTAAAATTGGCCCTTTATTGTGGTACCTTGACAATATACGTCCTTTATTGTGTCACGGTCATCAATTTAAGTCGTGTTTGACCGGAAAATTTAATTTTCGCCAAAAATATCATGTACTGAGCCCGTGACACTTAAAAATTGGGGATTGCAGATTCTGGCTCCGAAATTTGCACTTTAATTTTGGATGGAAAAAATGGTTAAAGTTCCCCCAGAAAACGAAATACAATACCTATTTTTATTTATAAAAAAGGTAAATTGACCGAATCCACAATCACGTTTCCCTCAAATTTTCTCTATACATAAGAATGTGATTATGTATTTGGTCAATTATATTTTATAAACAAAAATAAATATTTTGTTTTCTGGGGGAACTTTAACCCTTTTTTCATCCAAAATTAAAGTGCAAATTTTGGAGTCAGAATCTGAAAACCCCAATTTTTTAGTGTCACGGGCTTGGTACATGATATCTTTGGGGAAATTTAAACTTTGCGGTTAGATAGGACTTAAATTGATGACGGTGACACAATAAAGGCCGTACATTGTCAAGGTACCACAATAAGGGGTCAATTTTAAAACGCAGCCACTTTTATCGTGCCAAAATGAAATTTTGCCAAACTTCCACATCTTGAAGGGTGAAGGGAAGATTTCTATAGCCCTCATTCTAGTAGCGTCAAACAAGAATCACTCCCAGTCATAAGACATCTCAATAGAACTACTCTTTAGAATAAGTGGTCATACACTAAATGATGACAGTAATTCCCAGCTAGCAGCTAGTGTTATAATTCAACCTCATTCTCAGAGAAATTATTTAAAAAAAAAAGGAACGCAAATGCAAATTGATCACCTATACAGAAACTCCGAAATAAATAATTCAAAAATCATATTGAAGATATGGTTGCTTGCTGATCACAAACATTGCCTATTAGTACAAGAGATACACTTCAATGCAGAATCTTAATCAAGAGTTTTATTACTTGATCCTTGTCACAGCTATTCAGAACCCAATTGATAAGTATTTGCAAGAAAATAATCTCTGGTTTAGAATATAACATCGGAGGTTGATAACCAGAAGCTAAAACTCCAATGGCATCGCAGAACTAAGTGCATTACATATTCAAAAAGCTTTCTTTTTTCGAGCGAAATAATATAAACAGCAACTGAGACCCACTACAAGGAAAAGTACGAAGTATGTATACTAGTGGAACATGTGAAAATAATATAACAAATTTCTGCAAGATTTTACTAATGTGGTAGAGTGATATAACATTCAATTTGCACAAAATATATCATAGAGCAATGCACTCCATATATTACAGAATACATATATACACCATGTAGCAACAAAGAAAGGTCTGAAGAAAAAGTCGGCTGAACCCTCGGAAGCAGTGAACACTATATTCCCTAGACTGAGAACAAGTTTAGGTGATGAACCATACAAGCACTTGACATGATAATTGACTAAAAAAATATTAAACAAGAGAGAAAGATTCGATAGTAATCTTGTGAGATGAAGGTGCAGTACAAAGTAGACAACACGACAAAACAAAGTGACAGCAAAGAATGGGGCATTGATCTTTTGTATAACTTAGAAGTGCGATAAATTATATACACATGACGATAGATGAAGATGCTTTCAGAAACAATAAGGTAAACATACATACACACACACACACACACACACACACACACACACAAAAAAAAAAAAACTCCTTTATTTGTTTAATAATTATTAATTATATATTCTTTGGCTGTACTAAGCATATTGCCTGCCTTCCTAGTTCTACCTTTTATCTAAGTTTTTAGAACCCTTTATTTTTGTTTTACAGATTCATACATTTGGTTCAACTACTAAATATAATATTTTGCATCTTCTAATTATATGGGACAATTTGTAAAAATGAAAACTTCGTGAAATCTTATAACAGAACTTTTTAGACAACTGAGATTTGTGAAATACTAAGAATATGTAAATGACACACCAGACAATAATACCCAAGCTTATAAGAAGGAAAAAAAAATATGAACCAAGGATTTGAAGCTCGGGTCATGACTCATCTAACTCACTGTAATCTATAAAGAGTATCACACTCTCTTCTTTCCTTATCAAACTGACAAAAGGGACACAAATAAAGACATTATAGTAACTAGTTTATGTATCAAGGCAGATTTACAGTGGGAATACCGAATACAACAACATAAGATCAGCTACAGATAAAAATCTCACACCAAGAATCCATTCCCATTATTATATAACCACCACTCACTGAAGACTGAACTCACTAACTGAATACAAAAAAGGTGCCTAAGCTATATTCCAACTCCATCTCCTCCCCTTCTCTTTTCACTCCTCACACTTCCTACACCGAAAACTCCGACAAACATTTATCAATCCCAAACTATTTTATTAAACTTATCCACCTATACTTCAACACACAAGGCCCTGAAATTTATCACAAACATAAAAATATTAGATTTATCATCAACTCATACAACTAATCGGACAGAGATACTTTTCTTCATAATCTCATTAATAGAAGCCACCAAATTTATTTTTTTCCAACATAAATGATGGATATCCTAAAAATGAATTGAAAAGATGGTTCATCACAATTCACAACTGAATTAGCGGAAAACAAGCAAAATAGCATTTTTTTCTAAAACATGAATCATCCATTAATGCATTTTCCTAATTATAAAACAGTCCAATCAAAGCCAGCCGCAATAAATCACAAAACACATAAAAAAACAGCTTCCTTTAAAATAAAAAAGTAACAGAAATCATTTTCATAAAAAAGTACACGCAATAAAATTCATAAGTGAATACGAAAGGGATTATTAGTAGATGAATTAGCTAAGGAAGTCACATATGATTGTTCGTGACAGATAAATAGAAGAAAGAAAGATTATAGCTGGTTATGGAGGAAGGTAAAACCTGAAATTTTAAAAATTATTTTGCAGAAATCTGAAGAACTGCAGATTCACGCGAGGGTTTGGGCGAGTGGACGAATGGTTCTTCCCCTCAATTTGGGTGGATTAGGGCTCCGAGAATTTCACTCGCTTTGTTTCAACTCACTTTCACACGCTCCCAGTCTTTTTACATATTGCGCGTGACTCACTCACTCGTGTTTTGTGTGCACATCTTATGAGAAATGACCTGTAGTTCTACTTCATTTCTATAGGACAATAATTAAAATTGAAATATTCTATTAAATAGTAATAAAAAATACGACAAAGCATTTATTATTTATATTAAATAATATAAATGTCTGATTTTTTTCAGTAATACTATAAGCCGAATATGTTTATTTTATTATATTAGGATGATATATTTGAATGGATGCGAATGTAGTTTTAAAGTATATATTAGGGTCTAGAATTATTTTCTAGGAAATACAATTTAGGACACCCGAGTCTTAAAACTTACGAGCTTTTATATATCTTGGATTAAGTTTGAGTTCTCTATTGAATCCAAATTATGACATACCAAACTATATATTTATTTACCTTATTCAATAGAGTTTTTTACTATTCAATGATTTCATATTAATTTAAATATTATGAATGTGAATATAATATTGTTTGATAGTACAATCTCTTGTGTTAAGGATTAAATTGACGTTGTGATTAGCCTAGTGCATTAAATAATATTGATTGTTTACGTGTTGGACAAATAAAGATCAAATGAATGCAATAATTCGTTCCAAAATTTAGTATGTTGATGACTTTATTAAAAAATTGAAATTCAGTCTATGAAATTATTCGCACTTGATAGATTTTACAGAGTAAATTATACATAAATAAAACTCCGTATTTGATAACTTTCAAGACTCATTTTGGACTTATTTATAAAAAAAAAAAAAAAAAAAACTCATTTTGGACTTGTATTTAGTTAAAATTAATTGAAATTTAGATGGAAGAAAGATCAAATTAGATCTTAAATTGAACAAGATTGACTTGAGCTAGAGGAGGGTGGGGTCCCAACGCAACGGTACCATATTAAATTAAATTGAACGCACTTTCTTCCATTTCATAGAGGAGAAGATAGTTTACCCACTTCACTTTCCTGAGTTATTACACTCACCCGCGCACACACACCGTAACACACACACACACACACACACACACACACACACACAAACCCCAACTCTCCGCCGTCGCTTTGTCGGCTTGTGTTTACTAAAAAAGAAAAGAAAACAGACGAACCCAAACTACCCTCCCTTCTCTCCTCTGACTAACTTCCTGGTATTTTGTAATTTTCTTTAGGGACAGTTATACTACTACGTCTAATTTTATTAACAAAATATTGGGATCGTTTTTTTTTCTCTGGAAATAGTTATCTTTATTTTTTTTGTTTTTCATAGTTATCTTTATTTGTTCTTTAGCAAAACCCACTTGAGTAAAGTTGATTTTTCAGGGAAAAGAAGAAAGATTTACACACACTCAAAGGGAGTGGGTGTGTGTGTGTGTGTGTGAATTGGCATTTGTTGGTCTTGAGGAAAGGAAAATAATACATATTGTGTGGCAAAAGTAAAAAGAAAAAAAAGTGATGGTGAGAAAACATGGTTGGCAGTTACCAGCTCATACCTTTCAGGTTCTGTTTTTTAAATCTTTTTTTTTTCTCAAATTCGAAATTTTCTTGTATTATTTGGGTTTTTGTTATAAAGATTGATTCTTTTTGGATCTTAATCAGGCGAGTTACTGAATTGGTGATGTGGGTTTCCTTGAATTTTGTTCATAGAGGAGATATTTTGATATTTATCTGTAGAGGGGAATTTGGTTACCTTTGTTTTTTTTATCCCTTTGTTTTTTTTATCCCTTTGGATGCATTTATGATGTTATGTTGTATCTTCTTATAAAGCCTAAAACTCAGTTTCTAGCATTTTGCGTAGAAAGAATATGGTTTATTTTTTAGGAGCAATTAAGAGAACTATATTTCATAGATACCAACTATGAGCAGGTGATTCAAACTGCATTCAAGATTATTGATCATTCCCTCATGTTGCCTCAGTCTTTTTTTTTTGGAAATTCTAAATTATTGGTGGGATACGAGAAGTAGTTGGAAACAGTGAAATTGTACTGAATGAGCTATAAAATGATGTCTTGTAGTCGTAAAGCTTCAAATAGTTTAGTCCTTCGGAGAAGTTACTCCTCTATATTCTTTTTATTATGTCGTCTCCCTCCCCTCTATAATTTTTATTTTTTTGTGCGGAAGTGAACTAAGATTTCTTAAGTTTGTAAGTTTTGATTTCCTAGTTAATGCAATAGAAATTATGTGACTTTGACTCTAGTGATATCTACTCCATCTACCCGCAATTGAATGCTCTTATTTTATAAATAATGCCTCATTTTTCCTAAAATGGAATCTTCTTTCCGAAAGCTCCCCTTCTCCTAAAGTAACAATGATACGCCAATATTTCGCAACTCTTATATTTGAGGTAAAAAAATGTAAATATTTCGCTTTAAAAACACAAACATTCATTGTTGGACAGAGGGAGTAATAGATGAATTTCACTCTATGACTGTGCAATAAGTATCAATAGACTAAGGGGATTTTGTGGAGTAAAATTTTCAGAGGGGAGTTTTTGTGCAGGTTTTCCTCTGCACCGAAGTTCTTGTATCCTATATTTGATGTTGTATGCTAAATTTGAATAACAAGATTTTAGTACACCATATTATTACTAGAAAATGAACTAAACGTTGTAATAGTTTTAATCAAGAAACAGCCATCCTTGAAATGTAATAAAACATTTGTTTGTTTTTATTTCTGTTCATATAATTAGATTTATCAAAGCTAATGTAACTTAAGTATTTAATGCTTGCAAGTTCACAGACCAAACCATTGGGTTTTATTTGCAGGTTGTTGCTATCACGGTCTTTTGCTTGTTAGTGGTAGCGTTTTATGCTTTCTTTGCCCCTTTCTTTGGAGGTCAAATCTGGGAGTATGTTCTGATTACTGCCTATTCCCCTGTGGTATGTAAATTTATTTTCAAATATGGCTTGTGATGTCAATCTTACATATTCTGCTTGGAGATTATTAGCATTGACAATTTACTTAAAAAAAAAAGATTTACAGAACTTGGCCCCAAGATGGGCCTCAAGTATCAAAGTCAAATTAAAGATGAAATATGACACCAAACTAGCTTCGCCTATCTATGTTTGGTAATCTGTTTTTGCTATAACAAAGGCATAATTGGAGTTATACTCAATCTGTATTCTGGTCTTGGGGACCTCTACCTGATGTCTTTGAATATTTTCAGTATTGATACATGTATAGTCCGCTTGCTTTTGAGCCGAAACAAAATTAGTCCTTTATTCAAATCAACACATTTGCTCCAAATTTTAATTGATTCAACACTGTGTCTTTCAGGCTCAACATAGTTGGTCTTTTATCTTGACTTGGCACATGTAATCATCTAATCCATCACATTTTAATCCTCTAATTTTTTTACTTCATAGAAGATATTACTTGTATATAATAGTTCATTTCATATCAGTTACTTTAAAGTCATTTTTAAGCCACAAATTCCCAAGAAATTGCTTAATCGAACTAAATTTGTTAAGTTCTGAAGCCAAATGATAGAGGACTAAAAGTGTCGAGGACCATGTCTGAGCCTAAAAGATGACCACATGTTTCATGTTTATGATACAGAACTATTGTTTTCGTGAACTGAGTCTTAGAGGACTACATATGCAATGTTCGAATTTATTTAACCATATTGCAGTTTTCATTTTTCTAATGTCTTTTGCATTTCATCTGATGGTTTATATCAAGATTCTATATATGACTCTGATTTTTGCGTAGACGACATTATTCTAGTCCAATAATTCACTCCAAATGCAGGCACTATTGGTTTTCATTCTCTATGTTCGGTCTACTGCAATTAATCCAGCAGATCCTGGAATCATGTCTAAATTTGATCACGAGACAATGGAAAATCAAGAATCAAGAAAATTTGATGAAGTTAGCCACGGGTCTCGTTCATCATTATCTTCTGCTTCACGAAGTTCCTATGCAGGAGGAGGAGGAGCTGCTAACTCTAGCAGAAAAGGTTCTGTTCAGTCTGTAAAATCCAATACTCCCAGGAGAAGAAGTTTATTTTGTCACTATTTCGGAGGAGTTCTTTGTGGCATCTTTGTACATGAGGATTGCCGTAAATCAGATGAGGCGGCTGATTTGGAAGGAGAGGATGCTTTGTTTTGCACATTGTGCAATGCTGAGGTAGCTAACTAGTTTGCATTATTGATGTCGGTTGTAACTCTAATTTCTCATATTGTGGGTAGTTTATATGCAAAATTGTATTTTAGTCCCATAACAAAACTTTTGGCATCAAATTTTGAAATTTTTTTGCACTTTTGGTCGTGTAAATTGCCCCTTTTCCATCCAATTTTGGGATCAAAAGTGCAAAATAGTCCAATGAAATCAAAATTGCAAGAGGAAGACCATTTTACGGGACAAAAAGTGCAATTTTATAAAGTGTGTGACATAAAAGTGTTGAGGGTTCAGTCCTGCAGGACTAAAATTGCAATTTTGCTGTATTTTATACTATAATATATGTTTTGAAGTGTAAGCTACCTTAGTCCAACCAGAGGTGAAGATCAAATGATTTTACATTTTTTAACTTCATAAATATAATAAGTCTATTTTTGTGATAATTTGATAACAACCTCAGAAATATCAATGTCTTAAAGTTTTGCCACCATTAAGGTGTGCTACTACAGATGAAAGAAATGATTTGCTTCTTTGTCTGCCATGTTCCTAAAGTATTTTACTGATTTTAGATGTCTTAAAAGGGAGAGTTAAAAATTTTAGGTAATACAAGAGACCATCACACATTTTCGATATGAGATTTTATATTTATTTAATGCCTTTCCTGCATTCTAACTCCTTTTACTTGTGTTAATTACCGCATTTTTGCTTCTTTATAGGTTCGCAAATTCAGTAAACATTGTCGAAGTTGTGACAAATGTGTGGATGGATTTGATCACCATTGTCGGGTACATATATTTATGATGCTGTTACTTAGTAGTAACTTTTTATCCAACAAGGAAGCTAATTTCATCTATTTGATATTGCAGTGGCTCAATAATTGCGTTGGGCGTAAAAATTATGTCACCTTTATATCATTAATGGCCACAAGTTTAGTTTGGGTGCGTTTCAAATGAAATTTTGTGCTTCCTTAGTGAAATTAAACTTTAAATGACTCATCTCTCTCTCTCTCTCTCTCTCTCTCTCTCTCTCTCTCTCTCTCTAGCTTGTGATTGAAGCTGGAGTTGGGGTTGGTGTTCTAGTACGTTGCTTCGTAAATAAGAGGCACATGCAGGCTGAAATAGTCGATAAGCTAGGAAATGGTTTCTCTCGCGCCCCATTTGCAACTGTTGTGGTAATATTATTTAGTGTGGCTTATGAATAAGCCAATGTTCTATGAGTGAAATGCAAAAATACCCCCTACGCTTTGTCTAATTAGCAACAAACTCAAAAAGCTCACCCGTACTAAATTTAATATCATAAATAACCCTCCCAAGCCAAAATGATGATTATACCCCCACCAAAAGATGCAAAAACACCCCTACTCACTTTAAAAATTGACAATAATCCCCGGTTAACTATGAAAATTGTCTTAAAAATCGGCAATAACCTCCTTGTGATTTATGATGGAATTTGAAATGGGGTTTTTTGCTAATAAAAAAAGAACACGGGGATTTTTGGTAATATAGATAACACGGTTTTCTTTTGCCAATTAGACAAAGCACAGGGGATACTTTTGCATTTAGCTCAATGTTCAATAATAAACTAAAAAATTGTTGTTTTTTGACCGTTTCTTTTTGCAGGCTGTATGTACCGCAGTGTCTATGCTGGCTTGTGTACCTTTGGGTGAACTTTTCTTTTTTCACATAATTCTGATTAGAAAGGTCAGTGCATGGCATTTGAATTAGAATAACATTGTTCAACTAATTATCACTAAAAGATGATTTGTACATGTTTATTTAGGGCATTACAACTTATGAATATGTTGTGGCAATGAGGGCTATGAGCGAGCCTGCTGGAGGATCTGTGGATGAGGAAATTCCGAACATTATGTATTCTCCGTCTGGATCTGCTACAACTGGTTTCAGTGGTGGTAGCTCTTTAGGACTTCAATATAAAGGAGCATGGTGCACCCCTCCTAGAGTTTTTGTAGATTATCAGGTATACATACATCTATATATATAAAATTTGTCACCTTTATATATCCAGTTGAGCTCAAACCGAACTTTAAAAGTTGTTGAAATGTTGCAAAATTGCATTTTCAGTTTCACTAGAATGAAACCTCTTCACTTTTGATCCCGTGATTTAGAAAATTTTGCATTTTTGGTCTTGACTTTTTCAAATGTTTGCACTTTTGGTCCTGTAGTCCACATCCAATTTTTGCACTGATCCCATAGAATAGATTTTGTCTTGCACTTTTGGTCCTGCTAGTTTTGCACTTTTGGTCCCGAGTTGGATGGAAAAGAAAAGTGCATAAGATTGGAACCACGAGTGCAACTTGTATAATGTTGGACCAAAAGTGCCGAGCTAAAACAATATGCTTTTGTCGATGTTTGTTTGTTTGTTAGATTAAGTTTCTAGTATTGGTCGTGTGTTTATACTTTTCAAAAATTAGGGATTACTTCTGAGTTCACCATTCTAAATATTCAATAACAGGAAGAAGTAGCACCGCAGCTAGGACCCGGAATGGTCCCATCAACGGTAGATCCAGACGCTAATGGCGGGCCCAAGTTGCAAAAAAAGGGTGTACGAATCAGCGCATGGAAGCTCGCAAAACTAGACTCAAACGAGGCAATGAAAGCCGCCGCAAAAGCAAGGGCATCATCTTCCGTACTACGTCCAGTAGACAATAATAACAATCGTTTGCCCGATTCCGAACTAAGTTCGAGCGAAAATGCAAGTGTTTCTAGAAGCAGTATGAGCACCGAAAATGGAGGAAACAGAGATATTAGAAACGAATTTCGACTCTCCCCTTTACCCAACTCTTTCGCTCCTAGTAGTCAAGCAAGTCGGGACGAATATGAAACTGGCACTCAAAGTGCGAGCAGCCTCAGCAGCCCGAGTCACGCCCACGAGCCCGTTTCCTTAAGCCCGCTCCCTCAAAATCAAGTTATAAAGCATTTCAACGGGCCACCTCCCATCCCGACCCGTCCCGACCCGTTAAGACCCTCTGGTTCGACTTCTTTGCTTAGAGATGTGAAAAGAACATCGGTAGTTTGGGATCAAGAAGCCGGAAGGTATGTATCGGTTCCAGTATCGGCTTCGGAGGCGGGGGCCCGCAAGAAACCATCTTTAGTAGCTTCAGAGGCCCGTAATCAAGATAAGAGGCCTGTGATTCTGCCCCAGGAGCCTCCTGTTCAGCAGTCAGAAAAGCTGATGTACAGTGGTGAGTCGATCTTCTTTGGGGGCCCGCTTTTGAGTGCTCCGATTAGAGATGGTTTGAAAAATGAGAGGGTCGGAAATATTAGAGAGATGCCTTTGGGTTTGCCGCGAGAGTCGAGATTTAAGAGGGATGCGGTTTCGAACCAGCTTCCAATTTTCGTTCCTGGAGATTTTGAGTTGAATCCTCCATCTGGGTTGGGTCAGAAGTGATCCATGTGAGTTTGGTTTATTTCCGGACGAGCAATTGGTGGTACCATAGAGCTGCAGAAATGGAAGAAACATCCAATGAGAAGCACCCCACCATATGGAACCTTCCCTCGAATGACGGTGGGAGCACGGCAGTGGTTTCTTCTGTAAAAATTTAGTTTTTTGCAGGAAAGTTTCATTAACATAGTAGTAGTAAATGACTTGTGTAAACAAACACTTTCTGTGGCTTTGAGGTTATTTATTCTGTTTTCTGAGCTTATGTCTTTCTTTGTTTTTGGCGTATTTTTTAGCTTAGGTCTACTTCAAAAATTACCCGAATGGTCGTGGTGGCGGCGCTGGCTAATTAATAGTTATCTTATCTATAAAAAGAATAATTAAATAATAAAACGTACTTGCATTGCATCTAATTTGATTTCATAAAAACAAAAACGGATTATTTAGATAATATGTCAAATTTAATTTATGTATTCATTTTTTTTTTGGGTAAATATATATATATATATATGTATTCTTTTCTTTTGAAATCATGATAAAAGCAAGATTTCATTCTTTATTTTTTATTTTTATTTTTAGTAGATTCCCCATATTAAAGCATTTCCTCCTTTCCACAATAGTTTTCGTTTTAGAGTGTTTCACGAGTAGTAATGATCCAAATAAATATCAAAGATTTTTGATGAAAAAAATAAAAGATTTATCCAAAATGCCCTTAATTAATGTTACATTGAATAAATAAAATAGAGTTTTTAGGTATAATAAATAAAGATCTATATTCTATATATCTATATCTATATACATGTATATATAAAAGTACGAGTTCAGAAAATAGAATTTCTTGAATTTTTTGTGAAGACTAATATACCCTTACTTAAATTTTACTATTAATGGCAAAATAGGAAAATACTTGAAGAAGCATACTTTTATATAAACACTACTACTTGAAAAAATATATCTTACAGATTCTTTTCCTATTGAAATTCCAAAAGTCCATATCCAACCACATAAAAGTTAATTCCATGTAAATGCATAGGTTGATCAACACTAGCCACCACACTGTGGCATTAGAATAAGGATTATTAGTATAGTGAATTAGTGAAGATGATAGAATATAAATCTAAAAAAAATTGTGTAATCAATGAAAATTCAGGTTAAATTTGTAAAAAATGGATGAAATTGATGATATTTGAATTTTCAAGGAGTTTTTTTCATGGAATACGGGATCGGTTAATAAAAAATTGGTGAATCGAGAAAAGTCGGTTAAACATGTAAAAATGATAAAAAAAAAAAAAAATTTGGGTGAAATTGGTGAACACTTGTAAAGTTGGTAAAAATGAATGAAGCCAGTAAAAAGGTGCCCATGAAATTGATAAATACATACACACATAACTTTAAATAGAATTCGCGAAAATCGAATAAGACCGGTGAAATTAGTGAAAAACGGATGAAACCATTAAAAATTGGTGAAATCAGTGAATCGAGAAATAAATGTAAAGTCGGTGAAAACATGTGAAAACATGTGAAATCAATGAAATATGAGGTGAAATTGATAAAAAAAAAAAAAAAAAACATGTAAATCAATTGAACAACGTGTGAAATTAATAGGTAAAAACGAGTGAAATCTATAAAAAAAAATATATATAATTTAACCAATAAAAAACAGGGTGAAATCGGAAAAATAAACAAAATCGACAAAAAATGGAAAAAATAATTAATGTGGGTTAAACGGGCAAATCAAATAAAAATATAAATTCAAATGATTTAAAATAAATAAAAATCGGTAAAAAGACGTGTTAAACCCGTGAAGAATGGATTAAATATGTGAAAATTGGCCTAGGTAAGTAACAAATGCATTTCAAATGACGTGATATTATTTCAAATTAAAACAAATAAACAGAGCTTTTTAAATGAAAAGCACTATAATGAAATGAACTAAATAATTTTATTATTATCTTATTTTATAAAAGAATTTACAAGATCTTAAAAACAAATCAATCATTATTTTATATTTGATTATAAGAATTTAAAGTCATCATTTTTTAATGAAATAATAATTAAATTGAATATAGTCATTAATTTGTGCTATTTTAAGACATGACAAAGTTAATTTTACTATAATTTATAAAATTTACTAATAAAATTAACTAGACACATACAACGTACGCGTTAAAGAAAAAATGCTCATGACTTAGCTAATTACGTAATTTATCTTTAGCTAGAAA
Organism: Penstemon barbatus; assembly: GCA_003313485.2. Lineage (NCBI taxonomy): Eukaryota > Viridiplantae > Streptophyta > Magnoliopsida > Lamiales > Plantaginaceae > Penstemon > Penstemon barbatus. The sequence goes on from CM064883.1 coordinate 104,317,679, forward strand.
AGCAAAATATTAATAAAATTCAAGAATATGAAGACATGAATAACCTTGAATATAAATCTTAGTAAAGTTGGTGAAAAAACATGTAAAATCGATAAAATAAAAATTGTGAAATTCATGAAAAACTGATGAAATTGGTGATACTCGAATTTTCTTGGAGTTCTTTTCATGGAAATAGGTGAAATCGAATAATGAAAATCAATAAAAGTAGGTTAAAACATGCGAAAATGATAAAGATTTGGGTGAAATTGGTGAACACTGGTAAAGTTGGTGAAAAACAAGTGAACCTGGTAAAATTTCACCTGTAAAATCAATAAATACATATGAAATCGAATACCTATTGATGAAATTTGTGAAAAACGGATGAAATCCTTAAAAATGGTTAAATCAGTGAATCGAGAAACAAAGGTGAAGTCGGTGAAAACATGTGAAATATTAAATATTAGAATTTGCTGAATAAACATGTAAATCAGTGGAAAAATGAGTGAAAACTGTAAAAAGAAATAAAATAGTTTAACTAACAAAAACATAGTGAAACCGGTAGAAAATGGTTTAAATCGGAAAAAATAAAAGAAATCGACAAAAAGTGGGAAAAATAACGAAAGTAGGTTATTTTCGATAAAAGAACGGGTAAATCGGAGAAAAAATACATTTAATCAATGCAAAATGAATAAAATCGATAAAAAAAAAGGATAAACCCGTGAAAAAGTGGATTAAACTAATGAATTGAAAATGTGAAAAACTTCTTAGGTTTTACGGTTACTTAGATCCTACCCCAATGAATTTAATCAACTGCGATTGGATGTCCTACATATGGGTATGAGAGGATAAAAATTTGTCCTTTCATGCTCATTTGGCATTCATCCAGCATCCCGGTGGATTTAGGCACGCATTTTCCTTAAACAAATGCATTTCAAATAACATAGTATTATTTCAAATTAAAACAAATAAATAATGCTCTTAAAATAGTGTTTTTTAAATGAAAATTACTATAATGGATTGAACTATTTAATTTTGTTATGATCTTCATTTTATAATAAAAAATCTACAAGATCTTATGAACAAATCGATCATCAATTATACTTGATCACAATAATTTAAAGTCATTATTTTTATTAATTAAATTGAATATTAGTAATTAATTTGTGCTATTTTGTGACATGATAAAGTTAATTTTGCTATAATTTATAAACTTTATTTATGAAATTAACTAGACACGTACAACGTAAGTGCACTTTTCTAGTTAAATTAAAAAGAGTAATTAATATTGAATTGAAATCGACAGATATTTTAGAGTAAAAAAATCTATCTAAAAAAACAAATATTGTGAAATGGGAAGAATAATACCATTTGACATAAACATCCAAACATTCCACCATATGACCATATGATATATCCCCACCTACTCCAATCGATTATTTAGGTAGATATCATATCTCAGCATTACATGTAATATTTAATAATAATAATATCTAAAAAGAATATTATTCTTCTTAATACTTTTCCTTTTCTATTTCATTATTTTAGAGATGTGTATATTTTTACCATGTATCTAAATAAAGTATTTTAGACATTTATTAACAGCCCAAATAACCGTCGGATCGGATCGGATGGTAATAAAAATAGACCAAAAATTGAAACACGATCTTGAAATTGAAATTGAGAATCTCGGAGAAATGTTTTTGTACATACATATGAGCGAAAAATCAGCAAACCGTACTTCCAGAAAAGTGAAATTGTAACCAAAAAAAAAAAAAAGGAATAAAAAAGGTTAAAGTGAAAGAAATGAATCTAGACAAGAAAAAGAAGACAACATTTAATAATACTTATATATTGTCCACATTAAGACTATCCGTCCGTCCATTTAAATACGTCAATGCTTGGTCTTCGTTAACATCAATTAAGAACACACACTTTCATTTATATTTTAATTAAAAAATATAATAAAATTGTTAAAGCAAACTAAGAAGATGATGATCAATCGTCTTCTTCAATCAACTCTCAGAAATGCCAACCAGGTTCCACACCCACTTCAATTTTTGTCCATTTTCATCAAATATTCATTCTTTTGTGTCAAATTAATTGTCTGTGTATATAAAGATTCCATCTTTCAATGATAAAATGTTTTTGTGCTTGTACCCTTTTTCTTCTCTTATGTCTAATCTTCAATATATGCTATGGTTAGACATGTAAATAATATATTTTCTGTTGCCATATATGTAGATACAATGTTCTGAATGAAGTTAGGAAGAATTCTTTTTTAGAGGAGGGATGGGGTGGGTAGGGGTGGTGGGATTAGCTTTTATGTTTTACTAAGAGTGTTTATCTGCTGCTTCAGGATTTCATTGTTTGCTGTTGAGTTGATTATTTTGTTGAATTACTCTGTCCCTAGAGCTATTAATTCAGTTATATTACATTTATAATTATGGATGATTTAGAGCTATTCTCTTGATTATATCTGCAGAAACATTTAGTTCAAGCTTCTATACTCGAGAAACGGTATAGTACAGAGGTGTCTCTGCACAAGGATGGTAAAGGGTATGTGCCTTTTTCTATTATTTTCATACATACATAAATGTTAAATGTGTTTGTTTGTGTTGGATTTTATTTGCTCCTTGTCATTAACCATTGACATTTTCAGCTTCAAGGGGCATGATATGCTGGCACCCTTTACTGCTGGATGGCAAACTACCGATTTAAACCCTCTAGTAATCGAGAAATCAGAGGTGTGGAAGTTTGTTTCTTCCTTTTAAGTTTCTTAAATTTAAATACAATCGTTCCTTCTACTTATAGCCAATATATTATTGTCTTATCATAGGGATCTTATGTTTACGACACTAACGGGAAAAAGTATCTTGATGCTCTTGCCGGATTATGGTGCAATACTCTAGGTATTCTATTACATACCCTTAGCCCAAATTTCTGAGTAAAAATTTAGAAAAGTATATTCTTTTCATCACTACGTATTTTGAGTTTTATTTGTCCTTCATTTTCATTTTCCTATTATGTTCTTGCAGGTGGGAATGAGTCTCGTCTTATTGCTGCTGCAACAAAACAACTCAACACATTGCCCTTTTACCACTCGTTTTGGAACCGAACTACAAAACCTTCCTTGGTATTATAATTTCGACTCTATTTCAAAAGTGAAAACTGGGCTAGCTTCTCATTGTATTCTCGTTATGCATATAGGATCTCGCTAGTGAACTTTTGGAGATGTTCACTGCAAATAAAATGGCTAAGGTCTTCTTCGCAAATAGTGGATCAGAAGCCAATGATTCACAGGTTCGATTATCTTTAGGAAAGCTAAACTATGAATCCTATATTCCTATACTACTATAGTTCTAGTTCTATTTTTTTTTTTTTGTGTGTGGGTGTATGTAGGTGAAGCTGGTTTGGTATTACAATAACGCCCTTGGAAGGCCTAACAAGAAGAAGTTTATTGCACGAACAAAAGCGTAGTGATTTCTGTTCTTATGTTACCTATTTTTTGTCAACTTCGGTATAGTATCCGTTCTCTCGTTTCAATTCCTTTCTATGTTTGGCAGATACCATGGTTCAACACTAATATCGGCCAGTCTTTCAGGGTATTCGTTCATCAAATTTCAGAACTCCGGCCTTAATTTTATGCTATTAAAGTCGTTATTTAAACAATGTAATTCCTTTTAACAGTCTGCCTGCACTACACCAACAGTTTGATCTTCCGGCTCCATTTGTCTTGCACACCGACTGCCCTCATTACTGGCGTTATCATCTCCCAGGTAGTGAAATGTCTATTTTGCCCTTTTATTTACTCAATTCTTCCATCATGGTATCAAAAACTTGTCAACAAAATTTTACAGGCGAAACGGAAGATGAGTTCTCTATTTTGCCCTTTTATTTACTCAATTCTTCCATCATGGTATCAAAAATTTGTTAATAAAATTTTACAGGCGAAACGGAAGAGGAGTTCTCCACTCGGTTGGCCAATAACTTAGAAAATCTGATTCTCAAGGAGGGCCCAGACACGGTAGCCTATATATGGCTAAAATGCATTTTAGCCCCCTGTGAAAAATAAACTAGCATTTAACCCCCTTATAGTTTTAAAAACAATGCTCTTTGTCCCTCGTGCTCTCGGGTTTGTTTTTAAAAGCATTAGGGAGTTAAATGCCAATGTTTCATATGAAGTTGAATGCCACAAACAAAATTAACAGGAGGTGATTATACAGACTTTTCATTAGACTGTAATAATGGAGATCAATTTTTTTTTAGATTGCAGCTTTTATTGCGGAACCGGTTATAGGGGCAGGCGGAGTGATTCTTCCACCTGCAACCTATTTTGAGAAGGTCAAGATATACGATGAACTTTATACTATTATCATTTTCTAATGAATAGTACATTTGATTTCTTTTATATGATATGTGCAGATTCAAGCTGTTGTGAAAAAATACGATATTCTTTTCATAGCTGATGAGGTAATATGTGGATTTGGAAGGCTTGGGACTATGTTTGGCTGTGACAAATATGATATCAAACCTGATCTCGTCTCTGTAGCAAAGGTAATTAAGATTCAGCTTAAATTAATTCAATTAAAAGCTTTGCAGCTTACTCATCAACGCTGTACTTTGATTATGTGACAGGCACTTTCTTCTTCGTATATGCCTATTGCAGCTGTTCTTGTGAGCCCTGAAGTAAACGATGTTATATATTCTCAGAGCAACAAGCTTGGTTTGTCATAATATTTTCACTTGGCTATGTTTGCTTTTTGAATTTCATTTAATGCAAGTAAAACATTTTCCTTAGCGTTTAAACTTGAGCCAAATGCAAAAATGCCCCCTGTGCTTTGTATAATTGGCAAAACTCCGTGTCCTTTTTTTATTAGAAAAAAATCCCATTTGAGGCTATAATTGTCATTTTGGCTTGGCAGGGTTTTTTTGCTAATAAATATTAGCACATGGGATTTTTTGGTAATAAAATAACACAGGTTTTTTGTTTTGCTCATTAGGCAAGGCATAGGGGTGTTTAGGCATTTCACTCGTTCTTAAAGTGCTTCATGATAAATCTAGTTTTTCTCTTCTAAAAAAAAATAAAAATTGTAGGTTCATTCTCCCATGGATTCACTTATTCTGGACACCCTGTATCATGCGCGGTTGCGCTGGAAACACTAAGGATTTACAAGTACGTAATTTGTACTTGATTATGATCATTCGATTAATAAGTAAGCCTAACAATTGAATATATATATATATATATATATATATGAGTGTTTACTACTTAAATCTTACAACAACTAATTTCCTTGTTTGCAGGGAGAGAAATATTCTTGAGTCTGTAAATACCCTGGCCCCAAAATTCCAAAGTGTGAAACAATTTTCCGACAGTCCCATTATTGGTGAGGTAATCTATAGAAAAAAGACTATATCTCTATAATCGAAAGGGTGTTTTTGGAATTATCTCATTATTTGACTCACATTCTTCTCTAACTTGAAGATTAGGGGAACCGGTTTGATTCTTGGGACAGAATTTACAGATAACAAGTCGCCCGATGAACCCTTTCCTCCTGAATGGGGTATGTTGGTGATATCCATTATTGAAGACTAATCGTGCATGCATGCTTTAAATGCTTAATAATAATAATACTATTTATTTGTTAAATCTTTTAGGAATAGGTGCTTATTTTGGAGCAAGATGCGAGGAGCATGGAATGTTGATTCGTGTTTCTGGTGACAGTACAATGATGTCTCCTCCATTTATAATGACAAATGAACAAGTTGATGATGTAAGTTCAAAATGTAGAAAAAATATATTTTTTCACATTTGGTTATTTTTCTAATTTCCCATCCAATTTGATACCAAATGTATCAAAATTTAAATTTTGGAGGGGATGATTACAAATGCTATTTTTTTTGGTCATTAGGACCAAATGTGTTATTATCAAAAGTGTGGGAGTAATATATATATATATATATATATTTATATATATATTTATTGGTTCATGAGGATTGAAATTCTTTTTACATTTTGCAGCTAATAGAAATCTATGGGAAAGCTTTGAAGGATACAGAAGAAAGGGTGGTAGAGCTCAAGTCCCAGAACCAGAAGAAGTAGTAATGGCCAAAGCCAAAGGGACAATGATGAAAAACTAGATTTTGTTTCCATGTAATATCTATCTATCATCTATGAATGATTTAATTTGAAAAGAAGCAACTTCCCCCGATAATCTGATAAAATGTTCAGTTCAACACATTAAGATAAGCAAATTGAGATATGTAATTATGTAACTCAAATCGATCCTCCTAAAAGGCTTCAATCAAACAATTAATTTTCGAGTCTTTCAGATAAGATTAACAAAGTTATCAAGTACAAATTAAGATAAGCAAACATACGTATACACACACATCATCTAATTATTTTCATCAAGATTTAGCTTGTTTTTCAGCTTTTCTTCTTGCCCTTCTATCTCTAGAGCTCAAAGATGACTTGAATCCACCATTCTCAGATTCTTCCCTCTCTTCTAAATCTCTGAAAGATTTCTGCAGGGCACACAACAATTTTTATATATATACATGCATCATGTGCGTGTTTGATTTTGAAGGAAAAATAAAATAAAAGAAAAGAAAGAAAAAAGGTTACCTCTCTGAGTTCAGAAAAACTAACTGCATAGAATGTAAGGGCAGCCACAGCAACAATACCCACCACAGGAACTCCTATCTGCTGCAGTCCATCCATAGATTTTCTATCCCTTTTCTGACTTATATAGTAAGTACTTCATCTTCATGTATATAGAGTTAATAACAAATTACTCCCTAGGTTACGTTTAAAGGTCTATTTGCCCCTTTCTTTATGTTAAAACAACTCACAAACTACTTTTCTTTGTTTTTTCTTTTTTCTTTTTCCAGAGGGTTTAATTCATTTCGAGGCGCATCAGACACATAAAGTGGAAACCTTTTTCAACAGAAATTCGAACATGAATCCTATACTTTAAACTGACTAATCATTTTACTAAACCAATCACATGTTGGTACTTTTCTTTGTTTTTTGTGCAAGAGTTTCATTGTCTCATTTTTCTTCTTCGAGCATACAAAAATATGCTTTGACGAAAATGCCCTTACTTATGTAGTTGACAAAATGTCATTATGCATATAACATGAGAGTTTAAATGAAATGATGATTTTATTAAGAGAGAACTCGTTCGAACTTTTTTTTGTCAAACTTTAGCTCCATCGCAAAGAATTGGTTACAACTTACAACACTACATCGATGAAGGACGTTTAACACTCGTTGTTATTTTCAATTCAAAATAATATGATTGTTTTTTTTCTTTTTTTAATTTTTCAAAGATTTAATATCTTTTGAGATACTATTTTTTATATGACAAAGAGTCAGGTTGTGTTATAGTCTTATAGATACCTTAATTGAACTATTGGAGAAAAAGTTCTTTTTTATAAAATAAAGAGAAAGGGATTGAGACTTTTGATTTATCACTCTCAAAAGGGTGTTTTTTATTCAATTATTTTATTATACAACAAATGCGTTACAATTTCATAATTGTCATATTCGATTTTGAACTACTTACTGGCCCATTTTTTGTTCGGCCCACCAATATATCGGCCTAATGGTATTCTCCACCAACGTACAATTGCTGAGGTCAGAATTACACACCGCTAATAATAATAATACGTTAAATTAAATTATTACATTTCTCTCCTCCTCCTCCTCACTAAAAGCCCTAGTTCTCTGATTTCTCTCACTTCGCTTAAGTTCTGTCGTCGTCCGTCCGTTCGCCTCTTTCCGGTGTTCTCCTTCCCTTCCGTTCATCTTTTGGCAGGCAAGGCAAGGATACCTCATCCCTTTTCTTATTTTCTTTCTTTTGTCCTGTCCTGTCCTGCTTTGTTTTGTTTGTTTCAAATACAGTACAGTTCACATTCAATTGAAATTCACTTTCTTTTTGTTATGTTGCTAATTGATGTTTTTGTGTCAGTAAAATTATAAAGAATTTATGCTAATTGGTAGTTTATAAGTTTTTCTATTTTATTGTATCTTAATACTTTGGTAAAACTTTTTATGGTGCTGTAATTTTGCAATAAGACATTAACTTTAGCAGTTTTCGGAGGTATCATAGTCATATGGTGAATTAACTGGGGAATGGATGTGTCAGTTTCTTTTCTTCTTCTTATTCTGGTATTTGGTGTCTTGCACTCCACACCACTAATATTTGGGAATATTAAAATGATGTGAACAATAGTTTGATTATCATTAGTTGTATGGCCTTTATTTCTAGCTCACTACTTTCTTTTTTCTTGTCGGAAAACGAAGTTGTCAGTTTAATACTTTTTTTATCTGCTAAGTATCTATTGGATCTTCCTGATGCAGCCAGGAGTTTTTACTCTCCTTGTCCAAGCATAGGAGCTTGTTTTCATTCAAGTGTATGCTTGAGATTCAATGGGTTTTGATATAGAGTGCATCATTGACATTAACAGTTATCCTGGGGAGTACTTCTGCCCGGTTTGTCGCACACTTGTGTACCCCAATGAAGCATTGCAGGCACATTGCACTCATCTATACTGTAAACCATGTTTGTCACACATAGCCAATGGTAGCAAGGCTTGCCCTTATGATGGATACTTGGTGACTGAGTCGGAGTCTAAGGTAATTCTAATTCCAAATTTCTAATACAAATAAGTGGTGCTTAAAGTTTCTTACTCTCATTTTCTGATGCTATTAACATTTTTGGCAGCCACTGGTGGACTCGGATAAAACACTTGCAGAAAATATTGGCAAAGTTAAGGTGCACTGTTTATTCTTCCGCAGTGGATGCACATGGGAGGGCACTCTGTCTGATTGCATCTCCCACTGTTCTGGGTGCTCCTTAGGAAATTCACCTGTCATATGCAATAGATGTGGGATCCAAATTGTGCATCGCCAAGTACATGATCATGCCCATAGTTGTCCTGTGAGTTCATCACCGCATACTGCCTTTATATAAGAGTTGTTTCCCCTTGGTATAAAATGTGTTGATTTTTCTCTCTTTTTTAATAACAGGGTGTATATGAAGCGCAACAAGTTGCAGGGGCTGTCTCAGGTGCAACTGGATCAAGCACAACTTCTTCTGCAACTACTGCAGAGGTGAATCAAACTGCCAGTCAATCTGGAGTACCACTTTCTCAGGCCCATAATCCTCAAGTTGTTGCTGCTAATTTAATGCCTGCCCAAAATTCTACTCAGCAAGTGAATACCAACTCTCAAACTGTGGTTTTTGCTACTGGGGCTGTACCAACTCCAGAACAGTGGTATCAACAACAATATCAGCAGCACTATCAACAGTACGTTGGATATGAGCCTTACCAGCAGCCTAATCAGCAGTATTATCCTCCTCAACAACAACCTTTTCAACAAGGCCAACAACATCCAGTGCATGGGCAAGGACAACCCCAATCTCATGTACATACTCAGGCCCCATTGCAGGTCCAAGTACAGACCCAGCAGCAGCCGCAAATGCAGCCTCATCTTGTTCCTCAAACCCCACAACAGCATCTTCAACCACAAGCGCAAGCCCAAGGGCAAGCTCAACCAGCCCAAGCGCAAGATCAACCACATCCACAGGTGCAATTGCTATCTCAAGCTCAGCCACTAGTGCCAATTCCACCTCAGGGGCAGACCTATGTTCATGCGCCTTTCCAAGCTTCAACTCCAAATTATCAAGTCAACCCACAACAGCAACCTCATCCTCCTATGCGGCCCCAGACTCATTTACCACCCCAATCTCTACCACCACCTCCTCACAGTCAGCCAACTCCATATTCCCTGGCAACGGGCACACGACCTCCTTTGCAACATCCTCAGGTCCCTCAGTACCAACAGCCTCATGTTCAGGTGCATCATCCTCAGGCTACCCAAACTCATGCCCAGCCACAAATGCATCATTATTCGCAACCGCAAAACCAACCCCCTCCCCCAACCCACACACAAAATTCAAGTCAGTCGTACATTCAACCACAGGCACAGCAGTATCATACTCATTCCCAACCTCATCTCCGTCCTTCTCAGCCCAACCAGTCTAATGTGCCTGCTTCCCTGCCGCAGGCTCCTCATCAACCAGTTCCTACTGTTAGTGGGCATCATTCTTATCAGCCACCTCATTTAGCCCAGCAAATGCATTCAGGACTTCCTCAGCAGCATTCAGTGCACCCACAACCAAGCAGTGGGTCCTTACCACCAATTCAAGTACAAGGCCAAGTTCCACAGCAACCCTTAGCAATGCGGCCACCCCATTCTCTTGGTTCACTGCCTCAGCAACAATCATCAACACCGTTACCACCGCAAAATCAGGTTTCTGGTATCCAGCCGGCACAATATCATCAGTTTCCTCCTCATATACAACAACCGGGCCATCCTCTTCAACATCGTCCTGTCATGCCAGCTCAACAAACTGTGCCCCAGCAATATGCCCAACAACAACCCTTTATTGCTCCATTTCAGGTTCAGCCGCATCAGCAAGTTCATTTTCCTCAGCAACCTTCGCAACCTCCTCGCCCATATGGTCCCCCTCATCCCCAGCAATCCCAGAATTATGCTGGGAGGCCCATGATGCCAAGCCCTGGGATGCATGTACATAACAATCAACAATCATCTGGTCATACTGGCCCTGTTCCTCTCTCTGGTCCTGCTCACCTCGGTTCAAGGGAGGCATCTACAAATCAAAATAATTCAGAGTCCACCATGCTAGAGAATACATCCGGGAAAGAAGTTGAAAAGGGTACAGAAGTGGAGCCTGTAAGGATTGAAGCAGTGACAGAACAACATGAAACAGTTCTTAAGAAAGAAGAAAATGGTGCAAAAGATGGGTTAGTTAAGCCCTTCATCAAGCAAGAAGATGGTGGTGTGGACAATTCTTTGGAGCGAGCATCTGGTGGGAAATTCTTAAAAGGGGATGAGGTCTGTAAAGAAGAAAGTGATTTGTTGACAAATTCTGATGGGCTGAAACAAGTTGACATTCAGGAGACAAAGATGAATTCTCAATCTACTCCTCAAGGGCCACCACTTGGTGCTTTAGCTGATCCACGTGGGTTTATCGGAAGAGCCCCACAACCTCGTCATGAACTTCAGTTTGGTCCCCAGGATGTTGTGAGGTCAACTGAGACAGCAATGTTTAATGATCAGAGGCTTGTTGAAGGGGGTCCTCATAGGCAGACTTATGGCAATGAGCCTAGCTTTTTTAGAACGAATGGAGGTACAGCTCCTGACTCCTCAATTTACTTGTGTTTGTTTTGCATAACTTTTGCTCCCTACTACTAGACACTTTACCTCATTCTTCTTTTCTTGAAGCTCATGATTTTATTTTGTATTGCAGCTTCAGGATCTATTGATAAAGCACCCCATGGGTCAAATTATGATGTTGGGTCAAAGTTGGATCCTGGTGCTTTAGGTTCACAATCAAGATTCTTGCCTCAACATCATCCTTATGTTGGGCATGCTCGTATGGATAATTTTGGCCCGGGCCCTGAATTTGGCCAGCATCACATGAAACATTTTGCCCCAGGCAGTCCTGATCGAGAGTATCATGGCATTTCTCCGCGTGGATTTGGTGGCCCAACTTTTGATGATAAAAATAGCGGGGAAGCTCGCAGATTTGGTGAAGGATACAGATCTTTCAATCTATCTTCAGATCGTGGAAATCATTTTCGTGATGGTAATTTTCCTTCCTTGTCTGGTCACCTGCAAAGAGGTGAAATTGATGGCCCAGGGATGAGATTTGGTGAGCATACGGCTCCTCGTCCACTCCACAATCATATTAGGAATGATGATTTTTATGGGCAAGATGGACAAGGTATTTTAGTAGGAGGGGAATTTTCAAGCCCAGGATATTTATCCGGTCGTTTCAATACAGGTGAGACTCATGGATCTCGTGCCTTCCTTGGTCATGCTCGGGTGACAGAATTGGGTGGCCCAGGAAACTTTTCTGGCATGAGGAATGGTTATTCGGTCCAGGGATTTCCTAATGCTGCAAATTTTGCAGTAAGTATTATTCACTTGCTGTCTTCGATTCAGTTTTATTCACTTGATATAGTATGGTGGCCTGTTTCTTGTGCTTGCTGGTTTATGTGTGCATGCCTTCATGTGTTACCTAGTTGTTAATGCCTGAATTCAAGTACACGTGCATTTACTTGAATTTTTGCCAGGGGGGCGTGGACTCTTTTGACCTGTCAAGGAAGAGGAGGCCTATGAACACAGGATGGTGTCTCATTTGTAAGGTTGATTGTGAAACAATCGAAGGGCTAGAAATGCATTCACAAACCAGGGAACACCAGAATATGGCAATGGATATGGTGAGGACCATCAAACAACAGAACAAAAAGAAGCACAGGTACATAATAAATCAACTTTATGTGGTCGAATAGATTGCGTTATGTGATCATCATTTTGTATCGTTATGCAGAGCTTCTGGTGGTAATATTGCACATGATGTGGGGAGGGCTAGGAGAGTTGGTCCTACGTACCGTGGAAGCAAGTCGTGATTCCTTTTTATATGCTGTTATAGATTTATGGTGGGAGCTTAGGGTATCTCTTCTATGTGAATATGATTTCCTTCAAATTTGACAAGTTAATGATATATCATTTTTTTTTGTTTTCAGGTTGCTGCCTTGTGTTTGAAGAGGATTTTTTTCAGGTTTCTGCCTTGTGTTTGAAGAGGATTTTGCTGAAAAGAAGTTTTTGTGGCAGTTAAGTTTGTTGATTTTACGAATTTTGACATCCTTTTTTCAATTGGGGTAGTTTTATAACGGATTGATCATTATCTTATTGTAAACTCTACCTAATTTTGCTATTCAATGGTTTTAGTTAGATGTTCTCAACTCTAAAATATCATTTGTTTCCTCAATCAGCTCACATATTATGGTTTTGTGGTCTTCTTTTACCCCTGGCCTATGAACGTTGCCTACTCTTTCATTGCCTAAAGAAAACCCATATTGCCTTGCTGATTTCAGATTAGAATCTGCAGATATAATATGTAGATATTCACAATTACACCCTTATAACTCATGTCCATGATGAAGGCTGTTTTCCATCTTAGCCAGTTTCACTAGCTTTTACAATTAGGATGTGACCTGAATTTGGTGAAGCATAAAATGAGTTAGTTTAGTTGCTTTTTTTTAGTGGGTGATATTGAGCATTTGAGGAAATTACCTAACAAGGTTTATTTTAATGGATAGTACATTTGCATTGAAGGTGGAAAGTTTGGTAGACAGTGGCTATAGATGATTTGTTCTTAAATAACTCGCAATGAGTAACCTATAGTCACCTAAAAACATAAGTATTAGGAAATAAACTTCCGGGTTTTTGAAAGGAAAAAGATGTTTTGTTTAGTCAGGAGAAGCAAGTTCTCGGTGTTTGTTTCTTCCGGATCTTATAAAAGTTTAAGTTGCATGATTCATTAATGATTTATTGTGTTTATTTTACTTGTTCTTGCTACTACTTTTTATGTCCAATTATGTTATTAAGATACATAATAATTATGTATTATAATATACTATTCTTATGAAATTACAGTAGTATGAATTGCGTAGATTAGAATAATTGAAAGGTTCTGATAACTATTTATAAATAAATACTTGTTTATTAACGCATTTATTATAGCCACGACAAGTCAAAATTATTACTTTGATGTCTGTCTCTCTACATCCATCCGAATGTAGGTTTATTAGGAACTTTTAATTTCTTCATAATATCTTATACTTTGTGGTGATTGTAGATATTTTTCTCTTGGCAATGTGTGAAGAATTAACAAATTTTCAAATTTTCCGATGGGGGAAGTTAAGATAATATGCAGATAATTACATTAGAGATCTCTCAAGTCACAAGAACTCTCTATTCCTTCATACAAAAGAAACATAGGTGGACAAGAGCTAGTCGTGATATATAAAGATATCATTATTCAATCAATTAATCATAGTTCAGTTGGTAATACTTTACTTATTAAATTACACTGAAGTCTACTTTTCCTGTATAACAACTAACAGTACTAGTAGTGAATTGTTAAGTAATTAAACATAGAGAGAAATGTATATATGAAAAATCTCATGAAGTAGGAATATTATTCTAAAGACTCCTATTTGGTGGCAAATATAATGCAGTGAAGGTCATAAAATGTCTATCAGAGGGTGATTATTGGAACAATTAACAATTAAGCAATACTTAGAATTAATAATGTCTGTCAGAGGGTGATAATTGGAACAATTAACAATTAAGCAAAAATTTTTTTTGATAATTACAAATTAATAATGCTAATAATAATATTCTTTCAAGAATGTCTTTGTTTATATTGCGACGGGTTTTGTGGGGCTTTACAATGTAGCAGTCATTGTTTTGAGAACCCTTTTTACTTGGTATTCTCATAGATCCTCCTAGTTAACAGTTATTTGTGTGCGCTTATGGGTGTCACGTTGACTTCTGACAAACCTGTTTTGCCACTTAATAGCTTCACGTAAAGATGTGTGTTATAGGGCTTGCCATGTGCAAGAGAAGGTTTCTTATTCTACCTTTGAACAAAATGTAGATATGAATGCTAGGAGATTTCTGACAATTAGACTGAAGAGATCATCCTAACAAGTTTAGGCTCTAACTTTTATGAGGCACTATTGTTTCTAAGTGGGTTGAAGATAGTTCTCAAAAGGTTCGATTTTAGATATGCATGCTTGCATGGGCTAGACTGATTAGATGTATTTTACCTCTTGGGTCTCTTTATAGATTCTTAATCATGGTCGTTGAGAATCCTGATTTGACAGTTTCATGAGTCAAAGAGTGTTCTTTTTGTTGGTCTGAAGTAAGATGAGTGGATAACATACGTATATTCAGGAGAAAGAAGAAAAAGGGAAATAGTTAAGTGGGATCTTGAGGCTTCCTCTATTGAATCTTAAGGTTAATTACCTTGTGAATTTGGTTATTTTTACCTCAGCTACTTGTTCTTGTTCTTACTATATGATATTTCTAGGGGTTTTTTTTATTGAGAATAGGATTTTAAGTTTTTTATGATGCTTATGAATTGCTTTGTAAGTCTTAATATTTTGCATCGGATTTCACTTAGTTTCCATTTAACTTTGACATGATGAGTGTGTTGGAAAATAAAAAAACTAGCAAGGAGTTTGTTGTGGCATGCAGGAGAAAAGATAGTATGGTATTTTGTCAAAGTTTTATAGATAGATAGATAGTTGTTGGATGTTGAATTCCAGTCTTTTGGTTTTGTTGTGAACGGTTTTAGTTAAGATGGTCTCCTGCTTGCCTATGAACTTTGCCTTCTCTTTCATATTCTATGGAAATATATATTCACAATTGCACCCTTGTAACTCATGCCCTATTCCAGTTTCACTAGCTTTTACAAATAGGATATGACCCACGGACCTATATGGATCTGGTGAAGCATAGTACTTGTAAAATAAGTTAGTTTAATTCCGTTATTTTGAGCTGGTGGTAGATTGGAACTGAAGGTGGAAAGGGTGATTTTGTTGTTGAATAAAAAAACAAACCCACAATACAAACACAATCAATAGAAAATAGGTGGACGAGAGAGTCATAATTCAGTTATTAAACTACACTTTAAGTAGTATATAATATAGAAAACTTTGAAGTAGGAAAAAGAGGTACCGTTTGTCTGTCAAATTGGAACATATAGTATTCGAGGATTAGATTAATGTGAATAATAATTATGCTAATAATATTCTTTTAAGAATGTCTCTGTGTGCAGTCATCTTTTTGAAGTTAGTATGGTGGCCCGGCCCGGCCTGGCCTATGGTGGATAAATCATTTGTATGCATTGGGCATCTCCCAAGAGAGGAGACGAAGTAGTATATTAGTATATTGCAAGTAGCTTTGTCCATGTAATTAAATTAATATATATTTAATAATAGGATTTGTATGATGCTTTCTTAAATCTTAAATATTACTAGTATATTTTGTATTGATACATAATTCATATACAATAATAATAGTACAATATAAATAGTAGTCCTGGATATTTGTTCTTAATTAATGTCTTCATATTAACTCGTTTATCTTCCAACTTAACATAGCCTCAATTCAAGTGTGACCCATTAAGTTGAAAAAAATTGAAAGTAATCGTCGATTCATTTAATAAGAACAAATCCTAAACTAAATTATAAAACTTTCAGTCCAGAACCATTTGTGTGTGTGTAAGGATACAAAAACATGGAAATTCGAGTTGACATTTAAATTAAACCCCAAATGAATGGGGAATAGAAAGAAGTCAAGAAACAAGTTCGTACAGATCAGCTTTGGAACTCAATAGTCAATACAATAAAAATTACAAATCGAAATATATTGAAAGTTAACATAAATTCAAATGAATAAAAATCAATCAATACACAATATCTCCACCATACATACATGAATAAAAGAAGTGAAGTAAATCCATAAGTTGTATTAGAAGACAGTTATTAAGAACCCTCAAAAGCAAGCGTCCAATACACAGCAGCAACATAAAGCAGCACAACTGCAAAAAATTCAATATATAGATATATAAGCAACATACATATATCTTAGAATTTGATCTTTTTAATATTAGTAGTATATAGTAATAAATTAAAAAATACTATATTTGATTTGAGTCATGACTCACCATCCCTTCCAGAAGCCATCACCTCTAGACTTAGTTTTGGCCTTATTAAGAGGAGGTTGTTGCCCCCCTCCATTGTCTTTCATCGGATAACCGGCCGGTGGCTGTGGCTCCGACATGTAAGTAGCGGTGGTTGGTGGCGGATAAGCTGTTGAAGCAACAAATAAATAAATCATATACATATAAAAAAGAAAAAGAAAAAAAGGGATCGATCGGATAAGATATTACATACCTTGATTCTGATTGTAGTTACTCATGCTTATTTGAGAAAAGAAAAGAAAAGAAAAGATGATATGTATAGTGTATAATGTATTGCTTTTGCTTGCTAATTGGAATAATTCAAGTGAAGAGTACAAGATTAAGATAAATTTTATATACTATAAGGCCGTTATGTGTAAGTATATATAGAAGCCAAGGTGGAGTTGTGTTGTACGTACGTTGAATAGAAATAGAAATAGAAATAGAAATAGAAAGATCGATTACGTACGTGGGAAAGAAAGACAATTAATTAGAAAGCGCGTCCGCGTGTATGAGGAGAAGATATCTTATCTAGCTAGGAAGCATGCCAAGAAGGAGGGTGAATACAATTAAGGTCGGTCTCAATAATAATACTTATATATTTTATTTTATCCGTTTTCATGCGGGTTAATTGAGTACTTCTATTAACAGTGGTCCGCTATTTTGTAGTGACTAATCATTTTCACTAAACCAATCAAATAAATAACTTATTTGGTGTACTAATCAATTAAAGAAAATTATTTATATATTGTGAAAATGGATCATAGAGTCAATTTTTCATTATTTATTAAAAAAAATTGACTAAATTTAATTTTCTTTTGTTGTAATGTAACGTCGAATGATGATTATGTCATTTGGTAATTTATTGCATATCTTTAAATGTTAAACTGTATTTTTACAAGATATTTGAGTATTAATTAATTGTTGTGTGGATATATTATTTGATTAATTGGTATTGATCTTTGTTAATTTGGATATTCTTTGAAATTAAAATTTAGACAAGAACGTACATTGATTATCTGGTGGAGGTACGATTGCGCCATTCTATTGAATGACTGAAATTTAATCCATCAATTCATTCTTAATCAGTATTAAATATTTAACGTGTCACCTTTGTTACAACATTAATTAATTAAGCATATGGTGCCTTAGGTCTTAAGGAATTGCAGTTCTTTGGTCCATGTATATAATATAATATTCTACTCTACTTTATTATATATAGTTCCGTGTGTGGGCTGTGGCAAGTAATCAATGAACACGTGTGAATGTGTGTGATGTGAATATGTGATTACAACAAGAACCAAGTTTCTAACTAATATCTACTATATTTATATATATCGATTTAATTGTATCTTTATCAAGTCTTTAGAATCAATTTAGATCCACATTTTGAATTACTACTTTTTTTTAATTTTGACATGGACCCGTACAAAATGCTTTTGTTTGGATTTAAAAGACGGGTTGGCCCAATACCTAATCAACCCATATAAGAATGTCATAATTGTGAAGCCCAATTAAAGACCTAACATGACACATAGCCACGAATTAACCCAATTAAAAACCATGATTATTTACTTTAGGATATTAATTTAAGATAGCGAAGTAAATTAGAGATAAGAAGAAACATTACGTGACAGAATAAAATCTTAATATTAGAAATTGATTCCATCAGCGAAGAGACAGACTAGCTAGTATGTTTAACTGATATGTCAAATTTTAGTTCATGTGGCATATCATTGACCTAATTCATTTAATAAATAAAAAAAGTATCCTACATAATCATGTGAAGGAGCTCGACACAAAAAAAATTTAAATTAAATTTGTGAAAGTGAATATCTAACTGCAATTCCAAAATTTGATTGATTAAATCTTCATATTCTATTTTCTCTAACTCAAATTAAGAATGACTAGCCAAAAGGAGCAAATTAGATTTGGAGGGAGCACTGGGATTGGGATGAGGTGCTATTATTAGAAATTGAAAATTAATGACAACATCAGAGTAATTAAGTAGTAATACCTTTGGAAGATTAGTCTAAATCTTTTTTTTTTTAATATTGTTAGGCTAATTATATTCAGATATACATTAATTATCCCAAAATATCTCACTTTGATAATTAAGAATGTGAACAGCTAGCCAGTAGTCTCTCTCGTGCCATGGCAGCAATATCAATAATAATCAATAATAATAATAATAATAATACCACGTTTATTTGACATAAAAATGTTGACGACTTCCCCGGCCCATGATTTAAAGTTTTAAACTACTATTAGGCATTATAGGAAATTTAATACAAATTATTTGACTCGGTTTTCATTCAAATAAGTATCTCCCAATAAGATAATTATGGCAGGCTAACTACATGTGTTTCACATGTAAAATAATTGTTTGAACTTAAAAAGTATTTTCATGTCATTATATATAAATATCTAATTCACATGATCACAATTGATCATTAAATTTAAATCTATTGATTTAATATAATTTACATGTACATGCAATTTAAAATGTCTAGAAGAATGTTTCATTTCTTAAAACAATGCGCCTTTTTTAGTTTAATTATATGGCGTGATGATAATTATAAAATAAACTCTAACTGGCTCGAATCTAGTTTGATCATATTATAAATTAAGTGTTTGTATACATATTGGATCACAAAATTACATAAAGAACATGAAAATTCGGAGAGTATCCAATATCAAAATTCAATAACTGGTTCGAAAGCAATCCACAAACAGAGTTGTATGGCCGATAATAAGGGTAAAATCGAAATTTATCAAAAATAGCAAAAAAATTCCCAAAGTTAAATTGCATCAAAATAAGAAATAAATAATTGGCTTGTCAAAAACTTGGTCTAAAACGAGTTCAAATCGACTTTTGAAATAATGAAAAAAATTACAATATACTAGAATCAACATTTTGAAAAATCGATTATCTTATTTTTTGCGCTAATCTTCCAATCAAGTTATTTCAAAATTTTGTTTGTCTTGAATCCCCTACATCACATATCTTATATTAAGCCATATTTTTTATTTTTTCAATTTGTCAAGGGTATTCAGGTCTTGAGTATGATCTAATCTCTTTTGAGGCACATCAAATACATTATATGAAATCTTTTTCAGCAAAAATCCAAATTTGAATTCACCACATTGTAGGAATTAATATCATTTTATTTTATCAATCACTCATTTGTATATGAAACCATATATATGTACATAATTGGGGTAGTTATCCTGCTAAAAGCAAAATAAGATGGAGTATTAAATTTTAGTAACAATTTAGTAGTTGTCACACTTGTACACACATACAATAATATATATATAAGCATATCCTAACTTCAAAGTGACTGAGGTGCAACTTCTATTGACTTTGTTGAAATATTTTATTATGTGTGATATAAAATTTATCTATTAAAAGTGTGAAACCATGTATGTACTTGTTAATAAACCCGTGTGATGGGTACGTAACACAAAAAGGTGAGTAAAGTATTGGGAAAATTGTTTTTTTATATGATAGGTTAATTTGTACTTTTGGTATCACGGAAAACGTAAATGCAAATTTGATATCATAATATAAGTTTTTATTGTGATTTCGGTACCAAATTCAATTTTTTTACAAAGTTCTCGACAATTTACCTCCAATGACATGCATAATGTTCAATTTACTCCTTTTTAATTTGAAAAAAAATAAATGTACCCCCTTGTAAAAAATTTAATGATGCAATTTACTCCCTTCAGCAGGAGAGTGTAACTCACTTGTCGATATTGAGAGTAGACATGCAAACTATTTTATAACATGGGGGGATAAATAGCCAGATTTATCATAACACAGGGGGTAAAATGCCATATTATCATAATAAAAGTGGATAAAGTGCCGCCTATAAAAATATTAGGGAGGTGATGTGAAACTTTACAAAATTTCAGGGGGGTAAAATGCTCTTTTTTAAATCACGAGGGGGTAAATTGAATATTATGCGGGTTAAATTATCACTAACTTTGGCAAAAAATTGAGTTTGGTACCAAAGCTGCAGTGAAAACCTATCATATAGTATGATTACAAATTGAGTTTGATATGATAAAAAAAATTACATATTTACATTGTAAATATAATATACTTGTTTTAAGATTGTACTCCAGGATCTGGGCAACAAAATTTCGCCAATATAATCCCACATCAATTTTTAACAGCTCAAAATGTTGAATTTTTTTCTCAAGTTTCCTATTTTGCTGGAAAAAAACAAAAGTACCTATCTCCAAAATACATTCTAATCAAAGCATGACTCACATCCAATTAGTATTCTTTAAGATTAAAATGGTTGCAATCAAATTACATTTAAATAATTTAATTAAAAACATCAGGTTTATTAGGATATATTTATTAAATTATTAGAGAAATGTTATCTCTGGTCCTATATATATATTACTAACATATAAGAGCCGATGGGCTCTATTCTACAGTGCAATTTTCGAGCTGCTTATAGGTTACTGTTCACGCCTCCTTTTCCTTTTTTTTTTTTTTTTTTCGTCCGAGATCAAAACGACGCCGTTTTGATCCAGGATTTTTTTTTTTTTTGCCCTAAATAAAAAATTGTTCTCGTGAGTTATTCTTTTTCCTTTCCAGCTTCTCCCTCACACTCCACCTCCTGCTTCCTGCATTTTATTGATTCCTTCAAATTTGGTCCCCTATTTCACATGGGATGCTCTTAATTTCTTCCAAAGTATTTGCTTTCAGTCAATGCCTTGGATTGTTTATTTGTTTTCACCGCCTTCAAGTAACGGTCGGATTGCTTCTACGAATGCTTAATTATCTTCTGCCTGCCCACGTGTGTTGTACTCATGTTTCTACTGTGTTGTACCAGGTAAAATCTTTGACTCTTTTCCTTTGCCTCAGCTTTACCACTTGCTTTGGAAATTGTTGCACTTGATGTTCGAGATTATTTACATATCACAATTTCACTTTCACTTTAGTGTTCTTCTGTTTTCATCGCTTTGTTATTTCTGTATGCAGTCTATCTCTTAAAGTTACCTGCTGATTTCTTGTTTCTTTAGTAAAGTATTGTTCTTCCTGTTCTTTATTTTCTAATATATCTTCATTGTTTTGCATAGGTGGTATTAGTTGGGTTGTTTTCTGTGTTATTGGTTATTCACTTTAAAATTTTTTTTTAATTGTCAAAATTATCAAATCAATAGCTCATTTGTATGTTTGGTAGAGCTCTATAATTTTCTTTCGCAACTAATATTCTGTTATTTGATCTTTTCCTTAGGTTCGTCGTTCCTCTTCTTCCGACCAGAAACTTTACAGGTACGTGTTTAGTATTTCTGGTCCTTTGTTTATTTTATGTGGTTATGAAACGTTTTCTCAAGGTATTTATCATTTTTTTCTGTGTATTCTTTTTCTCTTGTGATCATTGTCTTATTGTCGATTGCTGTCAAGTCGGGACTCTAGGTATCTTGCCATTTTAATTTATCAGTAAATCATGAGCGAATTACCTGTGCTCTGTTAAAGTACTTTTGCCATAACAACATGAAATCTGATGTTGTCTTGGTTTACTTTACATACTCATAAGAGCCGTGTTTTTATGTAGCCATTTCACAGTGAATTCCAAGTAGCTTTGGTATATTGGATTTACATATCAACTCCAAAAAAAATTGCCAAAATTTAATTCGAGTTTCAGCTCCCAAATACAGCATTGTTTTATTAATAAATCTTCAATGAATTATTTATATGTGCATAAGCAACAGCATGGATATTAAAGTTACCGATGCCTATTTTGGGGTTTACTATTATTTTAAAAGAGGGGTACATAAGTGGCCTTTGAAAGAGCATAGATTGTAAGAACTCATGAAATGACCTAATAATGTTTTTGTATAGGGTTTTGTCAGGTCAACTTGAGTTTTAGCAGAATAACTTTCAAACTTGTATATTAGAGCTTCTTCCCTAATAATTTAATCTGAAGCACTGCTTTTAACTTTTTTCTTAGTTTTCTCGTTCCTCTTCTTCCGAGCAGAAAGTTTACAGATACTTATTTCTTATTTATGCTCCTTTGTTTATTTGAGGTGGTTATATGTTCTCAGCCTTATAATTTATTGTTATAATTACGCTTTCTTTAAGATTTTTTTTTTCTCTTTTTAATATGTTTTTCGCTCGTTTTTTAGGTTTTGCTCTTCTTCTTATTCCGGCAACGCTTTGTCAAGGTATCTATCATTTTTTACCGTGTATTCATTTGCTCTTGTTCTGCTTGTCGTATTGTCAGTTGCTGTTTATTTTTTTCCTAATATTGTTCTTCCTCGTGGTGTTCTTCCACATTAATAAGATTCACTTTAACTATCTGGACCTTACTTTGCTCCGTTTTTTACCTTTGATATACGTGCGTAGGCTTAGCCCCTTAAAAATGGTTTATTTCATGCGTTTTAGTCTGTGTATTTTTTGGGACCTTTTTTTTTTTGTCGTTGGTTCTACCTCTCCTGCTTTCTTCAAAGAAGCGTATTGTTTGCCCTGCTTTGGCCTTACCCATGGATAATGAACCAAGTAGAAACGACTTACGGACCGCTAAAGCTCGTCAGCGGTGTGCAGCTCGTTCAGTTCGGCAAAAAAAAGATCTTGGTCAGCCCCGTAGCGATACGATTGCTCGTGATTCTGCACTACGTAGTTTACCTCCTGTAGTTGCCTCTGTGGATCCTCCTCAGCTTGATCCAAATCACAGTTCTTTAGTTCCTGGAGGAACTTCTATGGATCATGAGACGAACAGTCAATCTGATTTGCATATTAACTCCTCTTTACCTGCTGCTGTTCGTCTTACTCATGTTCAGCCGGCGTGCAACTTACCTTTGCCGGCACTTCTTACTGAGGGCCTGCATGTGCACTCCGAAAACGCTTCTGGTGGTGCGTCCTGACTTTTATTACTTATTTCATGCTTTGCCTTTAGATGTTGATTGTAATTGCTTATTTAGAACTTCCTCGCATTATATTAGGGTTTGACTTTGTTTATCTTTGTATGTTTGGTAGGACCTATTGCTCCCATGGATCATGAACCAAGTAAAAAGGATTTACGGAACGCTAAAGCTCGTCAGCGGTATGCAGCTCGTTCTCAGCAAAAACTTGATCTTGCTCGGACCCGTAGCTCTATGATTGCTTCTGATTCTGCCCTATGTAGTTTACCTCCTGTAGTTGCCTCTGTGGATCCTCCTCGTTTGGATCCAACTCACAGTTCTTTAGTTCCTGGAGGAAATTCTATGGATTACGAGACGAACTGTCAATCTGATTTGCATATTAACTCCTCTCTACCTGCTGCAGTTCGTCTTACTTGTGTTCAACCGGCGTCCAACTTACCTTTGCTGCCAGTTCTTACTGATGGTCTGCATGTGCACTCCGAAGAGTCTTCTGTTTGGTTGGTTTGATTTATTTTATAGCGATGTTAAGTGTGTCTGTGGGAGCGATCAATGAGGCTTCGCATATCTTCGATGTTCCAATTTTATTAGGACTTATTCCGCAGGGTGTGAGATGTTTTGCGGAGAATTTCTTGTGAAGATGGGATATACGTTTAAGGTATATGAATAGAAATTTCTTTTTTTAGAATTATGTTATACATATTTGGTAGTGTAATGAAGTGAATATATAAGTTTTTATTTTTTTGCTGCGCTGGCATGTATTAACATTGACTAAGTGAACAGACTATTTTCAAAAATATTTACATACAGGATATAAGTTTTAGTTCAAACATAGTACTGGTATGAAAGTATTTAGGATTTTACAAAAAGGGATGCCCATGCTTTATACTTAGGCTATCTTATGTATTAGTATTAATACATAAGTTGGGCATCATTACAAAACAAGGTCGCGGAAAGTGGCTTTCCGTTCTCAAAATGTCGTGTTCTGTAGCATCAGTAAAGTGTGTCTGGTAAGTTGAGAGTACTCAAGTTCTCGAACTCATTTTGTGACTGGTTCTGTTCTTCATGTGCGATTCCTTGTGTTGTTATCCATCCTGTTTTTTAAGGAGCGGATTAAAGTTCAAAATTTTATTCGAATTTGCATTTAAGTTGAATTAACTTACTGTTGTTGTACTGCAGCATGTGATAATTGGAGTTCATGTTCTTCGGTGGCGGTTGTATAATTGATGATTGTTCAGTTGTGATTTCTTGGAAATTTGTATATGGTAGCATAAGGAATAGGGTAATCAGTGAATGATTGTACAGATAGTAGAATTGTATTGTAGATTTAGTCTTGTTACCTTGTATGGGAAGTTCGTTATCGAATTGAGAGACGTTATTGTGCTGAGTGCTTCCAAGGAATCGGATATCCTTAAGCATATATTGACTTTCCATTCGGCCTCTGTTCAAACGATTCCTTTTTTGTAGTTTTATCAAAAACCAATTGTTGTGTAGTATGTTGTTGATGTAATCAAGTGGAAACTTGAGGTTCTGCAATATAAAAGTAGGATAACATTTGTTAGGAACGTATATGAACGTGTTTTATTTGAATCAATGTGATATTGTAATTACCTTGTTGTAAATATCCCTTGATGTGGAGGCATCCAATCCAGTGATATTTGAAGCCTGTTCTCCTAGAGCAGCGATATTTAATGCAGACGTGCCGTCACAAATGCGTAAGCGTATTTTTTCCCTGTTGTAAAATTTAGTAATACATGTTAATATAGTGCACTGTATATTTTAATTTGAACGAATTTAGATGATTTTGATGTGTATTAATTTTATTCAGTTTAGAGGATTATAACGGTGAGTTTTCTTGCTTTATTATTTTTAATATTTTGTTACATTATTTTTTGAGTAAACTGATTTGAATGTGTACTAAAAAAAATTTCAGTTTCGAGGATGACTCATGGTGAGTTTTCTTGCGTTTGAGGCATATTCAAGGTGAGTTTTCTCTGCTAAATGGCTTTTTTCTTTAATAAATATTGTCGAATCGTGCACCACAGGAACACAATTTCCCCCTGTTTCAAACTTCGGTGCATAAACGTTCAATAGCTGCTCACAAAAAAAAAATTAAACCAAATTAAATCCCTACCAGAATGGTTGAAGGAACTAAAAAGCTTTGAGGAACCCTCAATCAGTAGCTACTTGAAAGGTCAAGTTTTAAGTGCTCAATTATTTTAAACTGGAGATTAAAGCATGCTATAAACATTAGTAATCAGCGTAAAAAAATTATTTCAAGAACATGCACAATTTACTGACCTGGTTACGGTAGATGATGTATCCCAAGCAATAGTAAATTCAACCAGCGGTGCAATGAAATTCCAACCAATACAGCATATCTCGTCACTGATTTTACAGCATCAAAACAGGGCAAAAGCACCGCGCTATGCGCGGTGCAGAAACACTAGTATATATATATAATCCAATCCGAAAGGGAACCGCCTCAATTTCAGCTAGCCACAAAACCACCTCCCAACATTAATTAGTTAATTAAATTCAAACCGACGAAGAAGAGTTTACTACTCTGTTTTTTCCAGAGCAGAGCAGAGCAGAGAAAATTAATTAATTAATAGTATAGTATAGTAGTTGGTAAAAATGAATTTGATGATGAAGAAGAAGAAGAAGAAAATAATTTTAATACCATATCCAGCACAAGGTCATGTAACCCCAATGCTAAAATTAGCTTCTGTTCTCTCAAATTTGGGATTCAAACCAATTATAATCACCCCTGAATTCATCCACACTCGTATCTCATCTCAAATCAATCCAATAGATCATGGGATTTTATCCCTTTCGATTAATCCACATGGGCATGGCGGAGGATTAGATAGTAGTCCTGAAGAAAAGGATTTCTTCGCGATTGAGATGGCTATGGAGAAATACATGCCACTCTATTTGGAAAAAATTGTTTTGAATATGGATGATGATGATGAAGAAGATGACATCGCGTGTTTCGTGGTGGACTTGTTGTCGTCCTGGGCGTTTGATGTCGCCAGGCGGTGCGGCGTTCCGGTGGCGGGGTTCTGGCCGGCCATGCAGTCTACTTATAGGCTAATTGCGGCCATACCTCACTTGATCCAGACAGGTGTCATCTCTGAATATGGTATGTACTATATATTATGTAAGTAATAATAATTCCTTCAATTAATTAATTAAAATTAAATCATATGTATGTATGTACTACTTACTTTAATTTAATTTAGCTCATAGCATATACATAGTATTCCATTTTATATCTCTCTCCTCATTTGTTTGAAAAATAACACTTTACCCTCTATCGTTTTGTAAAACTTTTAATTTGTTCTGTAATTTTAGTATTTTATTTTATTATGTATGTAAGTATGTATGTATACAAAATAATTAATGTGTACAGTAAGTACATTCTTAAATAATAAATTTATTGGATGGTCAACTTAATTGATCAGAAGGGAATTAATATAGAAATCTTACTTAATTTGTTAATTATTATGGGTTGTGTGTCACAAAAGTTGACTTATTTATTATAAAGTTAATTTGCTAAGAAAAGAACCTAGCTAGCTTAGCTCTCTTTGTATTTAAAAATTAATTAATACTTGTATTTGAGAGTATAATTATTGAAAAAGAAGTTTTGTTGAAATGAAGAATTGAGTTAGTTAGTTAGTTAGTTGTCTGTCTGTCGACTCAGGTAGCCCAGAAGAAGAGGAAAATGCAGCAATAATCTTCTCTCCAAATGATCCTCCCCTAACTCCAAACGGTCTCCCATGGCTAATCGGGTCTCCATCATCAAGAAGCTCAAGATTCAAATTCTGGACCCGAACCCTGGAAAGATCCAAAACCCTTCCATGGATCCTAACCAACAGTTTTCCTGATGAACCACAATCCAATGCCAATGCCAATACCAATAATCATCAACCAAGAATTTTCGAAATCGGCCCTCTAATAATGCAATCTGCAGGGATCATCAGTCTGTGGGAAGAAGACCTCTCCTGCTTGAAGTGGCTCGACGATCAGAAAATTGGTTCTGTGGTTTACATTTCGTTCGGAAGTTGGGTCAGCCCAATTGGAGAAGAGAAGGTCAGGAATTTAGCCTTGGCGCTTGAATCGGCTCAAAGGCCTTTTCTCTGGGTGTTGGCGCCCGCGTGGAGGCCCGACGCTGACAGATTGGGATTGGGGAGATTGGGGAGATTGGGGAGAGTGGTGTCGTGGGCCCCGCAAATGGAGGTTCTGAGGCACCCCGGGGTGGGGTGTTATCTAACGCATTGCGGGTGGAATTCGACTCTAGAGGGGATTCTGTGTAAGAAGCCGTTTCTGTGTTACCCAATTGCAGGCGATCAGTTTTTGAACTGTGAGTATATTGTGAACGTGTGGAAGATTGGTGTGAAGGTGGAGGAGGATGGATTTGGACAATTGGAGAAAGGGATTACAAATGTTTTGGATGATGAGGAAATGGGATTCAGAATTCAGAGCTTCAATCACAAAGTCTTTGGGAAACAAGGGACCTCTACAGCAATCTCTACTTTCTCTCAATTTATTCAACAACTTTAAACTTTCTTTCATTTTCTTACTTACTAACTTCTTTTCTATATCTATGTATCAATAAAACTCCGACGACTTGGATTGGAATTGGAATATCAATGATTGAATTTTCTTTACTTTTCTTATTGTTTTGTTTTGTTTTGTTTTGATTTTCTTTTTCTTTTTTTTTTTTTCAAAAAAATGAGGTCAAGGAGCTAGCTCTAATCTATAAGTTGAAACTAATTATTAAGAAAATTCTTGACTATATCATATTTAGGAAAAAAATTACAATAAACTTTATGCTCAAGAATACAACACATTATTAACCGTAAAGAGGTAATATGATTTCACATTTTTAATAATATGATAACTACCTTAAAAAATATCTCTTAGACCTAATCTAGTAAAAAATATCGGGAATAATTACATCCATTCCATAAGCAAAATAACTCAAGTTGTTCATATCTAATTTACTAATTACAAATAGTGGGTTTTTTTTTTTTTCTTATCTAGTTTATTCTTTTACTTTCTTCCAAAAAAAAAGAAGAAAACTATTGTAAATAATATATTATACTCCTATTACCTTTGAGTTTGTTTGAATTGGACGAGGCAAAGAAGCTTCATCAATAGGACACGCTTTCTTAGGCGTTGTTTGTTTACCAAAACGCGGTTCGATTTCTTGTCGTAGTAGAGAAAAGAAAAGAATGACGTCTCTCTCCCTATCCCAATCCAAACAACAAAACCTGAAAACTCCATTTTCACTTCTCCTTCCTTTCACTCCATACCCTTTTTAATTTACTATCTGCTTCTTAATTACAATTTCAATCCTCATCATCACTAACTATTGGGTAAGTTTCAGTTTCGCCTCTCTTTAATTTTTGTTCAAATATATGCTAATTTACGTCTTCTTGAATTAAAGTTCCTTATTTGTTGCTCTCTGTTTAGAAGTTTCTTTACTGGGGAATCAAGATTTTTGCGGGATTTGATTTAAATCAGTAAAAAAGATTCTATTTTTGGGATTGATTTAGTGAATACATATAATCAAGAATCATATATTATCATTTAGTTTAATGGATTTGTGTGTAGTATAGGTTGGTAAATAGGAGATCAAAAATCCAAGTGCAATAGAATGAGTGTGGTGTATGGAAATGCAAATGCGAGTGCAAGTGCAAGTGCAAGCTCGAGCTCGAGTTTGAATAGCAGTTCAAATGATACAGAGGATGATCACACCATTGCTGCTATATTAGCCGAAGACGAAAAGTTAAGAATTGATGGCAAACTTGGCAAGAGGCTTTCTCATTTAGATTCAATCCCGGTATATATTTTCATCCTTATCAGTATCATATTTAATTTTAGGGAACTTTTAGATTGGGGGTATACCGGATATTTATTTTAGCACTACGGGCAATTGCTTAAATATTCATCTTGAAATTGAGAAAAAAAAAATTATCGGAATCAAATACGTTTTGGCTGATTTAGGGTATGAGTATATAAACTGATTAGTTAACTGTATTGGCAGCATACTCCTCGTGTGATTGGGGGTATACCGGATCCAAATGATGCCACCTTAGACCATGAGAGGCTAGCTGCGAGGTTGTACTTTCATCTTCGCCTCTTGCATTTCTTAGTTGTACTCTTGAAGATTTTAGCTACCAGAAAATTTAGAAGAATATAAATATAAAGTTGTGGCGTACATTTTGCTAAACAATAATGATGTATTATGTATAGACTGCATATACATTATACAGCCATATACTCTAAATAAATAAAAGAAAAATATCTGAGTTCTTGCATATCTTCCTAAACATGATTTAAGTAGTATGCTTCATTAGTTTCTTTGCTATTGATTCTTAGTTGGAGGATCAGAAATTAATTAATATTTCAACTTGTAAATTAGTCATCTTATTTCATTAGTTACAGTGTACCATTGGAATTTGACATGATGTTTGGTTTTCAATTTGCTATAAATGCAATTATATTGTACTTTCTACTTTTTTTTACAGTTTTATGAATCTTTTCCATAATCTCGATTCTTTTTTTGTAATATCATAGCTATATATTGTCGGTTTCAAACTTTATTTAAAAACTTAAGCTCCTATATTTTTCTCACATAAGGAGTGATTCAAATACAAGACTCATCTTGGTCTGACTCTGATACCATATTGAATGACCACCTCATTTAAAAGCTTAAATTGATAAAGAGGAGAGACATGTAATAATACGAAATATTGGTTATTTCTGACATACCCTTTGAGATTTTCTTGTACCACTTGTCCTTTTTCGTTTTTCTATTACTTTCTATAAAGGCGTGTCATTTACACATATTAGCTATCACCAGGTTGGCAACATATGGTTTAGCTGAACTGCAAATCGAAGGAGATGGGAATTGCCAGGTTAGTTAATTGTTTTCTTGCATCTATAATTTATGAATTCTTTAGTAATGGATTTTAAAGTTCATATTTTCATTTCGGTTCCAAGACTGTCAATTTGATATGCCCTTGTTTGAGTAACTACACGAGGGCTATATGTAAGAGGATTAGGAGCGCATATTATAGTCTGCATCTCTCTAATGAATGATATAGTATTGGCCTTAGTTTTTATTTTATTACTACTAAATATTTTTCTACCTTTTTCTCACTCGGTATATCAATAATTAGTTGCTCGACTTACTACTTTACAGTTTCGAGCCCTTGCAGATCAGTTGCTTCAGAATCCAGATTACCACAAATTTGTAAGGAAAGAGGTTGTCAAACAGGTGCACTTCAACTAATATTATCAACTCTTTGATCTTCAGCTCAAGATAAATTAATTACAGTCACCCTTCTCTATAATGTGTAATATTTTTATTTTCAGACTCAAATCAACCTTGACTTGAAGATTTTATCTGAATCAAATCATATCATCATATAACATCTATTTTGAAATTATTTTTTCATGTTCTTATCCTGTTCACTTGCTTATTTTCAGTTGAAACGTCATAAAAATCTATATGAAAGTTATGTCCCCATGAAGTATAGAAGCTATGTGAAGAAGATGAAAAGGTTTGATGTGTAGATTAAGGTTTCATTTTAGTTTATAATATATATATATATATATATATATAATTTAGAATCATTTTGCTTGACATATTTTTGCTCAACCTATAAGGTTGCGGGAATGGGGAGACCATGTTACTCTTCAAGCGGCTTCAGACCGAGTAAGTTAACGATTTTTTAACAATTGATGAATTGCCATTTTGCTTCATGTACTTTAATGTTTATAATCTATTAAAGTATATGCGCTTAGCATTTAATAGATTGTAATGGCCACTGAGTTATTGGAGGTTTTCGCAGTTTGAAGCAAAAATCAATTTGGTCACGTCCTTCCGCGAAACCGGCTACATTGAAATTCTTCCAAAGGACAAAAATCCTTCCAGAGGTATACTTTTACGCTATCTTTGATACTTAGAGACGTCATTTTACTAAATATACTGTTTGGTTCTTAGATTTGAATGTGTAGAACGACAAGAAAAATATTTTTCTTGCATCCAATGATAGACAACTGAGTTTCTTGTTCCTCCCCCTTATCATTTTACTTACTGAACTCCAGGAACCAAACATAGCCTAACTGAAATCAAGAACCAACAATATCATTAAGCATACTCCACAATTGTATTTTTCTTTCCGACAGTATATTATTTTTCTTTCCGATAGTATATTACTCTCAATCTTGATTTACCATGTATCATTGCTTTAATTTTGTGCGTCTTTAACTTATAGAAATACGGAATAACATTTTATATAAATAGGTTCTGTAACCATATAAAACAAGAATGAGCATACATGATTCTAGACAGAAAGCCATAGCAAAAAATACTAGTACTACATAAACTTAGAAATTGTAAGTCATTTCAATATCTTTGTTTGCATTTAAAGAAGGATAGCCAAGTCTAAATTATTGACCTTTATTTTCCTGCTCTTTTGCAGAGTTGTGGTTGAGCTTTTGGAGTGAAATTCATTACAATTCATTGTACCAAGCCGGAGGTGACAATTTTTGTCGCATACTCTTATCCTTGCGTTTATTCAATTTTCATGTCAAGTTTCTGCATCAAAATTGCATTTTTAGTTCCAAAGGATTGAACCCTCAACAATTTTGGTCCCGCATTTTATAGAATTGCACTTTTGGTCTCAATCTCTTAAAATAATTTGCACTTTTTGGTCCTATTGCCCCCTTTCCATCCACTTCCCTTTTCTTTTTGGCATTTTTTGTTCCATAGAAAAGTGTATGTCTTGCACTTTTGGTCCCAAATCTCATGTTGATACTTAGTGAGCACAATCTTGCTCAATTTGAAAAGATTTCACCCATTTTATTTACTCCGCTTTATTGATTGATAGAGGACCTTTTAGAATCAGCTCATTTGGATGGGAGGGGGTGATAGAGTAACAGTGCAAAATGTTTTAATATATTGTCGAACTGTACAGTCTTGTGGGTCTAAAACTACAATGTTGCCAACTTTCCGCGTTTTATAAGCTTCAAGGCTCAAGCTGAGGACTAACACATGCTTTTCTCCAATATTTTGCAGAGGTTCCTACAAGGACACATAGGAAGAAGCATTGGCTTTTCTAGAGTTCGCGGCGGCATAATATCAACTTTAGAAATTCTGTAACTAGATGTTATACCTCATTACATCTATTTTCTTCTTTATTTCCCTCCTTTTAAATGATTACACTGTATCCTTCATTATTTTATACATGAAATTCGGGTACAACGACTTGTATTTGCACTGATGAGCGCATATGTATATTAATAAAGAGGAGTATATTATAGTTATGTTGTTATAGGCTTAAGATTTTTGAACTTTCAAATTTATATTCTTTTTCTTAAGATGCTGGTGCTTTCTAATAGATAGCTTTGATTTTGATCCTTGAGCTTTGGATTAAAGTCAAGTTTTTCTCAGAACTTGCATTTTTTTTTATTTCATTAATATCATAGTATAAAAATAAACTAATTACAAAGATTAGTATTAAATTAAAGGAATAAACACATTAGCGGGATTGAACTAATGACCTCTTGGCTACTGCCTCATCGACGTAATTAATTTTGCTTTATATCAATGAAATAAATTCGATAAATTGATTGATATAACCATGTAAAGGATATAATCATATGCAGTCCATTTGTGTGCATTTGAGAGCTCGTAAATAATATCAAAATGGGGGTAATTATATAGTATAGATGATCTTTTTGAATAGTTGACTAAAGGTTAGTAAGATCTTAAGTCAAGGTTATATGAGTAAAATATAGAATATTATATTGCCCTAAATTTGTTGAATAGGGATGGGAAGAACCTCTAATTAAATAACCATAGAACTCTACTTCATATAATTAGATCACTAATTATTGAGCAATCCTTTTGATAACTCATAATAATCTTTGGTTATTGATAACTAATACAATCTGATTTTTTGATTTGTCCATAGAATGTTTTATGGTAGTATCAATTTAAGCCCTCAATTTTTAACTCATGTCATAATTGTCCCTATAGTTATTTTTTCAGTAGAACTTCAGAACGTTTTAAATGGCGATAGAGAGACTCAAAATCACATTTTGGTTTTGGAGATGTATGTGGAGTATGAACAGAATTAAATTGTCCCTTATTTTGGCGATAGTGGGCCTATTTGTTTGGCTTTACTCAAAATTATTGCATGTTTGAGATAAATAAATTTTTTATATTTTCTACTTTCTGAAATAAAATTATCATCTTTCTTAAATTACTATCACAAAAGTCAAACAATTAACAATTTTATTTTCTCTAAGAAAATCTATAAACTTTACTTTGTTGGACATGAAGTAACGCAACTTATTTCACATAATAAATATGATTTAACATAAAGTCTTATACATTTTACATTTTTTTTAAAGAGGATTCAAACTTGGGGGTCGTTACTTTGTAGTGACTAATCCATTCTACTAGATCAATTACCTGTTGATTATACATCTTACACGTACAACCTAACTCTTAAAAACAAAACTTAAACTTAATTTATTTCACAAACCTCTTCTACTCTCCCATATTATTATTATACCAAACAATTAAAAAAAAAAAAAAAAAAAAAAGGCCAATTGATGTTAGTTTTGTAGATAGAAAATACGGAATAAGTTGGTAGAACTGAAATTGAGAAGAAAAAAAAACTGGAATTCAAAATATAAAGTCCATGTCTTTTCATTGAAAATCATTTTCTCTCCTAAGCAGTGAAAACTATTAAGAGTATTTTGGGGTGAACCAAACATGGATCAGAAAGTGCAGTGTGAATTCTTCCTTATTACGTCTGCCTCTTAACAAAGACAAAAACAAATACTAAAACAAAAAATTTTTTTTAATTAAAAACAGAAAAATGAATATATATAAATAATATACAAACCAAACCCCATCCTCTCTCTCTCTCTCTCTCTCTCTCTCATATATGTACGAATATATACATACAATATATACATACACACATATTCCCTCTCTCTCTCCCGTAACCGCTCACTGTGTGTGTATCTCACTTCTTTTGTCAGGTTGTAAACCCTAATTATCACAAGAAGAGGGGGGGAGCCGGGGTTGGGGTTGGGGTTTCATATCATCTCATGTAATTACAACTATTAGGTATTCTCCTTTTCGGTTAATTCCTAAATTATGGAGAGATCCGATGGAAAAGATTCAAACGATTTCACCGACCTGTCCTGCAGCTCGGTTTCTGGTTCGTACCTATACACCCATCCTATTTTTTTTCTTCTTGTTTTCGAATTTCGATCTCGTGTATTTTTTAATGTTTGTTTTGAATTTCGTAATGTGCAGATAGCGGTACGATGTTTGATGCGTCACAATATGCATTTTTTGGGAAAGGTGTAGTGGACGAGGTGGAATTAGGGGGTTTGGAAGATGAAGTAATTGGAGGCAGATTCGGCGGGGAAGAGGACGAGTTGAATGAGTATCATTTGTTTGACAAAGATGAGGTGAAGATATATAACTTGCCCTAATTGATTGGTTCTTTATTGATTGTATGTGTTTCATATTGAGATTTTGAATTTTATGGGTTTCTAACCTAGTTAAAGCATTGAGATTTCTAACCTATAGCATGGCATGGCATTAGAGGTGGTGGATCCACATTCAAAAGTTCCATACAGTAAACGTACAGTTCATATTAATTTGCTCATTGAAGAATAATTGAATATTCCAATTTCTGGATTTGCACAAACCATCCAATAGACTCTGGCATCATTATCTTGCACATGCTATACTAATTTTATGTTAAGTCTTTCACCAGTCAAGTTTTTAGTTTACCATGAGCAGAAAATAGGTATTACTATAGAGCTTTCTTTGTGTGATATTTTTAAGCTGTGCAAACATTATTTGATCTTCTTTCTCAATTGTATTTCATGATCTGTGTTCGGGAAGGACCGCCTTGGATAATGAACCTCATATATATTTAGCGTCTTCATGTCGTTGTATTTGTGAATGTAGCTAATGGAGCTGGGGCAGTGTTCTTTTATCTCTGCTTGTAGTTGTTTCTTATGCCTAATTTTATTTCGAAATTTATGTGCATGGAGGGCTTGCCTTTGATCAGAATTTTCATGTTTTTTTTTCACACAGGGATCGGGAATAGGATCATTATCTGATATAGATGATCTGGCTACTACATTTGCAAAGGTGAGTTGTGCTGGACCTGGAATCCAGGCTTATGTTTTCATTTTTGATTCTGGATTTGGATATTACTTGTAGTCGGTTGTTCTTATTTATGATATCAGCAACGGTTCTCCTTGAGGTACTTTTGTCTTGTTGGGATATTTGGAGATCATTCGTTTATGACTCTGACATAATAGACCCGAGCAACCAGTATTCTGGATATAAGATGGCTGTTCCATTATTCTACTTTGAATGCCCTCTGTATCACTTTGAAATGGTGGAAGGGAGGGGGGGTTGCTTGGCCATTTTATATATTTACATGTAATTTCTGATTGTTGTCTATCCCTTCTTATTTTCTTCTCATGATTTAATAGCATCACGTGTTGTTGGTAACTTAGTGTGCCGCATGGTTGGTTTTTGTGTCATGAATTTGATAATTGACATTATTAAATGGTGTTTCTAAAATCTAGTCAAGGATATAGATCGACTTTTGCTGAATTTCTGCCCGTTGGATAAGAAAGTACTAGTAGTATTTTTCTTTTCCTGCAGAAATACTGATAAGAAGATCAATCGTTAAAAAAGTACCGCGGGATATCCTGGAGTCCAACAATGCCTAGAATCTGTAAGGAGAAAATCAAAACCATCCAAGAAGATATTGCATACTGCATTGAACTAGAGAGCATGCGTTTTTTTATACAAATTCTACTGGAAGAATGCGCATGAAAAGAAAACAAAAAAAGAAATTAAAAGGGGAGGGAAAATATTTGACAATTTATGATTTGGATAACTAAATAAATTTGATCCATGAGTACAGAATTATTTGTAGAGTAACAGTCCAATTTGTACACCATTGTGATGCTTTACTAATCTTGATCTTGTTAAAGGATGTTCCATTTGAACATACCTTTAGCTCCGGGAAATTAAAAAGGATCCTATTTTACATGTTTATAGTCATGCCACTTTATTGCTAACTTCATTCTGTCTCTTAGATGCTTTTTTTGTTTGGTGCAGTTGAATAAAGTTGTTTCCGGGCCAAGACATCCTGGAGTTATTGGTGATCGAGGATCTGGATCTTTCTCAAGGGAAAGTGAGTATTTAAAAATTTTCTACTGCAGAGTTTTTTTTTTTTTAATTTACATAAAGTATATTCTGTTTTGATATTTTCTTTTCATTTTATCTAAAATGAACATCTAGTTTAGATTAAAGAATCACTGGCGACAACCTTCTGTGTTTCAATAAAGGCAGTTCTAAAGTGTGGAAGCGGTTCCATCATAAAATACCTTGCTAAGAAGCGCTTATGGGCACTTCTAAGTTCTGATGCTTTGACCATAGTAGTTAATGGCGAAGTGCCTGCTTTTTGGACTTGAAGCCGCCGGAACATATGTCTATTTTGACATTGTTGTTTCATGTGTCAAAGAGCGCACAAATAATGAGCTATAATGTCCATAGTATACCGAGCATGCGCGCTAAATGGTATACTATAGCGCAGGAGCTTTACCTCTCTACGAAATGCTCTAGTGCCCTGTTAACTACTATGGCTTTGACCTTGAAAATAGTATCATGGAGAACCATTGGACACCTGATAATGATGTCCTCATTTAGATTTGTTGATTTCTTGATTTCTTGTGCTCAGTGGATAAAGTTAATTAAAAAATGAAACATATTTGAACTTGGAAAATTTGATGTTTAGGGGTTCCCTTCTAAGTAAACATTTTCTTATTTGTTCTCGAATTCGGTATTTCTATATATATCTCTTAAATCGTGTAATGCATATCAGGATTTCAGTGATAAATATTGTCTGGTTCTGTGTCACATAACTTGTCTTGTGTCCATGTTTGTGCATAGATTTCTTTCCCAAGTGGTACTGATCATTAATGAGTCGTTAGGTGGATGACAGACAAAGAAATAACAAGATACTTCTGTTTCGTCTAGTAAGAAATTGATGGCATTTTGTACCCTTCCATGAGTTGAGTTTTCATCATATTGAAGTTGTTAATTATTGTTTGTCCCTGCAGTTTTGGTGTTGGAATGAATAAGGTTGGTTTAATCATTTTTTGCTTTATGGATCGGTTAAGGTCGAATTAAAATCATTTTATGCTATACTTATGAACATATGGCTCAATAGTTTGTGTTGCAAAATAAATGTAAACGAATGATGTGTTAAGAGATTGTTTCATTGTTGGCCATGCTATGTTAGTTTTGTGTTGCAAAATAAATGTAAATGAATGATGTTATGTTTAGAGTTTGTTTGATTGTTGGCCATACTATGTGAATCACTGTTTGAAAAATTTCCTCTTATGAACATCTGTCCAGAATCTAGAAGTTTATCTTGAACTTCTCATTTTCTATATTTCTCCACTCTATAGGCTCATGTTAGCAATAGATAATACAGATGTAAAATATGTTCACGAGGTTTAAGAACTTAAATCATGTTCTTGTATATGCTTTGAGATTCTTGCGTTTCTCATTCATCACTTCTTAATTTTCTGATTGTTAGTCTCTGATTAATATGGGTAATGCAGGTTCATCGGCTGCAGAATGGTCGCGCGAGGCAGAATTTTCTGATTGGCTTGACCATCATATGTCTGACTCCGAATGTTACGAGGAAACTAAGAGATGGTCATCTCAACCCCATTTATCTACAATGTATTTTCCAGAGTCAAAGCCATTATACAGAACGTCATCATACCCTGAGCAGCAGCAGCAGCAGCAGCTGCAACACTGTTCTAGCGAGCCTATTTTAGTCCCGAAGTCATCCTTCACATCCTTTCCTCCACCAGGATCTCAACAAGCTTCACTGAATAATTCGCATCATCTTAATGTATGTTCTCTTTCTGGAGGATCTCAGTCGCCCTTCTCTGCACCAAACAACTCTCCATTGTCTAATTCTACTATCCATTTGCCTGGTTTGCCTCGCGGGTTCCATCCTAATACAAACATGTCATACTTATCCTCCCCCAATATCTCTCGCAACAATCGACAGCAAAACCACTGGAGTAGCCATGCTGGTCTTCTCCACGGGGATCATTCTATCCTCTTAAACAATGTCTTGCAGCATCAGTATCAAAATGGGTTATTACCATCACAGCTAATGTCCCCACAACAACAGAGACTGCAGCTTCCACTTCAGCCATCATTAGCACATTTTTCAGCATTGCAATCTCAAGTATTTAATACCTTTCCTTCGCCATCAAATTTCAGCAGACATGGATTAAATGACA
The DNA here is from genome assembly GCA_003313485.2 of Penstemon barbatus. Lineage (NCBI taxonomy): Eukaryota > Viridiplantae > Streptophyta > Magnoliopsida > Lamiales > Plantaginaceae > Penstemon > Penstemon barbatus. Next base: position 104,356,585 of record CM064883.1, read on the forward strand.
AGAGAGAGTCAAAACATAAGTCAGGACAAAAAGGTAGACATTCTGTCCGCTTTTCACATCAAGGCTCTGATGCTAGCAGTCACAGGAGTGACAGTTTGCCACAGTTCAAATCAAAACACATGACTGCTGAAGAAATAGAGAGCATTCTTAAAATGCAGCATGCTGCAACCCATGGAAATGACCCGTATGTAGATGATTATTATCACCAAGCCCGTCTTGCAAAGAAATCTGTTGAAACAAGGTCAAAATATCGTTTTTGCCCATCCCACGCGAGGGAACAATCTTCCCGATCTCGTAATAGTACTGAATCACAACCACATCTCCATGTTGATGCTCTTGGAAGAGTTTGTTTTTCTTCAATTCGTAGGCCTCGCCCTCTTCTTGAAGTCGATCCTCCCCCTTCAGCTTGTGGAGATGGTAGTTCTGAGCAGAAATTATATGAGAAGCCTTTGGAACAGGAACCAATGCTTGCAGCAAGGGTAACAATTGAGGATGGGCTATCTCTTCTTCTTGATGTTGATGACATAGACCGTCTCCTACAGTTCACTCAACCCCAAGATGGAGGAAACCAACTTAGGCGAAAGCGCCATGTTTTATTGGAAGGTTTAGCCACTTCTCTTCAGCTAGTTGATCCACTTGGAAAAAGTGGAAATTCTGTTGGCTTATCCCCCAAGGATGACATAGTTTTTCTACGTATAGTTTCTCTTTCCAAAGGTCGAAAACTCATCTCAAAATTTCTTCTGCTTCTTTTACCTGGTAGTGAGCTTGCTCGTATAGTTTGCATGGCCATATTCCGCCATCTAAGATTTCTATTTGGGGGCCTTCCTTCTGAACCAGAAGCTGCTAATACAATAAACGATCTTGCCCGTACAGTCTCCAAGTGTGTTGGTGGTATGGATCTTAATTCACTTAGTGCTTGTCTTGCAGCTGTTGTTTGTTCCTCCGAACAACCACCACTTCGTCCTTTAGGGGGCTCTGCTGGAGATGGTGCATCAGTTATATTGAAGTCTGTTTTGGAAAGAGCAACTAACCTTTTAAGAGATCCTCAGTTTGCGAGCAACTTCAGCATGCCTAATCCTGCTCTTTGGCAGGCTTCATTTGATGCTTTCTTTGGTCTTTTGACAAAGTATTGTGTGAGTAAATATGATAGTATAGTGCAATCTTTAATTACTCAGAACCCGTCAAATTCAGATGTGATTGGTTCAGAAGCTGCAAGAGCTGTAAGCAGGGAGATGCCCGTGGAACTTCTACGTGCTAGTCTCCCACACACTGATGACGGTCAGAAGAAGTTGTTGCTGAATTTTGCTCACCGGTCCATGCCTGTTACCGGGGTTAATGCTCATGGTGGAACTAGCGAACAAGTAAACCCTGAGTCTGTCAGAGGTTAGCAAATGCATAGAAGCTATGAATTGTAAATGCTGTGCTTTTTATATTTGTTGTAGCACAAAGATGAAGTATGGGCCATGTGTACTTTAGGCGGAATTTTAATCCCTAAAGCATCTCTCTCTGTCTCTGTCTCTACTTTTGGTGTCGTTCAGTGCCCAAGATTTCATCACTCTCCCCTGTAAAGGGTTTATTTTCTGCTTACTGTATGAGTATACTATCTTACATAACTTTTGTAATATGTTAAAAGCTCTTGAATGCTTTTTGTGGAGAGCTTCTTGTTATTTGAATATTTATGTCCTGATAGCTCATGTTGATGCTGTTTGAGTTATTCAATATTTCCACCCCCCCCCCCCCCCCCCACTGCCCCTCTTCCTCTATATGTTTTATTTTTGTGTTTTGAGTGTGTGCGCGTGCGCGCCCAAATGGTGTTAGGTGTATTTATTCATTGAACGTTCTTTAAAGTGCAGTTGTGATCTTTCCTTTTTGCATGGATGTTCAGTATTGACAATGTTATATAGATTTTGCAGCGATGGGTTGTCTGTGAAATTAGCTCTGGAACAGCTGTTAACACTTTTGTATGTAATCTTGTTTCTGTTATTGTTATTGATATAGGTTTAGTATTTCAAGCCAGTGGGTTGGAGGCTGGTGGGGTGTGTTTATTTTGAGAAGGCTGCTTCTTCTTCTTGTTAGGGAAGGGAGTTACAGAGTATTGTTTATTTTGCTTTAGGTTTGAAATTATAGTCTGGGTTGGTTTATTCACATGGTCATAGTGTGTTGTACATTTCTGTTGTGACTTAAAACACATTATGCAAGATGGAACATGTGTACTCTATTATTTATCTTATCTTTAGTTCATTTGAGCAAATTATATTTGGATTAGAATTTGCTTAGTAGGCGAAGATGAGAAGAATATTACGAAAAAACCAATTTAAAATATTCATACTTTTCTCATGACATGACATGTGTAATATAATAATAATTTATGATTGGATAACATTTTTTGTAAGAGTGATTAATTATGCAATATTTGCTTTGTAATTGGATAAAATATTTTTTGAGCTACAACTTTTGTGGTAAGTGTCATATTGCTGAATTGGTACAATAATAATTTTGTTGTTTGGAAAATTAATCTAGTAAATTGTATTGTTGAGAATCAGGTCAGGTGTGTGTCTTTCCCTTTTATTGGAAAGGAAAGAGAAAAGAAAAACCATTTGTTTCCTGTGATCCCAGCCAACTATTAATTAATTAATTAATTAATTCTACTTTTTGTTGAGCCGAGCCTGTGAACAAAGAAATTCACACGCGACTTCCCTTGGATTAAGTATGATCTTTTATATTGTACGATTAAATTAAGATAAGAATACTAATCTCAATTACTATAGTATTTAATAATCAAATTGTTTTGGACTTGTTTAAAGAAGCTTATGATATTGATCAGTTTCTTAATTACAACATTTCATTATTTTCAACTAGGAGATATGAGGATTTTGTTGGTAGACTTTTCAAATACTATTTACTTTTTCTCAACAACTTGATACGAAACTAACTAACCTCTCTATCTTTATCAACAATCAATGCATTATAGCTCTTGCCTTATTTATTTTTCATTATTCAACTCATGTTTCATTTTCAAAATGAAGTACAATAATACAAAAAAAAAAAAAAAAGGACTATTTCAATTTGAAGATTGAGTCCCCACTTATTCTTACAAAAAAAAAATAAAAAAAAAAAGAGATTGAGTCCCCCCCTCCTCACCCCAAACAAGACTTTATACTATGTCAAATTTCACATCTATGTTGTACAAATACGTCGACACGAGTATGGTATGATATATATACAGTGATACGAGTTTTTAAAATTTCAATTTGAAGATTGAGTCCCCACTTATTCTTACAAAAAAAAAAAAAAAAAAAAAAGAGATTGAGTCCCCCCCCCCCCCCTCCTCACCCCAAACAAGACTTTATACTATGTCAAATTTCACATCTATGTTGTACAAATACGTCGACACGAGTATGGTATGATATATATACAGTGATACGAATTTTTAAAATTTGTGGAATACGATACAACATGGATATGGATGTAAAAAATATATTCATATATATTGAAATAGGTAAAAGAAATATTCCCCTATATTAATGCATATTGAAATAGATTAAGTTTAATGTAATAAGTAATACATCACCCAACTACATAACTATTACAAAAGAAAATCGTCTAGTAACTTAATACTAATTATTTTATATATAAATTTAATACTAATTATTTTATATATAAATTTAATGCTAATTATATATAAAGATTATTGTCTTATGATATATATATAACATGTCCTATTATAAAATGAATTATTTTCTGTTGCAATTGTATATAATACAAATTGTGGTTCGATGCTTCATGTTGTATTTAGCAATTGTGGTGATTCTTGAAAAATTCAGAATCTAAACTTGGATACGCTAAAGGAAGTACATGACATGGGCGTACATTTTTTCTTTTGAATTTAGATTTACTGACACGGCACGTGGAGTGTCGAATACGTATAACACGAGTAACCGAAAAGGATCTGACACTGGATTTTATAATATTCTAAGTATGATTGTATCATAGTCTCACACACGCATACTAAATTTGAATTGCATGCCAATATTTGCGTGTTAATGTTAATTTTTCCTAATTTCATGGCTTTGTTCATCCGTTTTATAACACTCGTCACCATTTTCCACTTCCTTTTATTACATTACAACTACAATTATCATAATCTTTCACATTTTTTTTCATTGACCACTTCTTTACTTTTCTGTCTACAAATATATCTTCCGTTTCCTGCAGCCCTTTGACATTTAAAGTAGTTTCATTATTCAGCATTTAATTCTTCATTCAATATTCTGATATCTTATTCCTAGCTAATCTTTCTTGGTAAGGCCTAATCGGTTTCTTTAATTTTCTTCTTCTTGTTATTGCATTTCATTATTATTATTACTGATCTGGGACTGTTTTCTTGATGAAATAGTTTGCTAAAGATTGACTTTTTGGTATAATTGTGTGCTATATATATATATATATATATATGTGTGTGTGTGTGTGTGAATTGTTAATAAAAAGAAAAAAAAAAAAAAGCTTTGGACTTTTGGTTGGATACTCTGTTTTAACCGATTAATTATGTGTCATTTTGTTTGGATCATGTTAATTTCTGCTTTGTTGTTGTACACACATACCAGAAGATTATTACACTAAAAAACATTGATTAATTATATTCAGCTGCATTTACAGGGATGGATTTCATTGAGACTAAGCGAAGGAGCAATTTCACTAGGAAAATCTTGTTGGCTGCTGGAATCACGGCTGTTTTTGTTTTCTTGTTTAAGAGATCACCTGCTCCTATTAACTCTACCAAGGTACACATTGGCACTTTTGGTCCCGTAATGTATGTATGTATGACATGTGTTGCTTGTGAGTTGTTTCTCATTTCTTTCATCTTCAGTTTTCTGAGCACGAGCCAGGTGTAACGCATGTCTTAGTGACCGGAGGAGCAGGCTTTATAGGCTCACATGCTGTTCTTCGACTTCTAAAAGATTCATATCGTGTAACTATTGTGGTGCGTAACATAACTTATACGTTGCTCATAAACACACCTACATACATTCAGGTTTTCGATTGATTCATATACATTGACAGGACAATCTTTCTCGAGGGAACATGGGAGCCGTTAAAATCCTGCAGGGACTTTATCCAGAGCCAGGGCGACTTCAGTTCATATATGCTGATCTTGGAGATGCACAAGCTGTATCCTTTCTTTCCTACATATTGATTTTTATTTTGTCTTTTTCGACTAATAATTAGCTCATTGTTGAATGGAATTAATTGCTTTGACAAATTCTAAATCCTTAACTTATGTATATATGATAATAGGTAAATAAAATATTTTCAGAGAATGCTTTTGATGCTGTTATGCATTTTGCTGCTGTGGCTTATGTTGGTGAAAGTACAGCTGAACCTCTAAGGTATGGTGTGGTTTTGTTTAAATCTCTTAATTTTATTTCCATTTTAATTGTGTTCTCAGATTAGTTTTGTGCAGGTATTATCATAATATTACCTCAAATACTTTGTTAATAGTCGAGGCAATGGCAGCACATAATGTGAAAACTTTGATATATTCGAGTACTTGTGCGACTTATGGAGAGCCTGATAAGATGCCCATCACGGAAGAGACTCCTCAGGTACCCATAAATCCATATGGCAAAGCCAAGAAAATGTCTGAAGATATTATAAGGGACTTTTCAAAGACATCAAACATGGGTGTCATGATATTAAGGTTGTTTGTTACTAGTACTTAGATTTCGATCAAAAGTTCTAAGTCGTTTAAAATATAGACCCATGATAAGCGTTAAGATGTGATTAGGTACTTTAATGTAATTGGCTCAGACCCCGAGGGGAGGCTAGGAGAAGCTCCAAGACCTGAATTGAGAGAACAAGGAAGAATATCGGGTGCTTGCTTTGATGCTGCTAGAGGAATAATTCCAGGTTTAAAGGTACATACATACAGACAGACATACATACATACATACATAACATTCTAATGTTGTATTATTAGTTTTCTTATAATTAATTTCAGATTAGAGGAACTGATTATAAGACTTCTGATGGAACTTGTGTACGAGACTATATTGACGTAACTGATTTAATTGATGCACACGTAAAAGCTTTAGCACATGCATCGCCTGGAAAAGTTGGCATCTACAACGTTGGCACAGGAAAAGGTCGATCGATAACTTTTATGACACGAGATCAAGATTGCAATATTACGTTTGTTTGTGTTTAATGTATTGATTGTATCAAATTCAGGTAGTTCGGTAAAAGAGTTTGTTGAAGCATGTAAGAAGGCAACTGGTGTGAACATAAAGGTGGATTTTCTTAGTCGGCGACCAGGGGATTATGCTGAAGTTTATAGCGATCCTTCTAAGATCAATAATGAACTTAACTGGACTGCTAAATATACAAACCTTGAAGAAAGTTTGTCTATAGCTTGGAGGTGGCAGAGAGATCATATAAATGGTTATAATGGTTGAGCTTTTCCAGTATAATATTGCAGCTCCTCTCCTCTCATCTCGTCTTTAAATAAGATCCATTTTATACTCTTGGTAGATAGATACACACACAGGTTCTCTTTTTTCTTTTTTTTTTGGTTTGTAAAAGGGAAAGGAAAGGAGAGGATAAGCAATCCTTTTTGGGAAGTTGATGTTCTGTTCCGTGAATTACTACAATATAAATAATGTAACTTTGTTTCTTGTAAAAACATATATATATACATGAACCAAGTTACTCAATATTCAACTCAGTTAGACTCATATCGTAAAGCCAAGATTGAACGTTCTTTATTATTACTTTCATAGCTTCTCAAGTTCAAGAGAGAAATTTACATTTACATGGTAAGTGAAGAAACGATCAAGCATAACTAAAAACTCTGTTCATCTCAATCAATGCCCTATTGTTAATTGATTTGTATGGGAAGGATCATCACCTGGAGCTAGATATATGAGCACTACAACAAACAAATACAGATTCAGATTTGAAATTTCTTGATATTTCTCTCAAGTTTCATTAATCCAATACTGCTCAACTTATAACCATATTTTTTTTGTCTTTCAAAAAGCTGAATCAATGGTTTGGCAAAAAGCATAAATGATCATAGGCATTCGAGCCAGAATGAAGCATAAACATCCCAACATAGCTCAAGTCAAAAAACACACAAGAAGTAAAAAGATTTCAGCTGTTTTCTATAAATAATATACCTCACGAGATATGTTCTGTGTGCTATGCATCACTCACTACCTTAAGAGTCCTGAGTATCACATGCCTCTCTACATAAGAACATGCCAAACAAAATTCTCATAGCCAAATAAACGGCTCATGAATGATGTCCCGACCCATAGTTTTATGTGGGTATAATTTTACAATCATGAAAAACATAGGTAACAAACACAAAAATGCTATGCCCAAGTGATCTTTGAACCCTTTAGGATGTGGGATTAACAATCCCAATACCACCAAAATATGGGCTCAATTCTATGCTTCCTAAGTTCTAACCTTAACAGATTTGTACCCCTACTCATTGTCCGTTCCGAATTGATTGAATCTGTCTTTGCATGCAGGAAGATCATTGTATTTGAATTTGTACGTCTCTATATAATTTCATTACAACTCATCGTGATTCTTGGATTCTGTTTTGTCTGCATCACCTGCAGTTTGGTCTTTTGAAGAGCTGGTCTCTTCAGAAGTTTTGTCACCAGCACTTTCAGTTTCCTTTTTGGCAGGTTTCTCAATTTTCGGCTTTGGCTTAGGAATTCTATTGACAGAAGCAACCTGCATTATCCATTGTTAAACATCTGAAAAATCTGGAACTAAGACATTCTGAAAAAATGAAACTAAATCAATTTATTTCATCCTGATTGCACAATGATATTACCATCACAATGTTACATCCAACTAAGATTTGTATGATTTAATATGTCAAACTTCACCAAATACATTTTTCACTTTCTAGATTAGTTAGTATCAGACAATAAATTCATGCAAAGTCAAAAGTAAGAATTTGCATTACGTATATTACCTTATCCTGGAGCTCAAAAACCTTAGTGTATACTTCATCAGATGTGAATGCCGGTGTGCTAAATCCAGAAGTCCTGTATTTGGTGGCATTAAGAAATTTGTAGAAGAAAAAATCTTAAATGATAGAGGAACAAAAAACACAGTATAAAGAAATTTCAGCTAATTTTATTACCAATTTTACAAAACCATCCAAAGAATAATAATGAAAACTGGAGGAGAACAGAAACAGCTCATGATACGAAGAAAGGATAGAACTTACTTCTTTTGCTCAGCCTCTTTCTCACTTAACCAATTCTTCACCTTTTCAGCCGCACGTATTACCTGAAACCAAAGGTGTTTGAACTTTTAAATTTTTGTTTATTTGTTATAACAAATTCACATTTAATGAGAAAAGTTATATTGTACCCAAAAAAAAAAAAAAATGACAAGTTATAAGCACCTCATCTATTCTCTCTCTTGGCAACCAAGACTTTTCTTTTTCCCATCCTTCGACAATCTGACAATTTTAGGTCACAGAAACAAAAATGTTAGAGACTTATTGGTTATGTAAATCCAGCATACTTCCAAAATTCAAACGATAACTAATATTTTTAAGCATTGCCCTTTCAAAAAATATAGATAACCAATATTCACTTTTTTGGTGAATTTTAAACAAGAAGCTAAAGATTGATCAAAGCAACACAATAGAAGTTCCCTTGAAATATCGGCACTCTGGTAGACTAAAACTGAAATTCAGTATCTTATTTAAGCCCTAGGAAATTCAATATATGACCTTTGGCAGCCAACATAACTTATAAGTTATAACAAATCCATTTGCATTTAACAAAGAAACCTATTTTGTTTTCAAACTAAACCATTAGAATAGTAACTTCTATGATAAAATATACAAAAGTAAACATGCAGGGAATCTGGTCTTAACTTTTTAATTGAGGCCAATACATTAAGTAAGCTGTGCCTTCTCAGCGTTTTATTATGTGTTTTTCTTGCGTTTTTGCAATCAATTTTATCCCTCTCCCTTTATATCAATTTAGGACAAAGTACATATTATCTATTAACACTCCAACAATGCGAGCAAAAATGTTAGTGTTTCAGAAACTAAATGAAAAATAAATTACCTGTTGCAGCTCAGTAAGGTATTTCTGGGCTTCTTCAGATGCGGCCGGTCGTGCAGTAAGCTCATTATGTCTACAGTAATAAACCATATGTAAGAGCCAACTTATTGACGAATAATGCATCCATTTAAATTGACTATAGGAGCAGACCTAAGGAATATGGGGTCACCAATAGCTTTCAACATATCAAGGCGTTCTTCAAATTCAGTGGCAGAAGCATCTTCACCATCAGTATATAACCATTCTTCCACCTGAATCAATGGATCATTTCAATTCAGTTTCTTAATATAAGATACATAACTCAAAAGTGCAGCCTGAACACCACGGTACTGCATGTATGGAGAGAGAGAGAGAGAGCAGACCTCATTAAGTTTTTCAATGAAGGATTGCCGTTCTTGATTTGTAGAAATTTTTTCGAACTCCTCAGATTCAAGCTAATTATATCAAAACAATAAAAAAATCAATTAGGTCAGTTATCTTTTCACAGGATTAACATACTAACAATTTGAAAATAAAATCAGAGACACAAAAAATAAACCATATATAAGAGTGACACCATAGAGTCCATAACTCAAATGTCCAAGAAGATGTAACTCCTACCTTGTCTTTAGTAGAATATATGTAGCCTTCCAGGTTATTTTTCAATTCAGCTGTTCTTCTCCTTTCTGCATCCTTCTTGTCTAATGCTTCTAATTTAAGTTTAGCCTGAGCAAAAGCTTCTTTAGAGAGAGGCATTCCAGGCCCTGTTGTCTTCTCAATAACCTACACGAAAGATACAAGAGTTCTCAAAACATCTGCACAATTACTACTAAGTACTAACTATTTAATGGTATGAAATAGTTACATAAGATGGTCAATTACCTTCAGCGCAACTCGGAAAGTCCTTTTTTTCAACTTCTTCTCGATACCAGGGTCTACAGTGCCGGAATCATTTATCCTGGATTCTGAAGTGTCATTGTTGCCGTTATTCGTCTCCAATTTGTCACTGCTCTCCTCTGAAACATTCTTAGCATCAGCATCAGTTGTGTTGGCAGAAGCAGATGTTGAGTTGTCCATGGTCAGATTCTTTCTTGGGACTTCTACCCATTCAGTTATTTCAATAACAGCATCTGCCCGGTCCAAGGAAAATATACCACTTCTACTGAGAGAGAAGTGCAAGTTGGCCTTGATTGGGGAGGAAAGGTTCCGAGAAGAGTACCTGGAAAAAATAAGGGGATTAGAGAACTCATGCAGAAAACAGAAAATGTGCTGCTTTGATGAAATCAGATTTCTGAATCAACACATTCTTACTTTTCACTAGCATCTGTAAGACCAGAGATATCATATTGTGCAAATATTAGTGAAGCACCCAGTGGCATCAGATCTTCATTCTCATAAGCAAGTGAAACTTCAAAATCTTTGTTGTGCACAACAGATCTGAACATCTGGAAAAAAAAACGAGATCAATTTAAAACAATGGGATGAAGGGCACCACTTTCTCATGTAAAAGAATTATTTACCTTACTATGTAATTTTTTCATCCTAGGTACGATAAGCTGTCTGGTATTTTCATCTTTCGAAAGACCATGGCCATCCAACTCAATCACAAACCCATAAGTTGAACCATCAATCATTCCAAGTTTACGGTTTAATTTGATTCCGTCACTTAAGTTTGCAGCATGTAGTGAGGCACCTAGAACGATAGCTTCATCGGCGTCCAGATGTTTGTCCAACTGTTTCCTCCCAAGAAATTCCTGAAGCTTAGACTGTTGAAGAAAAACACATGGTTAATTTGAATAATCAGTTTCTATATGCAATGAATGCTGAATCAAAAGGTAAATATTATAATGGTCACTATATGCAATGTAGTGAGGCACCTAGTTATAGTCATAATGGTCAATAAATGATAATCTTTAGTGGGGACAAACTAAAACTATAAGTTGAATTCAACATTCCAAAGTTACAGAGTGATTGTAAAGAAATTTCTAACAAAAAACTTATGACAAATCTTACAGAGTTTTATACACGGACACTCAATGCATTAACACCATATACTAATAAGTGAATCTGGTAATTTGCTCTGAAGCCAACCTGCAATTTCGGAACTCGGGTAGCACCTCCAATCAACTCCACTGCATATATATCGTCGGCTTTTAATCCAGAGTGCTGGAGAACTTCTTTTAGAGGGACAAGAGCTTTATCCCAAAGATCTTGGCAAAGCTCTTCAAACTTCTCTCGACTTATTGTGCTCCTATAGAAACAAGAATGAAGAAAAGAAACTTATACAGTATTTAAAATTTTATCTAGGGCTATACGGGCTCAAACTGTTAACCTTCTCAATAACACAGATCAAACTTATCATTTTCAAATGATATGAACTTTTTTTCAAAAGGATAATTTAAGAGGGGCACAACTAGATAAGAAACTAATATCACTTATTTACATTTAGATGAGATAACGAACGAGATAATAAAAAAAGAATCAATCATGTGCTATTTGCGTAGTAACACAAATATGGTATGTATACTAGAGGAACATGGGAGAGATGGCATGTGTTATTTATGGCTAATGACATGTAAGGTAGACAGAAACTGAGTTATGACATAATGAGTAACGAAAATATTGAAATTGCTTATTCAGTCTCTCTCCAGTCGCTAGCATTTATGACATGTAAGTTATTGAAGTTCACAATTTAATTCTAATACATTTTTGGTGGAAATTGCATAAACTACTTTTTCTTCATAAATAAACTAAGCAGCTAAAAGATAAATCAACCCTATCACTACTTCAAAGTTGAAACTAACAGCATTCCACATACCTTTCAAAGACAAACACTTTACTACAGTTAAGTTTAAGATTGAAAAGGTCTCAGTTGTATACAGTAAGTAGCAAAATTAATTACAAAGATCTTTATGACTGATCCTACTATTCTAATGAAAGACCAGAATCACATAAATAGAAAGAGAGGAAAAAAAGGAGCAGAATAAAATTGAAACTTGGGACTAACCTAAAGGCAAGATCTTAAAGGATTCGACAGAGATTGGAGCCATCATATATTTTATTTCTGTTCATTTCTTATATTCTTTTTTTCTTCCAATTAATAAATCAAAAGATCCGTTTCTACCTAGATTTTGCAAAGATGACTCCTAGGTTAGATGATCTACATATTTGTACTGATTATAATACATGAAACAATGTAATCTAATTGATGTAAAACAGCTTTGAATCCCAGATATAACTCATAGAATAAAATTGAAACTTGGGACTAACCTAAAGTCACGATCATCATAAAGGGATTCAACAGAGATTGGAGCCATCATATTGGCACTCAAGATTTCTTTTGTGCGCTTAACTTGTTTCTTAAGTTTGGCCATTGCCTTCGGAGAGGTTCTAATGTCAACCCCATTTCCAAGCTGTTTGTTAAACTCATCTGTGAAGTATTCTACCAATCTAGATTCCATATTCTGACCCCCAAGTTGTGCATCCCACTTCACATCCTTCACCTGAAACAACCTCAATAATGTCAAACTATCATCCAACCTACCAAACTTGTGTATGACTATTAGTTTGATAGGACAAAAAAAATGCTTTCTAATATACTCCAGGATAAACAATGGAAATGATGGCCTGACACAAACTTCAGATATATATGCTAATTTTATCAAATGCAATAACATTCGTTGACTTCATTGTGCATGACAAAATCTTTATATGCCCACCAATGTCACAGAAAACATTCACGAGTCAATAAGCAACGTCACCACCTCTTAAAACTAATTTTGTATATAAATCTTGTTTAACGATCAAAAAACAAAACTGATTTACCTGAAACTGATTAACGGAAACTGTTTTTCCCAACTCCTTTGTATTATAAGCCGAGAAATACACCAATGCAGCATAAGTACTGCTTGCCCCCATGTCATAAAACACCACATGCCTCGATCCATTCGAGAAGTCCTTATCAATCCCATACTGCAGAGCCGCTCCCGAATGTTCATTCACCAAAGACAACACATTAAGCCCCACCAAATCTGCTGCCGCCAAAAGCCCCCTCCTCTCCGCCACTCCCGTGAACGGAGGCACCGTGATCACCACATCCTTCACGCTCGTCCTCGCTTGAGTCTCCGCCAGTCCCACCGCATACTTCAAAATCATCCCCACCAATTCCTCCGTTGTGAAATTACCAAATTCGCTGTTAAAAACCGCCACACCGAGGGCTTGGTCGGAGATAATTTCGTGACTCAAGTACAGCGAGTTGAGGAAATTTAATGTGTAGTTGTAGGGTTTAGCGAGGAGGGAGGGGAGGTGAGAATATACTTTATTGGGGTAACGAGCGAGGAGATTTATGGATTCTTCGCCGATTAATCGGGAATCCTGGTGGAAAGCGATCAGATTAGGGGTTTTGCGTTTGGACATTTCGTTGATTGCGATTGAGATCGGGGGTTGGCCGGGTTTGAGGTTGACGACGGCGACTTTTAGCCATTCGGAACCGAGATCTACGCTCGCCACCGCCGATTCAGATCGGATTGAATTTAGTAGGAATAGCGACAGGAAGAGGAGCAATGCGCGTAACGTATCAGAATTCATAGTCACCATTGTTGTGGAGCTCTGAGAGAGAGACTGGACGGGGGTTTTTGTAGGGGGCAAGATGAGAGGTAAGTAACGAATGGTTGCGCGACACGTCAGAAAAGTAACACGTGGCGGAATTTGAATCGCGCTGTGATGTAGTTTGCCGCTGTTATAAGTTTCTTTTTCTTTTTCTTTTTTGGTAATTTATATTGGAATTGGGTTCATACTTTTTGTTCTCTTGGCTTGGGCACTAGGTACGAGGCTTTTCATTAGATTGGGCCTCTCGGGCAAGGTCCAAAATTGAAAATCTTTTCCGGGTTCCTTAAAGTAATCCATTGGATTTATACATAAGTAGTTATTTATTTAACCATTAATAAATAATATATGGATTTAATCCATTTCATGTTCATGTGGCATTCATCCAGCACCTGGATGGATTATATCCACCGGGGTAGATACTAATTTTTCTATATTCCACTATTTTGCTATTGGTATCACGACGCGTTCCGATGATATTTGTTGGACTATATTTTCTTGTATACTACTAACTAACTACATTAATTACATTCATCTGTTTCACAAACTAAAACAAAAAAAATTGTGGGTTCTTCTTTAATTTGGTTTTTATATTTAATTTAAACACATAATGGAAGTTCAACGACGAGAGGAAAAGAATAATAATCCATAGGAAAAATGAAACTCCAGTGTTTATAATTCTTCTTTCTTTTTCCAATATAACTTCTAACTCAAAAGTGTTGTTTCTTTTATAATGTTTACTTTGTGTTTTGCCATTTCTTAGCGAAATTGTAAATGTATAGTTAATTACATTAAAAAGTCTATTTGCTTACACGCAAAGTATACATAATATTTTTTTCTCCTTTTGCTTTTATTTTTAAGAAAAAACGATTGATACATTATCAACAAGAATACTTAATTAACAGATAAAAAAAAAAACACTCCACTAACATTAATAGTATTAATCTATGCAAGTACACACACTTTTAATGAGAATCAAACTCAAACAAATTGAAGTATCATCGGAACAAGATCTCCTCGACACATTATTTCAATTGATGTAAATTAATGGTTTCAAATAATTAAAAGATTGAATGGATTAGATAACAGTTTCACACACACACGAACAACCAAAAGAATCTAAGTTGTGCACTTCTAAACATTAGAATATACCGGAGGGGCATGGAGCAACATAATGCATAATTGAGGGTTTCACCCCCTCCAAATTATATTTTTAGATTCTACCCCCTAAAAGTGCTACTTAAATAAGTATTTCACCCCAATACGTTAATCTTAGTCCCCCCCTCCCTCTCCCCACAAACCAATTTATAAGTCATACCTTTTGATAAATAAGCTAAATACATCATTTGCACGAATCTTTAATATTTCTCTCATTATATTATGTAAAACAATTACTGAAATCAAACACTTAGCTTACATTTGAAAATAATGGAAAAAGAATACCCGGGAGAATGTCCACGAGATATTAAGGACCACAATATCATGCTACACAAACCTTATGTTTCTAATCACAATTTTCAAATGTATCGAGAACATCTATCGTATTTAGGAGCGACTTGTTTCAATCATGAACAACCAGTGATTTATATTAAAGCTATTTTTTGATGTCAGAATTGGAATTCAAAACTGATCCAAATAAACTAGTGAAAGTGAGAGAAAATTTTCGCTTCAGAAAACAAAATTGACAAGTGAAGAAATTGTTGAAAGATCAAAGTGTATATATACAAAGTGTATAAAAAATAATATACACTTTGGTCTACTTTTATAACACACGCGAGGCACACTATATTTGCGAGAAATTGACATGAAATGGATCGAGGGGTTGGGCAACTAAGTTTAACGGTGTAAAGTATTTATGTCAAACTTCAAGGGGGTAAAATGCTAAAGTGTGTAAATGTAGGGGTTGAAGTGCACTTTTTTCTGAATAATAACAATAAAATACAACAAATTACGTGTACAAAAGAAAAACCATATAAAAGTATCTGGAGTTTACTTGCACGATCCACTACACACACTCGTTCAATTCTGCTTATGTAATGAAATCACGTACGCATTTTTCCAATTCATTCACATGTTCAGAATTTTCCGCCAACAATCCAACACTGTGAAAAATTAAAGAACATGGCTTTGCATTTCAGCAGTGCCTGCTCCTCTGCTTTAACTTTGAGTAAGGTTCCTACAGTTAGAGCCGTAGCTTCTAACCAGAGCAGTACTGCTGTGAAGACTGCGGGTGAAGAAAAACTGAAGCTGGGTGGTTCCGAATTGAAGGTAACAAGGCTTGGAATTGGAGCTTGGTCGTGGGGCGACACCAGTTACTGGAACAACTTTGATTGGGATGGTAATTTTTTAAAAATTTCACAATCATATTTTGCATGTAATGTGTTTGTGTAAATGTCTGATTCATATGATAAAAAAAACAGACAGGAAACTAAAGGCTGCTAAATCCGCGTTTGATGCCAGTATTGATTCTGGTATTACATTCTTTGATACTGCTGAGGTTTATGGCTCGAAGGTAGGAAGTGATATTTAATTTGTTGGTTTAATATGATTTAATGACAATATGGGTCTCTATGAATTGATAATTTTCTGTGTTTTCAGATGTCATTGGGTGCTATAAGTTCTGAAACACTATTGGGAAGGTATATTTTGAAATAAAATACAATAATTTAGAGTTTTCCATCATTTTACACCGTTTGAGATTGAGTTACATTTTTTGTTAAGATTCATTGAAGAAAGGAAAGTGAAAAACCCAGAAGTTGAGGTTGCTGTTGCTACTAAGTATGCAGCTTTACCATGGAGACTTGGTCGGGAGAGTGTAGTTTCAGCCTTGAAGGATTCTTTATATCGTCTTGGATTGTCTTCGGTGGACCTATATCAGCTCCACTGGTTTGTTTATTAGTCTTTGCTCTAGTTTACATGTAGTTTTTGTTGAATGTGCATTTGTATTGATCGATTTCTTTTCTTATAAAAATTTCAGGCCTGGTATTTGGGGGAATGAAGGTTGTTGATGGCTATTTCATCGTCTTATCTAATGATTTTTATAGTTAAGTATGAAACTATGTATATTTAAGTTTAAGAGTGGCTTAGCAATTTGGCATCGTTTCTTATAGGATACATTGATGGTCTAGCGGATGCAGTGGAGCAGGGTCTCGTGAAGGCTGTTGGAGTATCGAACTATAGTGGTACATTTCCTGTAAATCTTGATAATAATATTCTTCTGTGGAATACGGTTTGGTTATTA
The DNA here is from genome assembly GCA_003313485.2 of Penstemon barbatus. Lineage (NCBI taxonomy): Eukaryota > Viridiplantae > Streptophyta > Magnoliopsida > Lamiales > Plantaginaceae > Penstemon > Penstemon barbatus. The sequence goes on from CM064883.1 coordinate 104,373,514, forward strand.
TATGTATGATATCGATGCTAATACTCTTAGTACGTGTTTGGTAGTTTTGATGGAGTGAGAGAAGCACATTCATCTCACTTTGTTTTTTATTTTAATGTTTGGTGTATGAGATAAAAGACACGGAAGCGCCTGAGAAAATTATTGAAATCCAACAATATGCATGTAACTTGTGAGATTATAATCTCGCCTCTCGGGGTTACATTATAGCTGAGGTGGTTTTAATTGAGAAAAAATATTAAATGTCTTGAACGCTACAAGGTAAAATACTCAATTCCCCTATTAGAGTTGCACGTATGTAGCCCTATTCCCCCAAACTACACCCACTGAAATCTATGCTACAAATATTCTTAGGTGCCAAATGTATGGTAGTTTTATATCATCTGTCCATTTATCTCATATTTATATAATTTTCATAATCGTAATCGCTTGTACCAATCGTGTTGAGACTTCTCTGACTTCTGAAGTGTAATATTTTGTAGAAGAATACTGCACTGTTTCAGTGCTTTTCGCCGTCAAATTCTCCATGATGTCCTTTTAACCTCTTTGTTTTGCATCCAAAGTTTAGGAAATAGCGGAAACGATTGGAAGAGTTTATTATTGTTGAAATGACTTCTTAACCACCCAATTTTTTTCCTGGCTTAACTTTGAATCTCAATCTTAAATTCAATTGGGAGGTCTATAGAGGCACTCGATGAAACATCAAGAACACTTGTTTGTATAGTTATTTATTTATGACTTAATGGATGAATCTGATTAATTTCCTGTTTATTCTTCCATTAATTTTTTTTTTTATAATTGATTACACAAGTTGTTTCTGAATTCAGAGAAGCGTCTTCGTAGTGCATACGATCAACTCAAAAAGAGAGGTATACCTCTGGCTTCAAACCAAGTAAACTACAGTCTAATATACCGAATCCCAGAGGAAAATGGTGTCAAATCTGCCTGTAAAGAACTTGGGATCACCTTAATTGCGTACTCACCACTTGCTCAAGGTGAATCCTCAATTTCTTTTCAAGAACTATACAGTACATATTTCAGCTGAACGTTCTAACCCATTTTGCCAGATCTATCCAATCTCAAAGCAAGTCTATTATTGGTCACTCTTCATACAGTATTATTCAATCACAAGATAAGTGTATATCAGCTAGAATTACCCTATTAATTATTGAAAAATTTGGGATCTCAGGTGCTCTGACAGGGAAATATACTCCAAATAACACACCGTCGGGCCCTAGAGGACGAATATATACCCCCGAATTTCTAACCAAAGTAAGATTTTTAATATAATCTAATTTCACACCAAATTTCTTAATTCACTTTGATATATGCAGCTGCAACCTCTTATAAATCGAATAAAGGAGATAGGACAAGGATATGGTAAAACTCCAACACAGGTTTGTCCTTTTCAACTAGTACAATATAATGTATTGCTTCACTTCATCTCAATCTTACATGGTAATATTATGTTGTCTTTGGGATCTATTTAACATTTTATTATTGGACTGTAATTGCGAATAAACTATAACAAAGTGGATCCATTTTGGATTCATGTGAAGTGAGTGAAAAGCAGAAATGGATATAAAGTAATCATGTTATAGCTTTGAGTAAATCCTTGATCAAGGATCCAACACTATTAATTGTTTGCCTTGTTACACAGGTTGTCCTAAACTGGCTTATCGCCCAGGACAATGTTGTCCCAATACCAGGGGCCAGAAATGCAGAGCAAGCCACGGAATTTGCCGGTGCAGTAGGGTGGAGTCTCACTAACGAAGAAGTTGAGGAGCTCCGCTCTATAGCTTCGGAAATAAAACCGGTCATCGGGTTTCCAGTCGAGAAGTTATAAGCTCCCACTCAGCCAATCCAACTTATACATAAACGTCGATTACTTTTACGTTTCTATTATATATTATGATTTTTTATAATCAGATGTAAGTAATGAAACTCTTAGCATTTTGTATAGGTTATTGTCAATAAAGATTATTCCAATAAAAAGGAGAAGTGATTTAAAGCATTTTTTCTTTTTACGATTTTCCAGAATCTATTTAAGAAGTGGCTCAAGATGTGTAGTAGAGAGAGGGATTCAAGAGCGGTCCCAAATGAGGCTGTTATGGTTAACCAATCATATTCTGATGATAAATAATTTATTGTGATAGAAAATTATACTATTAGATAAAATTATAAATATCAAAATATTATTTTTTTATAAAAAAAAAAAAAAAACTTAATTATAAATTTTTGTAATTCGATTATGTACTTACAGTCATTAGAAAATATTCTTTTACCCAATAAGAAAAAGTTTTCCTATCAAAAAAAAAAAAAATAAGAAAAAGTTTTAAGGCATGTTCTTCTTACCTCTCACTATCTGAAAATGCATTTTGAGAGATAAAATCTATGAAAATATGTTCATTTGACAAACATATCTAGGGCCATCTCGGGGTCGGGGATCTCCAGCGATTGGGGGCTTGGGGCAGGGTGGGAAACGGGGGGGCGGGAACGGGGCAGAGCCGATGCTCGCGCGAGTCCTGGCCGCGGCTCGGGGCTCGCGTGAGCGAGGGAAGAAGAAGAGGGGCACGTGTTTTTCACGCGCCCCTCTTTAAGTCAGGGGACGTCCCCTGATTGGAGGAAAATTTAATCTACACATTTAATTCGATTATGTACTTCACCCAAGTGGCGTCCCCGTTTTAATCTACACATTTAATTTAATTTAGGAGGAAAATTTAATTTATTACATACTAGTATACGTCCCGTGCTATGCACGGGAATTTAAAAAATATATATGTTAAGTAGCTTGTTTAACATATTAGAAATATCTATTGTAAGACATGATTAAAATATATAAAATAAAATAACAATATTTATATACAAAGAAAAATAAATTGTTAAATTTTAACAAAGAAGGATAGATGATGTAATTATATTCTTTAAAAATATATCACCTTAGAGTCTAGACATCTAAGTTACATAGGAATATTTACACACCATCAATGTTAAAGTAATACATGCATAATGAGCAAAAACTATGTTAATAATAGTTTAATATAACCGATTTATGCATGTAATAATTTACTTATTCTCAATATAAGCATTTTTTGGATTTGATGTAAGAAAATGAATTATGACTTACTTTTTTTAGCCTAAAATAGGTCGTCTCTTTGGAAGATGCGAGCATTTTTCAGACCAGTCAACAGTCAAAACAAATTTCACTGCACAAATATGTGGCCTTACAAACTTCGATGGCACTGGGATGATAAAAGTAAATGCACGATGCAGTAATGAAAAGACTCTCTCCCTTAACATTTTGATGCCATTTTGCTGAGTAATACATATATTTAAGTCAGAGTAGCATAATGATTAGTGTTAAATCTAAAACTAATATCAAAATTATATTTATACCTGGTTTTGAAGTATTTTAAGATTTACTTCAAAACATATATACAAATTTGTTGGGAAACATATACAACTTTATTTGGAAACATATATTTTGCTTGGTCATCGTATAATTTCAAGTTCATAGTTCCACTGCCATTTGCTACTGTAAGACGAACATGAAATCTAAAAGATATACATTTGTGTAAATGTAAGAATAAATAGTTAAAAAAAGGATGTATCTAATAAATCAATACCTGAAATTTTGTACAAACCTTCTTCTAGTTGGATATAAAAAAATTAGTTTATGAAAAGAAAAAATTTAATACTTTAAATTAGTCTTGACCACATCTTCACACGTAAGAAAAACCATTTTGTCAAACGAAGATACGCATGAACCTCTACAATTGACGCAATGTGCTTCTCAAATGTCGTTAACATCAATACTTTGAATACGTGCAATGATCCGAATTTTTTTCATCTGCATTGAGAAATGTCAAAACAATTATATTGAACTATGATTACAACGAAAAATGAGAGGAATAACATACACCCTCGTGATGTGATTATTTGGTGCCACTTTTTGGTTTGGTCACCCAAGTATTAAATAAAAATACTACTTACAAATTTTAAGAAAAATAACACAATGTGACAAATTTTAACTATAAACAAATCTTAGGTAGGCAGTTTGTTTGAGAATTTGGAACATGATTTAATATCAGAAGAAAGTTCATATCTTTGGTCACCCAAGTATTAAATAAAAAGTACTATTTTGATGCCATTTTGATGAAAACCGTATCGAGTATTTTGGTATGGTTTTGGTTTTAGACTTCTCAAACCGTTTAAAATCGTACCGTATCGAAATTGAAAAGAAACATGAATTAACTATTCAATTTTTTTATATTTACAACTAAATTTTATAAATTTATATTTTTAAATTTATAATTCAAATATTATTGAATACTATATTATTTATAATTTATATTATAGTCCATCATAGTTAATAATTACTACATTGCTAGCGTTCAATTAAAAAAAGATATGCTCTAATTTAACAGAATTAAACTTGTTATATGTTGAAAACTTAAAATTCAAAAATTCTAAGCAACAAATACCAAATTGGCAAATAATAAGTTTATTCACATAATAAAAACAATTGAAAACTTAAAATTCAAAAATTCTGGACAACAAATACCAAATAATAAGTTTATTCACATAATAAAAACAATTTCTAAAAAAAAAAGTTTATTCACATAATAAAAAACAATGATCAAATAATTAATCAATTAATTTTATTCAATTAGGTCGAACTATAGTGTCAAATTTGTGAACATTTTCTTTTCCAATGCTTTATTTAATGTAAAAAATAGTTTGTAAGATGTTATATTATTAATTTTATATATAATTGTCAACTATGTAATCAATTATATAATAAAATTTGCACGAAAAAGTTTGTTCGAAAAAACCGCAAAACCGTACCGTACCGTACCGAAATCGCACAAAATCGAGTTTGTTGTGTGATAAGTTATGTAAATGAGGAAGAAGCCATGGAAATTTGAGAAGACTATGGAAGAAAAAGGAGTAAAATATTTTGAGAAGAAGATGGGAAAAATTGAATTGTAAGTGGGTTGGGATTGTACGTGATTTTGGAGGTAGTTATATTATTAAGTAAAATAAAATAAGGAGAAAAACATGGGTTAGGGACTATGTAGTGGGTTTGAAGGTGGTTATAACATGTATTAGGTAATTAAGTAAAATAAAATAAATCAAAATAAGGAGAAAATAGTATTTTGGTCAAACAAATTAATTGAAGTCAAAGACCGCTGTGAAATATATTATAAGTAGATTTCTTTAAATAATTAATTGTAAAAAAACTTCACTCAAATTCCGATTTGGACATATCATATACCATTTTAATCAACTAACAGAGTAGAATATAATTCCGCAAAACCCCGAATAAATTTTATACTTATCAAATTTATTTTTTTTAGATGTATTTATTGTAGTTTTCACAAAATTTGAATGAGGAGACCATTTTGGGGGGAAAAAAAAGAAAAGAAGAATAAACAATTGATAAAGTTTACAGAGAAAAAGGCCCTACATCCAAGTGGGAAGTTGGGATTTCAGATATTGATTTGATGATCGAGCTAGCCTGTGATTCGCACACATGGATCAATAGCGGACCAATGGGTTGCTGCCACATAGACATGTAATTGCTGATGTCACTGTCAACCCTTATAACAAACATCCTGCGTGCAGCAATTAATACGGCCAATACATGATGATGATGATGTATGTATGTATGGCGCCAACACCACCAATAACACGTACCAACGCTTCCTCAACACCGATCTGATCATGCGTCTTTTAAGTCCTCCAAATCCAAATAATAATTATATACTTATAATATATAATCAACCAACCCAAAATTAAATCATATATCATCCGTCCGGCCACTATATAAATATATATATGTCTAATCGATCATCAAATGCAAAATCCCAATTTTACTAACTAAAGAAAAGAATAAATTAAATTAGTGGAGAATTAAGAAAATTATATATTCAAATTCCTTTTGGATTTCCTTAATTGAAGGACCACCCACCGTTGCATTGCATTTCATGTTTGAGGATTACAGTGGGCCGGTTTTGACATGAACTAACTACTACTGTCTATACACTTTGGGCCTAGAATTTCAGCCCAATTAAAAGTTTAAATATCTACAGTATTTATTTATTGTTATTGTTATGTCTAAAATAGCTTCGACACTAGGGATACTACTCTTTTTCTAATGCAAGAACAAAAACATGTTTATTTTTTATTTTATTTTTATGATTGACACGAGTCTTTTTTCAATAGGCTATATAATTAAGTTGATAATTTTGCATCTTTTCATGAATTTAAAGCAATGAAAACATGGTCTTAGCCATGTGTTCCTTGATCGGGCCTATTATGAATGAATGGTTGTTTGGTTGGTTGGTTGGTTTCAAGTTTAACATCATACGTAAAATGAATATTTTTGCATAGGTTCGATATTTCTTAAACCATACATAAAATTTTATATATATATTTAGGAGATGCACTAATTTTGTTTATGAAATCTAAATAAGAATTTTTGACATTAATTTTAATTAGTTTGCTTTATTTCCAATTTTAACGTTTTTCCCCTTTTTCAATTTTTATTAGACCCTAGTCATACAGATTTGACGTTTTATTACGTGAATGAATTTCTAATAATAAGTATATAGTACCTTTTTATTTAGTCAGTAGCTAGTTCTGTCGGAAAAGGAAAAATTGCATGCATGTTCCGTCTTATGTTATGTTTTGACGGAAGATCAGAACATTTTAATTTCCACTCTTATCAAAGAGGTGTGTGTATATATATTTCCAATATCGAAGTGGGATGAATTTAAATTTAATTTACCTTTTTAAGATATACATACAAATATAGAGAAATAATACATATAGTTTATAATATATACATACAAATGTGTCGGTCATTTGTCTGGTTTAAATTGAAAACTCGTGAAAGATAAGATTATAAGAATTAGTTCCAACCACAAATTCAATTTGCCATGAGTTAAATACATATATATATAATATATAGACAATTATTTATTGTCATATTTTAGTAGATTAGAGAAACAGATGGAGCTCATGTATGGAATTTCTTAGACACAAATTTATTTGCGCACGTATAATATATAATCTGGTCCTGTCCTGCCCCAGTGGCGAAGCTAGGAACAATTCTTTGGGGGGCTAATTTTTTTTGTCAAATATTTTCTTAATATTTTGTGTTTCCTCAATATTTAGTTGGTGACGATTAACGTGGTACATCAAATACGATATGTGAAAACGTCAAGCGATAATTCCAACACATATACCACGGGAACAGAAACTCTAATACCATCTGTGACGGTTCAACTCCGCGGATCCGTCGGATAACACTCGATTAATGTAAAAATAAAAATTTAATTTAATAAGACCTTTAAAAATTTATATTTTAAAGGAAAAAATCTTAATAAAATAATAATAAAGAACCCGAAATTTGTGGAGAGTTACAAAATGTACGTGCTAAATAAAGAAAAATAGTGACTCAAGAATTATATCATATTAGTTTGATGTTCTTGCACAAGTAAAAATATCCAGAATAACTGAATAACACAACAAACAATCTTTTTCAGGAGCAATTCGAATAGAAGTTGGGGCTAAATTGCAATAAAATCTACGACTTAGGATACTTTCATGTGACTTTTCTGGCTCAAAAAATCAATTCTAATAAGTAGGGGGGACTGGGGGAGCGAGAGGACAAATAAGATATAGGGACCTTGGGGGCGGAGGAGGGGGAGAGCTTCCCCTTCCCCATCCCAAACCTTCTTTCTCACATGTTCTTCTTTTTTTATTTTTTTATTTTTATTTGATTCTTTTTTTAGTTGTTTTTTTTAAAAAAAAATCCTAAAATTTGTGTATTATTTGAAAATGATTATTTTTAATTATAAAAATAAAACTTGCATTTAATTTAGTTAACATTATTATTTTAATACTTATGTGTTTTAATAATTTTGGGGTTGTATTTATCACCCAAAAATAATCTTTTTTAAAAAAACCTATAATTTGTGTATTATTTCAAAATAATTATCTTTGTCATGTATATAATTTATTTTGGTCAATAAATTATTTTGTTTTTATTTTTTATTTGTAAAAAATATATAAATTAATTTCGTTACACTAGTTTATTAAAAATAAATTATTTAAAATAATATGATACAATCATGACAATTACGTATTGAAATCAAAACATGTTTTTGTTAAGACGATTACAACCCTACAAATTACATATTGAAATCAAATATGTTTACATAAATACGATTACATACGGCCAAACGTAGCCATACAAAAACATAATTTTTGGATTGACATCTACAAATCGTATCTAGACGGTGGTGAAAATTTACAGATAGCATTATTGGAAATAATCAAAAAGAGAAAATCATGTGGCTCGAAATTTATAAAAGTATCAATGAAGCCCTAGGAGCAAATGAGACATATGTTCCTAGGACCAAAGATAGTTGTTCTAGTCGGTGGAAGAAATTAATCAATCCGGAGTTAGGTAAATGGGCATTGCACTCCAAGACGCAGCACGATTTCATAAGAGTGGCCAAAATCTTCTCGGTGAGGTAAGTATTAATAAAGAAGTATGCATTATTATTATTATTATTATTAATTAAATGAGTTTGATAGAATGAACCATTAAAAATTACTAAAAAATTAGGGGAAAAAGGTATTCTCCTTCCGAGTCATTAGAGATGGCCTTATAGTCATAGAACATTGAGATCTATATTTTTAGTAACACTATTGTAATTAGGTAGTAATAATAAAAGAAGAATTTTATCACACCAATTCATACTATTGTATTTTAATTTCAAGAAGAAACTATCAATTAAATAAAAAATAAAATCAACTTAATAAATCACTTGAAAAAAAAACTACAGTACATTTTAACTAATGGAACACTAACTTTGAGATAAAGGAGATTACTGGTGAACATAAGGGAAAACACTCAATTTATTTAGAGTCCTAATATCTATTTTATTTAGAATATTTCTTTATATATTTAAATGTAACTGCTTTAATTATTTAGAATCGGGCTTTTGGCACTTTACACCCTGAAATTATAGACTTTTGGCACTTTGCACCCTAACTTAAAAGTTTTGGCACTTTGCACCCTAAAAATACAATTTAGTTGGCACTTTGCACCCTAGTGTGTGTTTTGAAGAAAAAATTCATCGATTGAAGAGTATAATGGTTATTTTCAAATATGTTTGGCACTTTGCACCCTAAAAGTATAGATTTTGACACTTTGCACTCTGAAATATAGAATATTGACACTTTACATCCAAAAAATAATATTTTGGCATTTTCAACCCCGACTTAATATGATAATCTAAAATATGTTAAGAACGTCAATATAATAATATGTTAGATATGTAAACGTGTATTTTAGATATAAATTAAATAATCTAGAGGATACTTGAAAATAAAATGAAGACAATGCTTTTTTTTTTAAAACTAAATTTTACTAAGAGAAAATGTTAAAATAAGTTATTCTAAAGTAAAATAAATTTAGAATAACATGTTTATGATTGTTGTGCATAGAAATGACCATTTTAATCTCTACGTCGCTGACATTCATGAGTTTATTTTTTTTTAAGAAAAATCCATTAGGGTACAAATGTCATACAAATTTTATTTTAGGGTGCAGAATGCCAAAAAAAATTAATCGGGGTGGAAATGCTAATATTTTATAATATTAGGGTGTAAAATGCCAATATTCTATATTTTAAGGGTGCAAAATCTATATTGTCAATTTGCAAAGTGAAAAAAAAATTGAAAATAACTATTCTACCCTTCTACCAATGAATTTTCTCACTAAAACACACACTAGAGTGCAAAGTGCCAAATAAGTTATATTTCTAGGGTGCAAAGTGTCAAATTTTTAAGTCAAGGTGCAAAGTGCCAAAACCCTATAATTTCAGGGTGCAAAATGCCAAAAGCCCATTTAGAATCCTATTTTATATTCAAACGTGTAATGGTCCGACTCTCCGGGTTCGTTGGATAACACTCAATTAATGCAACAATAGGATTTTAATTTAATAAATTCTTTAAAATACTATACTCTAGAAGAAAATTTTAATAAAATAATAATAAAGGACTCAAAATTTGCGGGACTGTACAATCCCCTTAAAAGAATTTAGCCCCCAAATACAAACTTTGGATTCGAGAAGTCCGGTTAATGCTGTCGTTTCTCTTCCTCTAGCGCCCAAATCTTTTCTTCTATATTTTGATTGCCCCATAATGCTTTTATAAATGGAATTTGTTGGTTTCTTGATTTGGATGAATATGCGAACATGTTTTCCTTCGTGTGTTAGATGTTTCCGAAGCTCTGACGGTATTTAGTTGGGTTCATGACGACGATTAACGTGGTACATCAAATACGATATGTGAAAACGTCAAGCGATAAATCAGGACTTAGCGATAATTCCAACACATATACCACGAGAACCGAAACTCTCATACCATCTGTGACGGTTCAACTCCGCGGATCCGTCGGATAATACTCGATTAATGTAAAAATAAAAATTTAATATACTAAGACCTTTAAAAATTTATATTTTAAAGGAAAAAATCTTAATAAAATAATAATAAAGAACCCGAAATTTGTGGAGAGTTACAAAATGTACGTGCTAAATAAAGAAAAATAGTGACTCAATGTTCTTGCACAAGTAAAAATATCCAGAATAACACAACAAACAATATTTTTCAGGAGCAATTCGAATAGAAGTTGGGGCTAAATTGCAATAAAATCTACGACTTAGGATATTTTCATGTGACTTTTCTGGCTCATACATTATTATAAATTAAACCCCAGAATTACATAATAATAGTGGAGACCATTTAATCTCTTATAAATTCCCATTTGAACCCCCCCAGTTTCCCCTAAAAAACCTTTCTCTAGTTCTCTAGTTTTTCTCTCTAGAGAAAGAAAGGAGAATTTTAATTACTTGCCCCCAGCCCCTTCCCTCCAGATCAAGATCAACCAAATTTATTACACATCATTTTTAGTATTTTTGGAAACCCAGTTAATTCAATTTAGGGTTTCAATAATTGAGACATTTCTTTTTCAATTGGTTGATTGATTTTGAAGTTTTTGGAAGGGAAGGGGTAGTAGCTAGGTTTGGAAGACGACGCATGAGCGGGTTGGTAAAACTGGGTATCTCTTCAAATTCAGTCAATTTCGTCAATAAATCCACCACCTTTTTGTTATCCCTATTGTTGTTGAGATTGTTTAAGTTGTTATTTAGGTTAAGATTAATTGATTATTCAATTAATTTTAATTCTCAAAATTGTTTCGATTTATTTAACTGCTCCCCACGATCCTCTTTGAATTATGGAGTCAAGGGACAACAAAAGTAATCGCCAAGTGCAAAAAGGTCTGCATTCATCTTCGTTTTTAACTGGTCTTACTTTCTATTTTTTCTTTTGTATAGATTGTTTATTATTTCTCCTTTTACCCCTGGAGCTGTAATTTAAAGTTTGGTTTGGTAGGGGCATTACTGAAAATTTGTTTCTTGATGAATTGTAAATTGTTTTTAGTGAAATTAGTGAGTTCATCTGCAAAACCAATCTGAAATCTTATTCACTACCATAATTTGATTTTTTTTTATGAGATCGTGCATAGACAAAATCTTGTAGCAAAATTGGTGCTTATGCTAAACATGATTATTTTGCTTGAAAAGTCGTAAATTGTGGTGCCAGACCCTGATTTAGTATTTCTCATGAGACCCTACTGATTGATTCTATGTAACACAAATGCTTTCTCAGTACTAAGCCACTTGCATCTGTTACACCTTAACTATCTCTTAAGCTATTCATCACTCCTAATTTGAACTAGTTTTGTTGTGTTTTTCTTTATACAAGCAGAAAAAGGACAATTTGATCCCAAGTTATTGTTACTACATCTATATTCGAAATTCATGTTGAAAAAAGAGGTAAAAATTTCATATGATTGTTGTAAGACCATGCATGAGAGATTTTTAAATGCTTTCATTGGTTAAAGGCATGTATATTGCAATAAAATCTGGAGTTGGGCCCGTTGGGCTACTGCAGTATTTTTCACGAGCTAGTTTGTCAGTTGGCTACCTTCCGAACTATGGTTTATCTTGAAAATATGTACATAGTTTATGTCTTTTAACTCATTTTCCCTAGTAATTAAAAGGTCAAAGTTGGAGTGATAATATAATGTGTTTTTGTTATGTTGTCCAAATATAAATTTGCTATATCAAAGGTTATTTCTGAATTGAGTTTTTTTTTTTTTTTTTTTTTGTAGCTCATTCTTATTCAAGCTATGAGAGGAGATCTGTGGGTTCACCTTCTGTCATCGTCATTGGCTCTGGTTTTGCTGGCATTGCAGCTGCACGAGCTCTTCATGATGCCTCATTTCAGGTATATGCTATATATGTCTTTTATTATGATAAAAATATTAAAAAAAATACCAGTCTTTATGTAAGTATTGTTGCAGGTTATAGTGTTAGAGTCACGGGATAGAATTGGTGGTCGAGTTCACACTGATTATTCATTTGGTTTCCCTGTTGACTTGGGTGCATCATGGTAATTAATTAATTGTACTCGAGACATAATATTCTCTGTTGTTGAAATCTTCAATTATCATCTGTATATAATTGTTCCAGGTTACATGGTGTTTGCAAGGAAAACCCATTGGCTCCTGTTATAGGAAGACTGGGACTACCCCTTTATCGCACGAGTGGGGACAACTCGGTTTTGTATGACCATGATTTAGAAAGGTTTGTATTAGGACTTTGAACTTATAGCATGCTCATTTCAAGAAGATGTATTTGTTCTTATTCATAACATGCTGTTTTGTTAAGAATGAAAATTATTGGCTTAATGCTATGAAATTTCTGAACTTTGAAATATACTTGGCAGTTATGGTTAATCCGTGTCAACCATATGCCGTATACGGTCATGTTATCTTGCTTATTTTACATGGAAATAAAAAGGATGGTTTTTTGGATTATGTGAATTTTTTTAATTTCATTGATTGGATGTTTTTTCTTCATCAACAGTTTTTTTTTCTATTTCTTTTCAGTTATGCCCTTTTTGATATGGATGGAAATCAAGTTCCTCAAGAATTAGTCTCGGGGGTTGGTGAAACATTCGAGAGTATTTTGAAAGAGGTTGTCTGCTCTCTTCCTCTTGCTCCCCCACTCCCATACCATAAAAATGTCAGAACATAACCCTCAATCTTTTAAGATTTTTAATTGATTATTTTAACTATTTTTTTCTGCAGACAGAGCTAGTGAGACAGGATTTTAGTGAGGACATGTCCATACAACGTGCCATCTCTATTGTTTTCGATAGGAGACCTGATTTAAGGTTTGGTTGGTCTAAAATTGTGACTCATTATCATGATTCCTTTTTATCTTATTTTCACTAGATGTTTTAATAAGTTAGTCTGCGTTACAGGTTGGAGGGGCTTGGCCATAAGGTGTTGCAGTGGTACCTATGCAGAATGGAAGGCTGGTTTGCTGCAGATGCAGATACCATATCTCTTAAAAGCTGGGACCAGGTTATTTTCTCTTGATAATAAGGTTATCTTTGTGTGTGTATTAATGATCATATTCTTTTCAAATAGTGTGATCCAATTCATGAAGTTCCTTTAATTGATTTGCTTTCAAGAAGAAATATGATACTCATCTAATCTTGGGTTCACACTTCACACTTTTGAAATAATTTAGAACTCAATTGCCCATAGTATTGTAGTCCTAAATGCAAATTTTGGTATATAGGAAGAGTTGCTTCCTGGTGGGCATGGTCTAATGGTTCGAGGATATCTTCCAGTTATTAATACGCTTGCCAAAGGTCTCGACATCCGCTTGAGCCACAGGTAAGTTTTATAACCCCTCTCTTATAAATGAATTAACCTCTGACATTGCTTTTTTTTTTGGTCCATTCACCACTACTTAGAGTGACAAAAATCAATAGACGCCATAATGGAGTGAAAGTAACTGTAGAAGATGGCAGAACATTTGTGGCAGATGCTGCTGTAGTTACTATTCCTCTTGGTGTTCTAAAGTCAAATTGCATTAAATTTGAGCCGAGATTGCCTGAATGGAAAGAAGCAGCCATTACTGACCTCGGGATTGGGATTGAGAACAAGATAATTTTGCACTTTGAAAAAGTGTTTTGGCCAAATGTGGAGTTCTTGGGTGTTGTTGCAGAGACTTCTTATGGTTGCAGTTATTTTCTAAATCTGCATAAGGCCACAGGTCATGCTGTCCTCGTTTACATGCCGGCTGGGAAACTGGCACGTGATATCCAAAAAATGTCTGATGAGGCTGCTGCTAATTTTGCCTTCACACAACTTAGAAAAATCCTCCCCAATGCTTCTACACCGGTATTGTTTTGTTCTCTGTTACTATTTTGATTATGTTGGTCGGTAAAATAGGCTTGAGGATAAGAAAAATATGATTGCAAGTTTTAATTTTTAGTCACGCATGACATTGAAACCTCAATGATCCCACTCTTTACATATTCCATGCATTTTGGAATAAATAATCTTTGTTGTACTTTTGATTAGAACCAAAATTGCAAGAGATTTTTAGAAAACACAGGACCAAATGTGATAAGAGGGCTGGAATTTTGCCCAAACATAATTTAGTAGCTTCGTCCATTGCTATAGCAAAAAGTTACTCACGTCTGTAAAATATGCAGATCCAGTTTCTTGTTTCACATTGGGGCACGGATAGAAATTCATTGGGGTCCTACAGCTACGATACAGTCGGTAATTCCCATGATCTGTATGAGAGGCTAAGGATTCCTGTGGACAACGTATTTTTTGCGGGGGAAGCCACGAGTGCCGACTATCCAGGTTCTGTACACGGTGCATACTCTACGGGTCTAATGGCTGCTGAGGGTTGCAGGATGCGTGTGCTTGAACGTTATGGAGAGTTGGACTTGTTCCAGCCAGTCATGGGTGAGTTGGTCCCAGTTTCAGCCCCGTTATTGATCTCTCGTATGTAATTTCTTTTTCTTTTTTATTAGGCTCTAAGCTATTATAGTTAATAGCGCTGCTAACTCACACTGAATTATTTGTGGAAATTTAAATGTTTCCCAAATTGAATGATATGATCAAGAATCAAATCGTGTGTGTTGTGTTAGTAAGTACTCTTTGATTACTCTATGTCTTATGATGGAGAAAATTAATAAACAATCCTAGTCTTGTTTTGAGTGTGGCATGTTCATATTAATTAATAATATGGAATGGACTGGGCTGGGCTGGGCTGGGACCCGACCCACTTTTCTTTTGTGATATGTTTTGAAAGGATAAACCCATTTATCTTTATGTATTTATTTTTTTGTCAATAAACGAATTATTATGGACAGTTCCTCTCTATCTGTGTTAAGTTAACTTGCATTCTATGTGGGGGTGTAAATGTTATTGCTTTGGCCTTTGGATTATAGTGCATGTTTATTTATGTTTTATGAACATGCATATCACTAAAACCCGTTCGTTTGACATAAATGGAATTTGGTTCTTGAAATTTGATTTTTAGGATTGTGATTACCAGAGATATGATTTCATTATAGTGTTTGGGTAAAACTCGGATTTTCTTAAAAGAAAGTGACAATGTCCTAAAAATCAATTTTTTCAATGTTAAAAGAAAGTGACAAATACATCTTAAAAGAAAGTGACATTACTTTTTATATGTTTGATAAACATATGGAATGAAATCTACTTTTTCAAATGTTAACAGAAATATTTTACTTTTATGTATTTTTAAATAACATAATGGATTTATGGAACTTGCAATATTAAACCTAAATTTTTGTGAAATTACAAGATCATTACTTGAAGTTTTAATAATTACAAAATTATTGAAATAGGATGTAAATCCGATTTTTTAATTTCAAAATTTTAATTGAACTTTTTTTTTACAATGTGAGATAAATTACTTGATCAATTAATTAATATGTTGAACATTTATCTATGAAGGGGTAAAAATATATATTACGTTAAGTTAATTTTTTCATAGACTTCAAATAGTGGATTTTTAATTATTGAAACTTCAAAAAATAATTATTTAATTTCGTATAGAGTGTAAGTAATTATTCTTTATGTTGAATATTATATAATATACTAAGAATACATCAATATTTATAATTTATTAATTTATATATATATATATATATATATATATATATATATATATATATTTGTAGTAAAAAACATATGACTATATATATATATATGTGTGTGAGAGAGAGAAAGAGAGAGTATATTATATATATGGAAAATATTATCTTTTTAATTTTTACTATAAATTCAATAGGGAATACAAATTAGAATACCATAAAAAAATTATGGTTTCAGATTTCCAGTTTATAGAGACAAGATTCCAAGTTTTAAGGAATTTATTATCTTTCCCAAAATTCATTAAATCATCTCAAACATAATTATGTGATATTCAGCGATCAGATTAACAAACTACATAACATTCCTAGATTAACAAACGGTCCTAAAATATTGTTGAGGCTGACTTGGCCCTTGATTTTGGACCAGGCCCATTTATAACATATAGAAAAGGTGATCCTTTTTCGGCCAGCCTATTTTTACCTGCATAAATAGCATTGACCTTCAAATTGGACATCACATTCAAATTTCAAGGTTTTGTGTCCCATTTTATACATTTTATCCCAAACCTCCAAAACATTTAGGATAAATTACAAATATCTTTATGAGATTAGGTCTAATTACGAAAATTCTCCTCACATATTGGGTATTACAACATTTTTATGTGGTTTATCACCATCTTACGATTGACCTCTTATCTTTAAAAAGTTTCAATTTTGTCCCTAAGGGTTATTTGTAATATCTTAAAAAAATATTGGTGTTAATTGTAATATCTCATAAATTATAATAATTATATATTTACCACCAAAAACTTGATAATATTGTATAATTGCCCATAAGTTTCAATTTTTTTAAGATATTTATTAACAATTTAATTTTTATAATAAAAAAATAACCAAAATATCATTAATTATATTTAATAAATATAAGAAATTTTTTACACATTTAACTGAATAAATTATTTTTTATGTTTATAATAATAATTCAATAAATTTTATTATTATAAACATAAAAAGTAAATTAAAAAAATTATATTGCATTTTAAAACTTTCTTGTTATTTTTTAAAATATTAAATTTATTAATACAGTATAAAAATAATTAAATAAATTACTTTTATTTATAAAATCTTATTAATGAAATTTTGTTTAATTTATTATTATAAAAATAAATTGTTACTAAATATATTAAAATAAGGTTTTTTTAGTATTTCTGGAAACTTATGCGCAATTATAAAACAAATTCAATTTTTTGGTAGGACATATATAATTATCAATTTTTTTAATTTATGAGATATTAAAATTATCACCCAAACTTTAATTTTTTTAAGATATTACATACATTACAAATAACCCCTAGGGGTAAAGTTCGAACATTCATTGGTAAGGGGCTAATTGTAAGATGGTGATAAATCTCACGGATATTTTCATATCCAATAAGTAAGGAAGATTTTCGTAATTAGGTCTTACCTCAGGGGTATTCTATCCAAACATTTATTAAATAAATAGTTTTATATAAATTCATCAAAATTAATATTTGAGACGTTTTAAGTTCTAATATGATCAAATAAAATTCAAATAATTTACTAAATATAACAAGAAAATAATACTAAAATTAAATATTATTGGTGAATTCTTAAAAGTCGTTATTTTCTATTAAGAATTTTCGTGTAATTTTTAAATTTTATTTAATAAATTTTTGTTATATTAGTTATTGTACATTCGTCTTTTAAGTTTCCTTATTTATGATTTTAACATTTAAAGACACTCATATTCAATTTAAAAACTAGATATAAAATATAACATGTTAAAATATATATATCAATTAAACATTAATGTTTTTATAAACAATCTATCATTTAAAAATATGTTCAGCAGCTCAAAGTGTAAAAGATATCCAACCCACAAATATAAAAATCCCTTTTGAGTTATTTTTATTAGCAAAGTCAGTCCCCTATATTTATTTATTTTTACTGGGATTCTTAGGACTTGTTTATTAAACAAGAGAATAACACACACACACACACACTCTCTCTCATGGGATTCCTTGACCTCAACTTGCCAATCACTTTCTCAAAAGAAAAAAAAAAAAAAAAAAAAAAACTTGCCAATCACAGGTCTTCTAATAACATAGGTTCAATTAAAGATAATATGGATACAAAGTATATTATACACTGTAAATATTACGCATACAAAGATTCAATGATCATACACTAGCTACATGGATAGAATACGTGAAAAAAGTTAAAGAGTTGAACAACATATATACTGTATTACATACCACTTAGTTGAGAATAGTAAAAGAAAGGAACTTGATTTAACTGCCTTTCCCATCAGTATTCAAGTGATCCAACAGTCGGGATCCCGTTCAAATTACTTCTGGAGTCCTTCCGGCTCATATAATCATCCAAGTTATTGCCGTTGGTTTGAACAGAAGAATTTGGAAGATTAGTGCCCTCTCTGCCCATTTGCTGCACTTCAAGAGGAGACAGAATCTTGATATACCAAACATTGTTTACAAATTCCCTGGAATAAATAAAAATGCACAATTATAGCAACATATACAACAGGCACGACAAAAAAGCATTTCTAGTCCAACAAGACAAGAGAATCGCAGTATTCTGGTGCAAGTATTTTAAGAAAAAAGTTGCACATCTCGTCATTTCGCCCCTTTCCCATCCAATATTCGCACTTTTGGTCCCATTCTACAATCTCTGTTGCACTTTCGAACCCAAGCTGGATGCAAAGGGAGTGAAATGGAAGAAATGTGCAAAAAAGACATCAGAACTTGGGATCAAAAGTACCATTTTTTTAAGTATGGGACTTAAGTGCCGAGTGTCCTTTTCTGTGGGCTAAAACTTGCACATTTAAACCAAAAGATATTAGAGATGAAAAGGGTTGTGCTTACTGCCAAGGGTCATCACCGAGGAGAAGAATGTCATTCTCTCGGTCACCAAATACAAGCTGCCAGCCTGATCTCTGAGGATCCTCCAATAGGTCTTCAAGCCCAAACATGCGAGCAAGCTCGCTCCGCAGCTCATGGTAGCTGCTAAATTTGGAGATATCGAAAGACCTTCCAAAGGACCCTGACTTGTGAACCTATAAAAATTGAATCAACATTTATTAATATACAATAGTACATATAATGTCCATTTTGTTGTGGGTACAAGCCCTCACAACAATTTAACATTTTTTGTAATAGGAAAACCGTCTGAACCATGACCAAACAATGGCCTGGACAAAAATAGGCTAAAATAGCCCTCTTTTAAAAAGAAGAGTATTTGGAGTGACTTTTATATTAATTGGCTTATATAACAGTAACTAGACTATTATAGCTCCTTCAAATTTGAAAGGGCACAAAAAAGGGAACCATAGGCTTAAAATGTTTCATTTCTCAAGGCCAAAACAAAATGAAATGAATGCATGCTAACGAAAAGGTAAGGAAATATGGTTGCAAAGAAAATGATTATTCACCTTCACAAAGGTTCCAGGGGTTGGGTTAGTCTGGTCCATATTTTCTGAGGACTGCAAGTAACCACCAGATTCATCCACACAACTCGAATTAGTCATGTCCGAGTTGAGAGTAAAGTCTGTGCCAACAGCACTAGTAAACGTAGGAGTTGCATATGGCATTGACAATGATTCATTCTCAGTGTCACTGTTTCTCAGAGACGACATGCCATTCTGCATTATACCTGAGGAGTCTGTATTATTAACTCCAAACAACACATTGTTACCTTGGAAATCAGAAAATTCTCTAGTGGGAAATGGTGGCAAAAGGGCTGAAAGGTCGTTGGAGACCTTTGAATTCGGCGTCCCCAATTCATTTGAATGGGGGACTCCAAATTGAGAAGCCCCCCTGGAGGAGGTATTATGTAGAGGGTGGTCTAAAGCTACGCGTTTTGGTGATGAATGAGAGATCAAAGGATTGGGAAAGTTGGCCATGTGGGATGCTCCTTCGCGGGAAAAGGAACTTAGGAGACTTTGCATGGAATGATTATTATTAGATGAAGTATTCATATGGTTCCCGATGAGATCAGAGAAGTTCTGTAGCTGGTTTGTTGATGAAAAGGGTGTGAAATGGGATTCAGAGGCTATAATTTTTTTGGCCTGTTGATCTTGAAATTGTGGATTTAGTTGCTGGGATTGCTGAAATTGTTGTTGCTGATGTTGCAAAATATGGGCCTGAGTGTTTCCGGTAAAGTTTTGAAGGAGGCTTTGTTGAGAATGGGACTGTTGAGGTATCTGATTTTGCATTAGAGAAGATGAAAGGTGGTTTGGGATGTTTTGCTGAAACTGCATGAAGGGCTGATTGGCAAATTTGGAGGGATCTCCTAATGAATTTGTTGCCTCCTGGAGTGCCATTAATTGGTGAATATTATCGGGTTGTAAACCGAGCATGGAAGGGTCGAGTCTTGGTTGCATCCATGGGGAAACACTACCAAAATTTAACGATTGAATCCCCCCTTGATCTCCTCCACGAAGCCATGAAAGAGGAGAATTCATGTTCATATCACCATCTTTGAAACCTGAAAGAAACAAAAGTAACACATAAAAAAAAGCAGAGTAGAGTAGATCTCGATCAATTTCTGAGAAAGCAGACCAGGATATGAAGGCAGTCCAGAGGGCCATGGCCGCTTCAATCTGAGGGAAAATGGAGATGGGTACATGGGAAAAGTTGTCAAAGGTTCGATCTCCCACAAAGAAACTCTTGGTTGCCTCTCCCCTGCAGTTGATTCATCCCACCCAACCTGAAGAGGAAAACGTAGCATATTAAGCTTCAAATCTGTCAATCTAGTCAATTCCACCATATATAGAGCATTAGCTACGACTACGAGCATACCTTTACCGAGCGCCAATGTGAGTTTGGCCAACGAACTGGATCCAAATCACTAATGCCAGTGATTGTACCCATATACCTGAGATCAAACATACATGAACATGAGTGCAATTTCTCTATGTTTACTTTTTTGCTTGAGAAAAATGTAAGACTTTTTATCTGCTTTTGCTGCAAAGTTTGTATTTTCTAATGATAATTTGGACTTACCTACGAACGCTTGATTCTTCGGTTTCAAAGAGCATCCGAAAGCGCATACCCACAGAAACTCGTGTATGATATACTGCTTTTGCATACTTTGCAAGAGGTATCACAAACTCAGATGGACTCGCCCTGAAAATTGATAAAAACGGAAAACATGTAAAGAAGCAAGTTACCTAACAAGCACAAACATAAGCAGACGCTATAGGTCTTGTTCGGAAAAACTTTTCTTCTTTTAGAAAAGTAATTCAAGAAGCCTTAGACAACTACTTTGATTTTGGGTTTTGGTTTTTTTGATTATTTTATTGCTCTAGCAGAAGCTGAAGCATGTTTTTTTCCTAAAAATAAACAACTAAGTTTTCAGAAAACAGTAGCTTAAAATCATTTTTCAAAAGCTTTTGCACACAAGCTAATAATAACTTAGGTTTCTCAAAAATATAAAAATACCTTGGGTTGTAAAAGATAGTGAAACGGCTATTGGTTGCTGCTGCATGAGCAGCTGCAGCAAGAAGACCAATGTGCATGCTATCACTCGACAGAACTGAAGAAGGCATAAAAGTTTGAGGTCGATTAGCTCGCCTAATCCCTAACAGCAATTGATTGTTTTCATTCCTGATAGAAAGTAAAATTACAAAAACAATATTTTAAAAGAGAGAAGACAATAATTCTAAAAGATGATGGATAACACAAAAAATAAAAATAATATCACAATACCAGATGAAAATAACGGAATCTCCAGCTACAAGTCTCTTTGCACTCACAAACACACTCCATCCTGTTGTAAGGAGATGCCTCTTTGGTTGACCTGTACAAATGAATTTTTCCATTAAAAATTTAAGAATGAAACTTTAGTTCCATAAGTTACAATGCGTAATCTATAATAGAACTCCATCTTTATTGGAAAGTGAAAAGAACTTAAATTATTTTCTTTATTACCAAATATATTAGAAAAACATTTGAGAGTGAAACAAGAGTAATATTATAGGCACTAATATCCAAATCTTTTCAACAATGCTCAACAAAACTTAAAAGAAAATTTCCCAATCCGTGAGAACTTACCTCGGAAGATATGCCTGAACTTCCATTCATTTCCATGAAGATCTTTCGCCATTAGCTCTTGACAAGGAGGGGTTAAAGAGTAATCCTACATATATAGCATTGGCAACAATAAAACACTTCATATCTAAATATTATTGAAACAAAGTACTGATGTGTGGGACCTACAAGAGGAGGAAAGACTTTTTCAGCAGCTCTACGAGGGACAGAGAATCCTCCATGAGTGCTCGTATCACTAGCAGTTAAAGTTTTACAGAAATAGTTTGTTGGCTGTTTGCTGGGAGTGCCGAGTTCTGATGGTAGCAAGCATATGTCCTTTTGCTCTTGCTAATCAAAATTTGCAAAGTCGAGAGTCAATAAACAAAAAAGGAACAAATGTAATTCACAAATACAAAGGTAAGACAGGGATAACTACAGGGCTAAGTGGTTGCAAAGTCATCTGAGCATATACTTCATCTGTTTCAACATCTGCCTGCAATTTTGAAAATTTGGGCCAATTAATGATATCAACAAAAAGAAGATTAGGCGACAAGAACTGGCACTTGGCACCCCAGAAATACATCTTTTTGGCACATTGCACCCTCAAATAGTATATACTTTGGCAAAACAAAGGTGCATTTCGCCAAAGAATAAGCAATTCAAGGGTGCATCATGCCAAATTTTCAAAATCAGGGTGCAAAAGTACCAAAATGGTATATTTTTGTGGTGCAAAGTGCAAATTACTCCAAGAAATATAATTTTTTTTGGGGGGATTTACATGCATGGTGACATTGTGAAGCTGACAAATTAGTTGAGCTGGTAATCCGGGATAGTTAGGTATAGCACCATCTACTTCCTTGTTTGTGGAGGCAACAACCTGTACACAAATTACAAAATGAAAGAGGCGTTATTCATAAGTAGCCCTAGGAAAACATGGTTGTAAGTGTAACCAACATCATCTATGCAAGCTATATTTAAAGATTTCTCCTTTGAATGTTGGGATTGATAATAAAGGTGTTGAGAAATTAAATTACATAAACGAGAGAGACATAATGTACCTTTGTCATTATTACAGAAAATTGTTCGGATTTCATCATGTATACAAAGTTCATTCTTAGGCAATGTATGTACCCTCGTTTACATTTTGGAAAGCCTACTTAGCTCTCTAAAAAACAGTATTGATGGACTCTCCCTAACTGTTTTCAATGTGAAGACCAGGTTTCCTGACTACAAATCCATGGTGGTGAAGGAGGAAAGACCCTATCCAGAACTGGTAACATTTTTACGCCACATCACTATACATTAACGAAGTCCAATCAAGAATGGGCAAACTTGACATAAATCTAGACACTCTATGCAATCCTCCCAAAGTGATTCACTATTTACATTGTAGAAACCATATATCTATACAATTTCAAGTCTAGAAATTGAATTAAAGAACTTCCAAGTAAAATCATTAGAAACCTGCTCACTATGGCCTTGAGGAAAGTACACAACTCGGCTTCCAAGCTGTGGAAGCCACACCAATGGGCCAGCGCAGGCATGCCAAAGCTCTGAATTTAAGCATTTCTTCTCCCCTGCCAACCCAAACCCCCCAAAAGAAAAAAGATTAAATCTTTACATTAAATAAAGCTAAAAACATGCATTCCCATATGAAATTTCTTACAAAACAAAAGAAAAGAAAAATACCTTCCTCTGGTTGAGCATCAAATCCATTATTAGTAGTAGTAGTAGAAGAAGAAGAAGATAACCTCATATTCTACCCAAGTTAGAGTTTTGCTAAAAGAAATTTAAATAGTGCTGATATTTTAACCTTAAAAAACAAAAGGGTTTCACGAAAAATCAATAATTTTGAAAGCTATGTTAATCTCCCACCCCCCACCCCCCCTAAACCAAACCAAAAGAGCTAACTTTTATCATCCAAACTCACACATACCTCCCAGTTAGTAAATTATTATTCTTTTATAGTTAAAATAGAAGTGAAGCACGAATTACAACTAACACTTGAAAAGGGCTTTAAGAAAAAAAGAAAAAGGGAGCAGATCTTGACGTTCGTTCAGGTAAAACCCTAATAAGCAAAAGAGGAAAAGGAAGAAGAAGACTGGTCCGAGGAATATAATGAACTAAAGTAAAGAAAGCAAATGACAAGAAGAAAATGATGTGTAGCTTTTGAAAACTCTTGAATTGAGATCTCTCTCTCTCTTTCTGTGTGTGGAGCTAAAATGAGCTTCAGATCTTTATGAATCAATCTTTAGTGGTAATAAAGATTTATTGCCAATGGGTTAAAATAAATTGGGATTTATTACATTACATATTAGGTTGGGGATGTGTACTATTACTATATGAGTGTAACATGAATTTATTACCTATTTTCAATTCAAGATTGTTCGTGGGTCATATACTAGTGTACTATATCTTGCCATAAAAAATAAAAAATAAAAAGAATGGTTTAATACTAGTACTATATCTTTCCTTTAGTTACTTCTTTCTTTTTATTATTATTATTTGAGATTTTTATTTTTTATTAGTTAGGAATTAGGTCTATAAAAATTTCATTTTAATTAATTTCAAAATAAAATTCTTGAAATCTTATTTGAGATTCCAACCTCACAATGTATTTAAATTTTGTAGTTATACGAACACCAACATATTAATGGTTATCCAAATACATCATAATAATACTGTGTTTGAACACAATTGTAGTTAATAATTATGTGTAGAATCGTATATAAGATAATTAAATGTTCAAATTTCAGCTTGATTCAAGCATCTATTGAAGTAAATATAATTTGTACTTATTTTATTTTTTATAATAATTTTTTTTGTGAATAAATTTTTGGTAATAAATTAAAACCATCATCGCCTTGCATAATTATATGAAATTAATGAAATGGCACAACCGGTAAAGAAAATGTTATTACTGCAATTCCTAAGTGTAGCATTTTAAAAATGGTAGCAATATGACCCGAGCAATTCTTGTAAGACTAGAGCAAAAATCTTGTAATTGGCACATTTGTCCTTTTGTTTAAAAATCTATTACAGTAAAAGTATGCAGAAATATTTAGTCTCCACCTTCATCCCTTCGTCTTCTCATTGCACCAATTTTGACATTAAGTCATAGAGATGAGTTAAATCAAACAAATAGTATTAGAAATTAAAAAAAAAAAAAAAAAAAAGAATGAACCAATTTACTTAATTTCTCTTCTCCTTCCTATCAAAAGGAATTTATTTGTCTTCCTCTTTTAGTTTTACACCAACAATTGATTGATTAAGCCATACCTACCTAAAATTGCTTCTTCAGAGTTTTTGAGGACTCCATAAGGATAAGGACAGAAAAAATACTCAAGTACGTACATATCTTATGTAAATAGTAAAAATAAGTACTTACCTAGGCTAAAATTATTGTTAGAAGAACAGAAGGGCATGGTTGATTAGAAATTGAGTTTTCGTTGAGCAGATGTTGTTGTTTGTCATTTGTCACCATCATTGTATTGTATTGTATTGTTCTATTTGATGGCTGCCATGGTTTAATAATCTATAAATGAAATTGTAATAATCTATATGAATACTAGGGAGGGAATGGATGTGTTTGAGAAGAGGGTTTAATTTATTAAGGGCAACTATGTCATTTTCGAGTTTTCTACTCTGGCATTAGGCAAATTGCTCCCAAGACATGTAGGTAGAAGAGAAATTTAATTCTTCATGTTTTAGAAGGCAAACCTAGTTGTTGTGGTATGTACACATATTTTATCTAAAAGAAAAATATTATGAGTACATAATCAATAGATAGAGTCATCTCATATAGAGTAATGTAAGGAAATCGTGAAATATATATTTGGGGAGCCAGGTAGGAATGGGCATATAATATAATAATACTACAATATTGTCAATTTAAAGAAATCAGCTAGCTTATAACAAATAAATAAATAAAATCAGGTTGGACTATTATTAGTCAGCTTTGCTAGGGACCGACCAAGTTTTAGCATTGGGCCGAATACATTAGGGAATCTCTAATCGTTAGGGGGAGAGGGATGGGGATTTTGAGTGGGGAAATAATTGTGGTATTCAATAGTGGGGGCGCGTGGGGAGGGGGAGGAGAGTGGGAGGGGGATTAGAGAGAAAGGGAAAAAACTTGCCCTTCGGTTATCTTCAATGGTGAGGGGGGAGGGGGAGGGGGATTTTGGGGTTTTTCTAGAATTATGGTCTTCAGTGGTGGGGGGAGTGGGGAGGGGGAGGAGAGTGGAAGTGGGAGTGGGAAAGAAAGGGTAAAGCTTGCCCCTCTTGTACCTCTCGCCTCTCGTTTCCTACATTTTTTTTTCATTTTTTGTTCATTATTTTTTATTTTTATAAATTTTGTGTATGATTTAATAAATTTAATATTTTAAAAAAATTAAATATTTACATAAATTAGTTTTAATTAAATATTTTAAATTTATATTTAAATTTAGATAAAATGTACAAATGAATCAAATTATAAATTATTTTTTTATCAAATAAATGAACTTTAATATGATTAAAACCGAGTATAACTTGATATATATAAGTGATTGCGATTTTTTTTATAATAATAATAGTTATTATTATTACTATTATTATTATTGTTTTTTTATTATTATTATTACTATTGCTAATATTATTATTACTATTATTAATATAAAATATAAACTTTTATAAAAATACAATTTAATTTAATAAAATTACATATTAAAGTTAAACTTCATAATAGAACACTTAAAATATTTAAACAAATAAGATTACATACTAAAAATCATCGACCGTGCCTTTCCCACATATGGGCAATTAAGTCGTCCCGAAGTTTACGATTGGCTACTACCGATCGTATTGCTTGATGGCGCATCATATAATTCTCAATGGATACTTCACCACATCTTGGATTAACCTCTCGCGTTAGTATTTTTTTATTATTATTATTATTATTATTATTATTATTATTATTATTATTACTACTACTACTACTACTACTACTATTTTTTATTATTATTACTACTATTATTATTATTACTATTATTATTATAATTATTATTACTACTATAATTATTATAATTATAGTTATTATTATTATTATTATTATTACTAATATTATTATTACTATTTTTATTATTGTTACTACTATTATTATTATTATTTATTATTATTATTATTATTATTATTATTATTATTATTATTATTTTTGTAGTTATTACTATTATTATTATTATTATTGTTATTATTATTATTGTTATTGTTATTATTATTATTATTATTATTATTATTATTATTACTACTAGTACTACTATTATCATTATTATTTATTATTATTATTATTGTTATTATTATTCCTATTATTATTATTATTATTATTATTATTTTCTTATTATTATTACTATTACTATTATCTTTATCTTTATTATTATTATTATTATTATTATTATTATTATTATTATTATTATTATTATTATTGTTATTATTATTATAATTTTTTTGTATTTTTATTATTATTAATATTTATTTTTATATATTTAGTATTATCTTATTTTATAATGATAATTTTTGTATTATTATTATTGTATTATTATTATTACAAAAATTATTTTTGTTATTTATTATTTTTACTTTTTTGTATTATTATTATTATTATTATTATTCTATGTCCTTAACTGTTGAAGACGAATATGAAGTGAGAGGGACAGAGGGGGAGGGAGCATTTTTGCGCCAACTGTTGGAGATAGCCTTAGAATTGGGCCGAATAACATAACTGCTGACCATAATTTATTTTCCCCCATTTTCCAAGTAGAGTAGGGAAGGGAAGGGAAAATATATATAATTATATAGGGAAATTCTTACCCACACCGGATTTGGCCGAACCCAAAGTAATTACAAGTCAAGTACAATATACTTGCTTTGTGATTGGATATTACTCAAGGAGAATGACAATGCACTTGCTTGGTTGTTGAATGGGTTTGAGGTTTGACCAAGTCAGGCTTGGACAAGAATTTTCCTAATTATATAAATAGTGGAACTGGAGTAGTAAAGTAAATTAAAGCTACCCAAAAATAGTTACTAAACCGGTAAAACTAAAACCCTCGTCTCAATCTCAATCTCATTTCCTCCTCCCTCGCCTCTCTCCATAAACCCTGTCCTCTTCACTAGGGTTTATCATTTCAACTTTCATCTAACAAAATCAAATATTTATTTTTTTATTTTTTCTTTATATAAAAATCAACAAGGAAATAATGGGAAGCCTTTTGCTCAAGAGATCATCATCTTCGGTACTCTCGAAGAGGCTCGCGCTCAGTACTCTCAATCATTTCTTCCTCTCTTCTGAGTCTTCAAATGCCCTCATATCTCCACATATTTACACTCATGCCACTGCATCATCCAATTTGTGTAAACCTTCGCCATCGCCTCTGTTTTCGTTGACGAGGGGCTTTCATTCCAGCCGTCCCGTGCTAGCTGGGCTTGCTATAGCTGATTATTCCGCCTCCGAAGATAAGAGCCCTTCAAGTGGTGATGAGGGGCTCGAGATATCCAAGCTCGGTATTTCGCAAGATATTGTCTCATCTTTGGAGAGGAGGGGGATCTTTAAGCTTTTTCCGATTCAGGTAGCAGATTTAACTAAATAACACTAGTATTCTAATTCTAGAATTACTTTTTTCCCCCAAATTTCATTTTACTTGATTATCCGTATAGAAATTTAGTTTATTCATAATTAAATAGTTAAACATGAAATTTTAAACAAGGATTCCGAATGTGGATGGCAGTAGATGACTTTCGGCTCATAATGCTATTTAATTGGATACTTCTGTTTGCATTTTGACTGAATAAATTCGATGATTTTTTTTTTGCAATGTCAGAGGGCTGTTTTGGAACCAGCTATGCAGGGACGTGACATGATAGGTCGAGCAAGAACAGGAACAGGGAAGACACTAGCTTTCGGGATTCCTATCATGGATAAGATTATTCAATTTAATGCGAAACATGGGTGTGTTCTCTTAAAACTCTATGATAGAGTGTTTCAATATCTGGAAAAAGAGAAAGATTGAATTATGATTAGTTAAAGTATGAAGATATCTGTTTTTCTTAATCATGCAGACAAGGAAGGAACCCTTCTTCGCTTATTCTGGCTCCAACCAGAGAACTAGCTCGACAGGTGGAAAAGGAATTTGCTGAGTCTGCCCCAAAATTAGATACTCTTTGTGTTTATGGGGGTGTTCCATTATCTCGCCAAATGAGTACTCTTGACCATGGTGTAGATGTGGTTGTTGGAACCCCTGGGCGAGTCATTGATTTGATCAAGCGCGGTTCTTTGAATTTGACAGAAGTGAAATTTGTTGTCCTTGATGAAGCTGATCAGATGCTTAATGTTGGATTTGCAGACGATGTGGAGACTATTTTGGGATATATAACACAAAAACATCAAACCATGATGTTTTCAGCTACTATGCCGGGTTGGATAGTGAGACTTACGCAAAAGTTCTTAAAAAATCCAGTCACCGTTGACCTTGTGAGATATGGAACCTTTTGTTTATACTTAAATATTTGATTGAACAATATAACAATTATAATTTCTTAGAACCCAAAAGTGATTTTTCTCAATGTGATGCACTTATTGACATGGATTATGTTATTCAGGTGGGAGAATCTAACCAGAAATTAGCAGATGGGATTTCCTTATATTCAATTTCATCAGACTCGCGAGAGAAACCAGCAATTATTGGGCCTCTGATAAATGTATGACATTTGAACTTCAAAAATTTAACATTTAGTTTTAAAGTTTCTTTTCTGCATTTATTTTGTAGTCTTAAGAGTTGGTTTTATAAAGAACATCAAAACTATTTAATCTTTTGTAATCAGGAGCACGCCAAGGGAGGCAAATGCATTGTTTTTACTCAAACAAAGCGTGATGCCGATCGATTGGCATATGCTATGCAACGGAGCTTTAAATGTGAAGCATTACATGGTGATATTTCACAGAACCAGAGGGAAAAAACTCTATCTTCTTTTCGAGATGGACATATCAATATCTTGGTGGCTACTGATGTAGCTGCCCGTGGCCTGGACGTACCAAATGTTGATCTGGTGATTTTTCTTCACTTATATTCTTCTACACGCTTCACTATGTAGTGCATTCATTGTCATGGGTTATTGGAAGAGGGAAGAACGAGCGAAAAACCATATCTCTTGTATCCTGGTATCTCAATGATGTTCTTACTGGATTGCTTGACTGCAAATTAGTACCATTGGATTGCAATAGGTCTATTGTGTCTCAAACTATATGCATAGTTTTCTTTGCCTCTACAATAGAAAACCTTAGAAGTAAATCCACATGACACATGATGCATTTCTGTATATGTAACATTTGCACCCTTGATTTATGACTTGAAACATTGCTAGTATTAGAAAGTCAATATGAAACCATATTAGTATGAAAGTTTTTGGAAGGTGCGCATCTTTGTGGAGGTTAGTGTAACTAACCAAATGGGATCATCATCTGAACCATCCTATGTGGTCAGTTCTTGACTTGAGAGAGTTTAGGTCCTTAATCTTTCTAGACCGGGGAATGGTTCTACTCTTGCTTAAGGAAGCTTAATAGTGATTTCGGGTATCGTTGTTTTTTTATAGAGCTTTGTTTTATTCCTTTTATTGGGTTTATTATGGTATTCTTTATTTTTGCCCCAGGTGATACATTATGAACTTGCAAGCTCTTCAGAGATATTTGTTCACCGATCTGGAAGAACAGGTCGTGCTGGGAAGAAAGGTACTGCAATTCTCATTCATTCAGCCCACCAACATAGGGACATTAAGGCTATTGAGCGTGAAGTCGGTTGTCGATTTGTCGAGGTAAGCTAATGTGCATTGTCGATTGATTCTGCTATTGTTATGCTATTATGTTAATCTTTTCATGTTTTGAAAGCCCTTGCATATTATTATATCCTCTCTGAATTACCAAGCAAATTTAGAATCTATATCTCTTATGTCTTTTTCTTTTCAATTACACCGCTCATGTTAGCTTCCGAGAATAGCTGTTGAAGAAGGAGCCCTAGATGCCTTTCGTGACTCTGACCGTAGTAGTCAATTTGGAAACTCGAGGGGTGGTCGTTTTGGGGGGCACAGTACTGGTCGCTTGGGTGGATATGGCTCAGGTGGTGGGGGTGGATTTGGTGGACAGGGTTCAGGTCGGTCTTCTGGTGGCTTTGGATCTGGCCGCTTGGGTGGTTTTGGATCTGGTGGTAGTTCAGATAGGAGCAGTGGATTTGGAAATTTTGGTGGATCGAGCTCAAGTCGCTCAAGTGGGTTTGGAGATTTTGGTTCAGATCGTTCAAGTGGATTTGGCAAGTCGCAATCTGGACAGGGTACTCGTTCAAGCCGCTATTGAAGGTAGAGTGATTCTCTTTATTCTATTTTAGGACTAATTAGCTCCTCTCCATTCATTGTGTAGTATAATTGATGGAACACATTACACACGTTCTTCACAAAGTTGTTTCTGATGATGGGTTTTTGTATCTTGAATTCTTTCAGTATGAGAGTGCATTTCCTTTTGCCGCCAGTATGAGATTCTTCTGCTTCTTCTGGGTTCAACGATCTAACAACCTGGATGATGATATTATAATTCGTATAATTTTTTCGCGGGAATAGAATTACAAGGAGTAGTAACATAATGATCTGTTTATCTTTATTTATTTTTAATGTATTATTGTCTATAGGTATCAAGCTTGGAATGACACTGTCTTGCTTCAATTCAATATATAAAACAGACAATTGTTTTGTTAAGTTGTATTTACTTATGATGCATATGAAGTTGGCGTTTTGATTAGAGATCTGATTATGATGTATCCTTTATTTATACACGATATATGCACTTCCTAATGACAATTAAGGATGATACAATGGGTTTTCTTAGCTAGTAAGAAATATATATTTTTTTTGCAGTTGATTGATTTATCGATGATGATGATGGTGAATGTACTTTCCAAAAGTGTTTAAAAATTATGATCATAATTATTTTTCTAGATTGAAGTGTTTTTCTTTCTTCAAAGATAAGATTAATTAACATAATTTATGACAAATTTTTTTGTAAAGTAAACCGAATGAAATGTCCATGTGGATATTTGGGACCCTCAGTCCATTCCAATGGCATGGAGATTACAAACCATTTAGAAATAGACTTGGCACCAATCATAACCCCCAAAGCCTTATCTCATCTTCTCAATATCCAAGCAAGAAAAAGAAAAAAAAAGAAAAGGCCCAACAAATTTACAATCTCAGGTAACACATAACATAGGACAGACAGACAGACATACAGACAGAGTTGTAAATTGAAATTGAAATTCATTAGCAATGGCCTCAACTGCATCATGCTTCTTGCACCACCATGCAGCAGCACTGTCTGCACCAAGATGTACAACTTCTCACCACCGTTTGTCGAAGCCTAGCCAGTTTATCTGCCGTGCGCAGAAGCAAGAAGAGAACAATGATGGCGGCGTGTCTCGTAGATTGGCTCTCACTGTTTTGATTGGTGGTGCTGCTGCTGCTATTGGCACCACCAAAGTTTCTCCTGCAGATGCTGCTTATGGTGAATCAGGTATACCGGCCATTACGTACCATTATGGAGTATGACTTATGAGTTGTTAGATAGAATTAATTAATTCATGATTCATTTAATCGCAGCCAACATCTTTGGAAAGCCGAAAACAAACACAGAATTCAAGCCTTACAGTGGGGAGGGCTTCAAGTTGTCCGTCCCTGCGAAATGGAACCCGAGCAACGAAGTGGAGTTCCCAGGTCAGGTGTTGAGATACGAAGACAACTTCGATGCCACGAGCAACCTGAGTGTGATGATCACCCCCACAGACAAGAAATCCATCACTGATTATGGTTCCCCTGAAGACTTCCTCTCTAAGGTGGATTATTTATTGGGAAAACAAGCCTACTTTGGTAAAACTGATTCAGAGGTGCGTAGCGTAGCTAATTATTATATATATCATCCTAAAATAAGAATTAAAATCTAATATTAATTCTCTATGAATATTTTCTTTCTTTTAGGGTGGATTTGATTCGGGGGCCGTAGCAGCCGCAAACATATTGGAGACATCAACTCCAGAGGTTGGTGGAGTACCATATTACTTCTTGTCTGTGCTGACAAGAACCGCAGACGGAGATGAAGGAGGCAAACACCAACTCATCACCGCCACGGTAAAAGACGGGAAGCTCTACATTCTTAAGGCACAAGCAGGAGACAAGAGATGGTTTAAGGGTGCAAAAAAATTTGTTGAAAATGCAGTAACTTCTTTCAGTGTTGCTTAAGATCATAAATGTATAATTAATTAATGAGATTCAAATTAAGTTTGTTTGTTTGTGAATTGTGATATTAATTAATTTCCTCTGAAATTGCTGAGCTTCCTAGCTAGTTTTGAAGCCCAAAGAAAAGAAAAGCATACAATACAATACAATACAACTACGGAGTAGTATTATTATATTATTACTACCTAGGTAGTAATCTACATATATCATTCAGCAAATGCATTGAACCGCCAAGTCAAAAAAGGAATTGCTTTTGAACTAGTAGTATAGTATTAAAAGATAATAAGAGTATTATTGATAAGAAAAAAATAAAATAAAAAAGAGAGAGAGAGTAATTAAAATGCAATCTATATTTCATGAAAGTATTTCAAATGCCGAAATTTGTGTATTACAAGAAGCTATGTTCATCATCAATCAAGCTCGTTGCATGTTTTCTATTTTTGAAGGCGACTTGTTAGGAAATTTTATTTCCTAATCCTAATTGGACTATTTAATCAATTATGATAGCTATTATAAAGTTATTGGATTAACATTAAGTGGTCTAATTAGTTACCAACTCCAATACGAATGTGGACTAAAGGGTAGATACCTATTTAGGAGAGTTCTAGGGAATTATGGGAACCCTAATTCTCTTCCTATATAAAGAACACAAGGGTTATGGTCCCCAATACACCAAATCAATATACCATTCTCTTCTCCCCATCAAGAAGACAATCTTAGGAAATAAGGCGATTTGGTTGAGGAAGGCCTCGTACCCGGTCGATCCAATTCATACCAGTGATCGATTCCAATATTCCGCAACAGACTAATCGCTCACTATGGACACTGGTACGTATTTAATTTTATTACTGTGACTCTTAATGATTTAGTATGAGATAGATCTTTGGGGAAATATATTCCAACAAGTGGTATCAGAGCTGCTCTCATACTACATAGGGGTTATTCAGTTTCATCAATTTTGTAGATTTAACTTTTTTGGGTTCTAAATCTCGGAGAAAACATAACTATTGTGATGATTATAGTTTCATGTTAAAATTATGGATATATCTCGGATCCTGCACAAAATTGATGGATAATTGATATTATATGTTAAATCTTCATATGGATACTGAAAAGGTCAAATTATTGTATATCATGTGTTATGAGCCGAATAGATATGCTTTGATCCATATGATAAATATGTCAATTTGCAATGAATGCCCTTGCTGAATAATTTTCTTTGTTTTGCTGAGAAAGGTTTTTTCGTGTTTTCGGCAAAGAATTTTTTTTTTTTTTTTTTGGAAAATTTTTGGCATACTGCCGTGTGTATGTTTATATGTAAACAAATCAGAATTATGGAATTTTATCTTTAAACATGTTATGTTATGGGATTAATTTGTTGTCCTTTTGTTTGTATAAGTACGCATAACTTTAGAACCTTGAATTTGAGGAAATCAAAGATGCTAAACTAATGATTTAAAACCAAAATTTCTATTTTTTGGGGTTTTCTGTAGGACGAAAGTTTTTTTATTAAGCTTTGTTTCATAATTTCCTTAATTTTGTTGTAGAAATTATGATTATTATTGGTTGTTTTGATATTTCATGCTTTGAATTTATGAATTTAGAATTGTCGATATTGGTTTATCTTTTGTCCCAATTCGATTTTTCTGATTACCGATTGAAGAACATAAGATCTAGTTTGCATTCGGTTCTTCCGTGTCGAGTGATCTGAATATGGAGCAAATTTTTTGATTTTGGATTGGTTCAATATATAGATGTCCGACTCAAGATTCTATTTAGTTTTGGATTTGGATTTATTTAGAAAGTTTAGAAGTAGAACTAGGTCGAATTTGCACCTATTATGTGCCTGATCTTAACTTGGATCCTATTCTAACTTAAAGTCAATCCTGGACTTGTTCAGGACTGAATAAGGAACTTGCTATATTAAGGGATTTTTTTACTGCATATTTCTAATATTGTGCATTTTTTTTATATGAGAATATTTATGTATAAAAAAATAGCATGTTCGATTAAAGTCGTTTTCAATTATTCTCATGTCAATATTAATTATTTATGTGAGTCATAGTCGGCCCAAAGGAAGGCTATGATTTGACCAAATAATAATATTGGTGTCAATTATTTATGTAAACAATAATCATCATAAAGGAAGATCATTGTTTTACCAAATAATAAACTTATTTCATTAAAATTAGTATGTTTGTTGTTCATGTGATCAACAATCGGCCCAAATGAAGATTGTTAATTGACCAAATAATAAACATACTTGCGGTAATAAATATGTGATAATTATCAAATTTCCATGTAAATAATAATCGGCCCAAAGGAAGGTTATTTTTTGACAGGGTTTATTCTCAATATTTGATTACTGCGTTAGGAGAACCACTTGCAAATTGACGTTTCTGCCCAAAGGCTAAACGTTAATGTTGCGTCAGGTATCCTGAGATGGATTCCCAGTATGAAAATTTGTAAATGTCAGTTTTACGACATGCATATTTATGTGAAAGTGTTTTTTTCTCTGAACTGTTGCTTTTACTGCTGCCACAAATGTTTCTACACAAATCAGCAATATCCCGATGTTGAATGGGACTAACTACAAACTTTGGAAAGATACTGTAGAAATTGTTCTCGGTTGTATGGACTTGGATCAAAGCACTACGAGAGGACCGACCCATTTCTACTTCGGAAGACCTTAATGAGGTCAAAATAGAAAAATGGGATCGATCCAACATGATATGTTTGATGATCATGAAGCGTTCCATTCCGGAAGCGTTTAGGGGCTCTGTTACTGAGGACAAGAGCGCTAAGAAGTTCCTTGAGGAAATTGAGCAATATTTTGCCAAAAACGAAAAGTCTGAGGCGAGTAACCTTTTGGGGAAACTCGTCTCAATGAAATATAAAAGTAATGGGAACATAAGGGAGTACATAATGGAGATGTCTAATCTCGCATCAAAACTAAAGTCACTAAAGTTAGAGTTGTCTGATGACTTACTCGTGCACTTAGTTTTGATTTATCTTCCAATAAACTTTGGGCAATTCAAAGTGAGTTATAACACTCAAAAGGACAAATGGTCCCTAAATGAGCTTATATCTCACTGTGTGCAAGAGGAAGAAAGACAACAACGAGATAAGATTGAAAGTGCTCACTTAGCCTCAACTTCTCAGAACAAGAAAAGGAAGAGAGTTGATGTTACTGCAGAAGAATCTTCTCAAAAGAAGCAGGATGAAGGTTTTACTTGCTACTTCTGCAAGAAGACGGGACACATGAAGAAACAGTGTCCCAAGTACGCTGCATGGCGTGTGAAGAAGGGGTTGCCTGAGGAGTCGACCGCCAACTGATGCTGAAATATTCATCCTTATGGCCGATGACAACAAAATTGAAGTTTAAGTCATAGGAACTTTTAGATTATACTTGAGAACTAGTTTTTTTATTTGAATTTTTTATAAAACTTTAGTTGGATTCTTTTTTTTTTTGGACGAAATTTATTATTATTCTGGAAAAATAAAGTTTTCCTTGTCCTTCTCAAAATAATAAAATTAGTTTTATTAAAATTCAAATTTTCTTGGTTCTAGTTTTTAATTGATAATCTTATGTATTTGGAACTAGTTCCTAAGCGAAATTCACTAGTTACAAAATAAAACTTAAAGTGAAAATTTTGTCAACTTATGACACAAGCATTTGGTTTACACATTTTCAGAAAATTTATAGGCTTTTGTCAGATATGATTCTTAGTCCCATAATTTGACAGATTTTTTAATTTTGTCAACTCAAGAATGCAGTATACATCATTAACAGTGACATATCAAAAGCATTGTCCAACTAAGGCATGGTCTTATAGACCATAAAAGAAAATTGGATTAAAGATGGTTAGCTGTTAATTTATTGGTAAAATTAAGTGCTCTCAAAGCTACAAGTTTTAAGATCCCACATAAAGATCCTTTTATCAAATGAAAAATGTGATTTTTCTTGAGGATATTGAGTTTGGGGGGAAGGAATTTTAAGGAATGTTGTCTTTGAAATAGAATCTGTCATGTACAATGATTGGATTGTTTCAATACCTAATTGTTGTTCGAGATTCAGTTTCATCTCAAGAGAATGATAATCAGGCTCAAGTTTAATCCTGAAATTTTTCTACAACAAGATAACAATGAAGTACCTATAAAACAAACTCAACAACCTCAAGAATTGTTATTAAGGAGATCATCTTATAAGACTCGTCTTTTAGGTAGGTTTCCTGTCAATAGTATCACAATTTTCTTATTAAGTCCACCTCTTATGTTTATGAGGTGAATTTCATTGATAATTGTGAATATCTCAAGTTCAGTGGGAGTAAGTATGTGTTTCTTGTGGTGGTAATGAGCAAGTAAAATCTTAAATAGTGCCCCAATAAAGATCCTTAAAGAAAAAATATACATAAGTTACCGTTTGCATCGAGAATGAGGAATGTATGCTCAAGTTTGCACTCAATTCAAACATTTTCATGAAAATGTTTGGGTTGATACTTGAGTTATTCAAGCATGGCAATAAAAGTAGAGAACTAAGGCTTACATTTTCACATTTAGGAGTTCAAATATTTTAGAGATTATATGATAGTTCGAAATTTTATTTTATTAGTATATATGTTACTCATGCGATCAAATTGATCTGCCCAAAGGAAGATCTTTGATTGGCTGAATAACACGTTTACATTTGGTGATAAATATGTTACAACTTTATTATCCATGTAGATAGTACGTCGGCCCAAAGGAAGGCTATTATCCGACTGGACTTATTGTCAGTATTTGATCACTGCACAAGGATTATCATTTACTATTGATATTTATGTCCAAAGACTAAATATCGATGGTGTTCTAGGTATTATGTGACTTAGTGCCAAATAAAGTTTCAGAGTTTTCAAATGTCAATAAAGCATATAAGTATAAAATTTTTGGTTAAAGACTCATTCATCAAAGGTTGGCCGCATAAGGTGATTTCGTGAGGATGAAACTCTTGTGGATATCATCAAACATTATGATGTGTCTGTTTAGTGGGAGTTCATTTTGGTTTAATGCTTTTGATATGTTTATGGTTGTTTTCTGTACAGACTTAAGGTTTATGGTATGAATTGATTTTATGATTGATTACTCTGAAAGTAAAGTAAATGACTTTCTATTGTGGTTTTACATATGGTTAAGAAAGTACGTAAAGAAGGACCAGTTGGAATTAGACATGTATAAGACCACATTGCATGTAATTTTCATGCTACTCATCCACACTTGATCTATGTCATTGAGTGTATTAGTATGGTGATCATCGGGGTTTAGTCACGACTATACTGTGATAAAAGCCACGGTAGTTTCATTGCTAATATCTGAGATGGACCAGATTGTTTAAGTAAGTCTAACGACTAATAGCATACGGACGCGCGCCTAAGGAAATTTGTGACATAATTGATTCAAGATTAATAAATAGCCCAAGTGGGAGATTGTTAGGAAATTTTATTTCCTAATCCTAATTGGACTATTTAATCAATTATGATAGCTATTATAAAGTTATTGGATTAACATTAAGTGGTCTAATTAGTTACCAACTCCAATACGAATGTGTACTAAATAATGGGTAGATACCTATTTAGGAGAGTTCTAGGGAATTATGAGAACCCTAATTCTCTTCCTATATAAAGAACACAAGGGTTATGGTCCCCAATACACCAAATCAATATACCATTCTCTTCTCCCCATCAAGAAGACAATCTTAGGAAATAAGGCGATTTGGTTGAGGAAGGCCTCGTACCCGGTCGATCCAATTCATACCAGTGATCGATTCCAATATTCCGCATCAGACTAATCGCTCACTATGGACACTGGTACGTATTTAATTTTATTACTGTGACTCTTAATGATTTAGTATGAGATAGATCTTTGGGGAAATATATTCCAACACGACTCAATCAATGCCATTCTCATGATTACCTCTCCTACTCTTGTCTTCGAATGGTCAAGCAAAACGGACGCCCTCTTTGCTCGTCAAATCCTTGGTTTTTGGCCCAAATGGAAAATCAAGAAAGTCCCAAGACTCGGAAACAAGGCCGCCCATAACTTAGCAAAATGGGGAAAATCTTGTAATTGGAATGGTTGTGTTCCTCTTTCCATCGTTCCCCCACTGTTTTTTGTGATTCTGGTAGCCCGAAAACCACTGTAACTATCGACTTTGATCCGTTTTATTGATTAAGTTTATTTACCAAATAAAAAAAAAAGAAATTTAAAGGGGGCATATATTGCTAATAAAATTAACAAAAAGATTTTTTTGATATGTTTTTGGATTTAGCTAAGAGAAAACAACCATTTAAAGAGAGAGGACCGACGGGGGTGTACTTTATAATCCTCCTATACTTTCTAATTTAAGCAATTTTCAGCATTTTAAATAAAATGAATTCATTCCTAAACCTGCTGGCTGCACCCCAGCAACACAAAAAACGGTGCCGTATTCTCTAAATTCTTAAATCTCCTCCGTCTTTCTAACATTCTTCTCTAGATTCTACTGAAAACCAATTACACAAACAGAGAAGACATTGAGTCTTCAATTCTCTTCTCGCCCCACTAGAAACAAAGGGAATTTAATTAATCCATTAATTAATTACATCCATTTTCCAATAAAAATGGCCTCAGGTCCATCTGTTGGTGGGGTAGGAAAGAAGAGGCAGAAGAAAGTGGGAAACCGAAATGAGGTCACAAACGTTGCTGAAGCCACTCGTATTCGAATTGCTCAGATTCTCGACCAGTTTCGGATTTCCAATGATGAGGGTGAGTAAATATTTAATTTTAACAAAAACCCTTTATTTGTGTTATCTGTTTGTATTTATTTCTTTTGTACCTCATCCACATCTGTCTTAGAATGTTATGTATGCTAATGGTTAGGAATGAAAATTAATTAAAGGGTTGAGCTTAATTTTTCATACATATCAAACAAGCTCGAACAATATTTTAATTTTGTCTCCAGTTCCTTGCTATGGATACGGCATTTTCCTTGTCCAAAATAGGAAAAGGAAAGATATTTGAGTTGGCTGTTTCCTTATCTCAGACTGTATCTGGTTATCCTCTAAATCAACTATAACTGCATACTTCATGTAACATTTTGTGAGAAAGGATTTATATGCAAATATTGAATTTGCAGTGTACACATTTGAAGATGACCTGAAAAATCATGAGCGAGCTGCAGTGCATGTTTTGTGCAGGAAAATGGGCATGAAGTCCAAAAGTTCTGGGTAAGTTATGACTTACGAGTAAGATGATATTATATAAGAATCCTCATGTTTTGTGCAATATTCCTCTTAGATTACATGGTGTTTGTCTCTTTGTTTTCTAATAAGTTGCAATCTGTAGGAAGGGGCAGCAACGTCGTATTTCTGTTTATAAAAATAAAAAGGAATCGGGTAATTTAAAGAAGGAGAATGTTGTTTCTTTCAAGTTTTCAGAAGCAGCAAGAGGTGTTTTACAGGATTTATTCTCTCAGTACCCCCCTGATGATGCGGAGACAACTAGGAATAAAGTTGGAGAAAGTAGTGGAAAAACTGATAAAATACGAGTTAGGAGAGATGATATGTTTTGCAAACCTGGAATGACCGATTCTGAAATTGCAAACAAGGTTGAATCACTTGCTTCCAGAATAAAAAAGGCCCCAAACTTGAGACAGGTATGCTTTTATTCAGTTCAGAACTCCTCCCCCCCCCCCTCCTCCTTGAATATGCCCTTTTATTTATTCCATGCAGTTATTATATTTATATCAAGTAATAATTGTCACGTTGTGCAGATCACTGAGGAGAGGTCCAAGCTTCCGATTGCATCTTTCAAGGATGTTATTACATCCACTATTGAGTCTAATCAGGTTTTCCACATTGATTTATTTGAACGATCTAGTTTTTTAATATTTGCATAGCTGTAATGCTTCTCCTGCATGCTAGATCATTTCATTTTGATACGACTATTTAAATTAAGATGTACAAAAGTATGAAACTCCTGTTTTTTTCAAAAGACTCTTAAAACTAGAGAACGCAATCATGTTTTATATTTCAACTTTTAACTTGACTAGAGCTCTTATTTCAAAAGACTGATAGCTTGAGATTTTCCTGTTATTTTGGCATGTTCAATTTGCAATAAGATAGCCCTTTATAGTTTATTTTATCTTGCCAAACAGGTTGTGCTCGTATGTGGAGAAACTGGATGTGGAAAAACAACACAGGTGACTATATTTCACCCTTTGGCTTTTTGGTTCTTTTTCCTCTTCTCTCACCAAAAATATAGTTTGGTTCTTGTATTGCATAACATCTTCTCATTTCTTTCTCGGTATATTCCATTAGTTGTTAGGCAGGGAAACTTTAATTATTGATATAATTCAGGTCCCACAGTTTCTTCTGGACCATGGATGGAGTAAAGGAGAGGCATGCAAAATAGTTTGTACTCAGCCACGGCGAATCTCTGCCATGTCAGGTGGCACAACCTATGGATCTGTAAATATGTATTTTTCTAATCAATCTTCATAGGTGAGTAAATGCTTAATTTGATGTTGGAAATGCAGTTGCTGAGAGAATTGCTTCAGAAAGAGGTGAAAATATCGGAGATTCCGTAGGGTACAAGGTACTATATGGTCTAATAATTGGCTGTATGGCTGCTGAATATAATTTCTTTTTTGATTATTTTCGTCAAACAAGAATATGTCTGTCTTACAAGTTTGCATCCTATATAACTCACTTTTCTGAACTTTATTCTTAAAATTTGACTATTATGAAGTGATACTCACACTTAGAGTTTCCCAAAACTCTGATTTATCTCTTATTTCTGAATTTTTTAACACACTTACTTTCATTCTTGAATATGCATATTATACATGAACTTTAATTTCTTAATGACTTTATCTAATTCACGGAAAATGCTAGATTCGACTGGAGAGTAAAGGTGGGAGGCATTCATCTCTTGTGTTCTGCACAAATGGAGTTCTATTGAAGATTCTAGTTAGTGAAGGAAGGGGCAGAACTAAGAAAAAAGCTTCTAAAAAAATGACAAACGGTGTCTCTGACATAACCCACATTATTGTGGTACTGTTGCCTTTCTAATTCCTTTGTATATGATTTTCACCAATTTAAGTTACTGATTATTATTAATGTTTGAATGGTCCCATTTTTTATTTTTAGGATGAAATTCATGAAAGAGATCGCTTTTCTGATTTCATGCTAGCAATAATCAGGTGCCTTGCTTAAGATATTTTAATTGGTTGATGCCTAAAGCATTGTTTATCTTAGCTTTTTACGATCATTGGATTTCCTTGTAAAGCTCCCAAATTATTAAATTATTTCACTTTTGTTACACTATATGTGCTTTTGCCGTGTTCATTTTATTTATCATATACTGTGCGACTATTATGTCTTTTCTGTAGTTTTAGTATACAGCTGATTGTACTGCTTTTGTTTCCAGAGACATTCTTCCTTTATATCCTCATCTGCGCGTGGTTAGTGTCTTCCCTTTTTTATGTTTTTATTTTGATCTTCCAGTAATTTTATATGTTTGTTAGGCTTAACAAAATTAATGGGCAGTTCAACTTGAACAGGTGTTAATGAGTGCCACAATTGACGCAGACCGATTTTCAAAGTACTTCGGTGGATGCCCAGTAATTCGAGTGCCGGGGTTTACTTATCCTGTACGTTGTTTTTTTCCATTTTATGTGGTGCTCGTATTTTGGAAACATTGCATTCTTAATCTGCTAATTTTTTATTCGCGACAAAATATAGTTTCATCAACTGAGTCAGACACTAAACCATTTAGTCCTACAGCCGACACTTGAAATCCTCTATCTTCTAGATCTAATAAATTTGCTGAAACCTAACTCATTTAGTCCGGTATGAAGATATGACTAATTTTGATGAATCTGTGGCTTAAAATGATGTTTTTTGCACCAACTAAGATAAGTGGTTCTTTTATGTGTTCAAGTAAACATTTTTAGAAAACCAAACGATACAGGATAAAAAATGATGGTCTAGCCCAATAGTGTTTTGGCCACAAAAGATCAATTATTAAATAATCTAAATTTTGGATCGAATGTGTTGGTTCGAAAGATATATACTATTTTTTTACGACTAAAATGGACTAATTGTGCAGGTTTTGGCTCAATTTTTTGTTTTTTTTTAATTTAATATAGTAACTATTTTTTTAATTCTTTTTGATAAATTAATTTAGGATCTATAAAACAAATTGATTTCAGGTAAAATCTTTCTACTTGGAGGATGTGCTTTCTGTAGTGAGATCAACTGAAAAAAGTCACCTTACATCTCCGAATCATGATGAGACTATTGAAAACTCCATCTTAACTGAGGAAAGCAGAATTGCTCTAGATGAGGCGATTGACTCAGCTTTGTTAAATGACGAGTTTGTCCCCCTCCTTGAGTTATTATCTTCTGAGGGAGATCCACAAGTCTTCAATTACCAGCACTCCAGAACTGGAGTAACACCGTTAATGGTATTTTGCAAGAAAGGAAGAGTTGGTGATATTTGCATGCTCCTCTCTTTTGATGTAGATTGTAATTTACGATCTAATGCTGGAAATACTGCTTTTGATTACGCCGAGCAAGATAATCAAACTGAAGCTGCTGAAATTATTAAAAAGCATATGGATAAAACCTTTACCTACTCAGAGGAAGAGCAAATTCTACTCGATAAATATTCATCCAATGTTGACACTGAATTAATTGACTGTGTGCTTATTGAACAACTATTGAGGAGAATCTGTAGCGACTCAAACGATGGGGCTATTCTCGTTTTCTTACCCGGTTGGGATGATATAAATAGAACTCGTGAGAGATTACTCGCTAGCCCTTATTTCAAAGATTCGTCGAAATTTGTGATAATTTCTTTGCATTCCATGATTCCATCAGTTGAGCAAAAGAAAGTATTCAAACGGCCCCCACCTGGATGCCGTAAAATTATTCTTTCTACGAATATTGCCGAGACTTCTGTGACTATTGAGGATGTTGTTTATGTTCTTGATAGTGGAAAAATGAAAGAAAAGAGTTATGACCCATACAATAATGTTTCAACTCTTCATTCTTCTTGGATTTCAAAAGCGAGCGCGAAACAAAGAGAGGGGCGTGCAGGGAGGTGCCGACCGGGTATTTGTTATCATCTTTATTCAAAACTTCGTGCTGCTTCTCTGCCAGATTTTCAAGTTCCTGAGATTAAGAGGATGCCGATAGAAGAGCTATGTCTGCAGGTATTCAACTCATTATCATGGACTTAAGATTTTGTCTCTAAGGTGTTGAATCTGTGTTATACATTAGATTCATTTTAACAAACCAAGCACGCAAATTCAGTATTAAGGTAATTATGTGAGATGGATTATCTATTGGAACTAATTAATAAT
Organism: Penstemon barbatus; assembly: GCA_003313485.2. Taxonomy (NCBI): domain Eukaryota; kingdom Viridiplantae; phylum Streptophyta; class Magnoliopsida; order Lamiales; family Plantaginaceae; genus Penstemon; species Penstemon barbatus. The sequence goes on from CM064883.1 coordinate 104,418,346, forward strand.
ATAGCAATTAAGAGATTAGTTGGAAACTACGAAAAAGAAAAAAATGGAGAGGTGTTCCTGAAACTAGAAGGTTTTCATAGGAAAATTGAGAAGAAAAAAGAGTTTCAGGGTAAATAAAGTAATTAGAAACTGTCATCTATTTCATTTACTGTTGAAAGAAAGAAATCTTATGAAAATTCTAGTTCATCCTCCTAATTAAACATTCCCCATGGCAGGTGAAGCTTATTGATCCATCATGCAAGATCGAAGATTTTTTGCAGAAGACATTGGACCCACCTGTTTACGAGACAATACATAATGCAATTGTTATTCTTCAAGATATTGGGGCACTGTCGCCTGACGAAAAACTTACAGACCTTGGTGAAAAGCTTGGATCTTTACCAGTTCATCCACTCACAAGCAAGATGCTATTTCTTTCAGTATTATTAAATTGTCTTGATCCAGCATTGACTCTAGCTTGTGCTTCTGACTATAGAGATCCTTTCCTTTTACCCATGTTACCTACCGAAAAAAAGAAAGCTACAGCTGCAAAAGCGGAGCTGGCTTCATTTTACGGTGGTTCTGGTGACCAATTAGCCGTAATTGCCGCCTTTGAGTGCTGGAAAAAGGCAAAGGAAAAGGGTGAAGAAGCTCGGTTTTGTTCCAAGTACTTCATATCTTCAAGCACTATGAGAATGATTGCAGGAATGCGTAAGCAGTTAGAGGCAGAACTAGCCCGACACGGTTTTATACAAGAAGATGCACCAAGATGTAGCTTGAATGATCAGGATCCTGGGATCCTCCACGCTGTCCTTGTTGCCGGTTTGTATCCGATGGTGGGGAGACTGCTCCCACATGGTCAGAGGTCACTTGTAGAAACCGTAAATGGGAATAAGGTTAGATTGCACCCTTCTTCAACTAATGTCAAGCTATCATTCAAGAAAAGTAGTCCTCAAACTTTGATTATTTTCGATGAGATCACTCGTGGAGATGGGGGGTTGTATATTAGAAATTGTAGCGTTATAGGTTCACTCCCACTTTTGTTGCTAGCAACGGAGATTGTGGTGGCTCCGGGAAATGAAAACAATGATGAGGATGATGAAAGCGAATATGAAGATGATAGCGATGAAGATAAAGACGAGGGTTGTGATTTGCCGAATTCACAACGTGGCGAAAAAATTATGTCCTCACCGGAAAATAGTGTTAAAGTTGTTGTTGATCAGTGGCTTCCTTTTGAGTCAACGGCTATTGATGTTGCTCAAATATACTGCCTAAGAGAGCGACTTTCTGCTGCAATTTTGTTCAAAGTAAGTTTATTTGTTCATGTCTCGATAGATCCTTGCAATTTATCTCCATATTTTTCACCTGAAACTGAGGCTTCATTGGGATGAATTGATTTAAGGTTGGGTATTGCAAATCTATATAGTATAAAACGAGTCTATTGCACTTGTTTGGGCTATTTCTAATGGCCAAAATTGCATATTTGGTCCTTTGACATCGGACACTCGATATTTTTAGTCTTGCGCCTTCAAAATAGCACTTTTAGTTTGCACAATTACTTTCCCCCTTTGCATCCTATTTGAGGCCAAAAGTGCAAAACAAAGACTGCCCTATGGGCCCAGAAGTGCAAAACATGGATGGAAGGGGGGAAATGAGGAAATGTCCAATTTTTTTTCTTAAATTTGGGACCCAAAGTACTATTTTGAAAGTGGGAAAGTGCTGAGTTTTCAGGCCTGTCGGACTAACAATGCATCTTTGCCTTTCTTATTTAGTTAGTATGTTTTCAATTCCTCAAGTAACCATGCACTGTTTTAAAATTGGAGTCATTTGAAATCTTACTCCAAATCTTTCTTCTAATTCAATCAAAATGAAGACTGAAAGGGTAATGTTTGAAGTCCTTGCTTTCTTGGCATCTATTTATTATTATTATTATTATTATAATTATTTGTGTTTTATAGATCACACATCCACGCAAACCTCTTCCGGAACATCTTGGGGCGTCTCTATACGCAATAGCCTGTATCCTATCATACGATGGAATGTCTGGTATTTCCTTGCCATTGGAACCGGTGGAGTCGCTGGCTACAATGGTTAGTGCTACTGATATTAGTCGGGAGAATCATAACAATTATCATCCCAAGTCAAAAGTAATGCATCAAAACTCTGCTTCAAATTACCAAAGAGGAAATGCTCGTTCATATGAGGTATCAAGTGACCAATTAGGGTACTACCCTCAGCCTTGTTCGAATGTTTCAAGGGGAAACTATTCTAAACGGCAGCGTGGTAATAGATTTTAGATGATTCATTCATTGTCATACACATTCTGTTCTGTTATTAGTCGAGAGAGTACGTATATGATCATCCATCGATATATAGCAGCCTATATATAGTTCATTGGAGTAATCAGTTAGTAGCCTATAGTTCATTGGTCACTGAATTAACCGGCCAGACTAACTATGTGCATGGTCCAATTTCACGATTTCAAGGTTGATGATAGATAAAGTTAAAAAAAAAAAAAAACAATGCTGGTTCTTAATTATTGGGTTTTTCTAAATTCATCTTGTGGAATTTAAATATGTACCTTGTGATTATGATTAAATTAATTCCTGTGAGTACAATACAAAGATTTGTTAGATCATGTGACTGCATGGGATATATTAATTATTATTAATTCTCACACGGCGGAGCTATTAGCTAGCCATATACTATATATTAATGTCTGTCTGTATGTCCCCACTTCAATTGGAACTGCATGCTAGTAAGTACTATGAATTAAAGAAAAAGTACTTTATAATAATCGACCTAATTATTATAAAGTTGAAACTAATTCAGTTAATTATAAACTACAATTATAATTAAAACAAGTAACGGAATTGATGTTTCAGTTTCAACCACTTCAAAATATGCTTAAAAAATTAATAGGAAAAGATACCAACATAATTTGAACTATATAATTAATTAAATAGCTAGCTTAATACACAAATTATTCCTAAATTGTGAAGTAATTAATTAACTTTAATTTGGAGGTAGCTAGGGTTAGTTAGATAATGCATGTTGTTTATATATATGTCTTGTGATAATCATGTCGAAAGGAACAAATAAGGTAAAATTGCAGAAAACGTCCCAAACTAATTACTGATTTTGGATTTTCGTCCCGAATTATTTAACTTTGCGAATTTCGTCCCGTAATTTAATATTTTTTTGGAATATCGTCCCAAACTAATTACTAATTTTGATTTTTCATCCCAAACTATATCAACTCTCCAAATTTCGTCCCATAATTTACCATTTTGTATAAATTTAGTCCCAATATTAAATTTCTAAGTTAATGAAAATGACGTTCAATTTTGTAATTAATTTGGGACGAACTCTGCAATATTATATAATTATTCATGTTAAAATTTACCATGTCATGACCCTTAAGCAGCCATGTGATAATTCATCGGCAAATGCGCAATTCCGTCTTATAATTATGTTGGGATGATATTCCAAAAATATATTAAATTATTACGGGACGAAATTCGCCAAATTAAATAGTTTGGGACAAAAATCCAAAATCAGTGATTAGTTTGGGACGATTTTCGCAATTTTGCCAACAAATAATTATCAATAATTCTCTTTGGAGAATGCATAATTAGAAAGCACTACTCGTAATCTACCATGCATACATATATATATATATATATATATATATATATATGCATGATACATACCAAATTTTGGCAGAATTAAATATATTAATGTTGGTTAAATAACAACCCATTCTATCTTATTAATTAATCAACAAGCCAAATAATAAAATAATAATAATTTGAAATTCATTCAATGGCGCCCTAGCCTTCATTAATATTTATGTAGCAATGCTATGGTCATTAATTACGTACTAATCCTCCTTTCATCAGTTTGTCCACCCCGCGTGATTATTAATGCCTTGAGTTTAGATCACTATGCGGAAACATGCATGCACGTCCAAGTGTTGATGATGTGGTTGCGAAAGTCGTTAAGGACGCCATATATATCGAAAGACAAAATTAAAAGGTCCCTGCAGTAGTTCTCAGACGGACACTACTAGCATAACAGCCCTTTATCACAGTCCACTTGTACAGTCAGTAGAATATGAGAAAAATTATTTGAAGAAGTAACCTGTTAAACAGGTAATAGGTAACACAACTAAGTTTGAAAGCATTAAATAAGGTTGTACAAAAGGCTGTGAAAAAATGGGCTGTTATATAATCATTTTCCTTCTCAGACTGTATTCTCATTTTCATGACTGCGGTTAATTAATTTATAAGAAACATTTAATTAATTTTAATAAGATTAGTAAAAGTATATACATGCTAGCATTATATCATTGTTTTGACTGCTAGAGATGCGCAAAGAGCTAGCTTTTGGAAATTCAATGATATATTAAAATGAGCTAGCAACATCAAGGGAGGACAGGAGATCGATCGAGCTGTACGTAGCTAGTAGCAAGGTTGGGATATATTTTATATAATTAATTAATGTGCAACAAACAATAGAATAGAATAATTAATACTATAAAGAATTAATGTGCTAATTAATTAACTAATAAATAAATTACATATTTAGATCTAAATTGATAAGAAAGTGGTGGTTATTGCTTGATTGAGGAGGCGGTAGTACTGTTTGATATTGCAGGTTTAAATTCCGACGGTTATAAATTGAAGCTGAAGGTAACTCAGCATCAGCATCAGCACTTGCATCAGCATCAGCATCAGCACTTGCATCAGCATCAGCATCAGCTAGTTGTACATGATTTTCTTGTTCCTTATAATTTGTAGTAGCACAAGTAGTACTGATCATCATACCTAAACCTAATCTTCTTGTTGATCTATTTTCTTTTTCATCTCTCATCAGTACTACTTGTTGTCCGCTCAACGACGACGAGTGCCTGCATTCATCAGATCAACTCTCTAGATATATATCATGCATGCATATTGCATATTGTTTTTGGAAATTAAATAACTTCATTCAAAACAATAATTTATTTAATTAGCTAGAGATATGTGTGCGTACGCACGTGCGTATTAATATTAATTTAACTTACCCGAGAGGGATGAGCCGTAGCCAATCTGGCGGCTTTCTATTTCTACTTAAATCATCATCCTTCATGCTTCTGTACATCTGATCAATATATATAACCCATTAATTAAATAAATGAATAATTAATTAATCAAGGTCAAAATTAGTAGCAAAATGCAATTAAGGTGGTTATATGACATGTAAAATATAATAAACTATATAATGTCATTTATAAAAATTATTAAAAAAATGTGTATTTATTATTTATATGACATGTAAAATATAATAAACTATATAATGTCATTTATAGTTTAATATTGCAAGAAGAATAAAATATAATAAAAAAGTTTATCAAGTTTCAATTTTTTTTTTCTGGGCAGCCATGTGCCGCGCACATGCCAATTTTGTAAAAGAGGTGTACCAAATGTGTCGAACTAACGGAATTAACGGTGATTTTGCAATTTATTTAACGGTTGTACCAAATGTGTCGAACTTTGTTAAAGAGGTGTACCAAATGTATTGGACACATAAAGCTGTGTACCAAAAATGGGAATTGATCTATAGTTGTGTACCAAAAATGCAATTCTATCAAAAGGAAAATCATAAAGCTGGGTCAAATATATATATCACAAATTATTAAGGACATATATATATATGTACGTACGTAGCAGTGTAGCACTTCCTCATCCTCACTATTCACTAATAAAGAATTCTATATCAACTGTACCGGCTGCTGTTTAATAAAGTACTCCTACCCTAGGTTATTAGGCAGTGCCTAACCTACCTACCTAGCTATGTAATTGAAAAAAAAGAGAATGTGCCAATCTTCTTTGAAAAAACTTCCACCCTAGCTATAATTAATTCCTTATCTGAATATATAGTCCTTATCTTAATATCAATTCCAAGATCAAATTAAATTCTTCAATTAAGGAAACTTTTTCAGCTTACCTGGTGTAGCCAACTACTTTTAATTTACAGGGAAATAATTTCTTTGAAAATTAGTGGAATTTATACGCATGATGTTGATCAAAACAATTAAGACCATGTATTAACTCTGAAAAATCCTGGTTCCAAATTACAACTAATTATAATCAGGAGGGTGAACGAACGAGTTCTGTTTAGACTAATGTCCCACACGGATTGCAAATCAATATTAAATTCGCCTTATAAGGCCTTGGACAATCTTCAACTCATAAACTAGCTTTTGAGTTGAGTTAAGTCTAAACCACTTAATTAATGTGGACTTAACCCGTGAAATTTAACATGGTAACATAGCTCAAAGTTAATGTGTGGATCACCTCCTTTTGTGAGTGGATCCTCCTTGTTTCCATTATGGGATTATTTTTCTTCATCCTCAAACTTCGTCCAAATAACAAAGGTCTGAGTTGTCATATTCGTCCAGTTAGCAAAGGCCTGGATCGTTATTATTCATCCAGTTAACAAGGCATGAAGTATTATAATTCGTGTGATGGACATTTACTCACATGTCGCAATTCACAAGGTTGGACATTAATAAACCATGTGTTGGGCTTACTTCACCCACACATTCAACCCACCACATGAATCGAAAATCAATATAAAGTTCACCTATAAGGTCTTTCACAATCATCAACTAATAAGCTGACGTTTGAGATGATTTACTCCCAATCCACATAATGTGGACTTAGCCAAATTCATATGGTGAAAATTAACAAGTCCAAGTCGGTTGAATTTCGAGTGGCTTAGTTTTATTTTAATTCACAAAGATAGGAAAAAAAAATAATATATACCAATTAATTAGTTCTTTCTTGCTCAATTAATTAACAATGCAAAACTTGTAAAATAATTATAACCCAATAAATGTAATTCTGAATGCCATTTATAATCAATAATTATAATATCCAATTTGAATTAGGGGCAATTTATCCCATGTGATATGCATAATATTCAATTTGTCCCCTTATGATTAAAAAAAAAAGCGTTTTACCCATTTTATGATTTTTTAAAGTTTTACAATGTCGCCCTGACATTTTTAAACTTAAAAATATACTAATCAACAAAACTACCTCTCTTTTATGTGGCACTTTACCCCATGTATTATGTTATATGTGTCACTTTACCCCCTTGTTATGAAAAACGTTGCAACTAAATCCCCCACCCCACCCCCACTACAACAAAAAGTAGATTATAGGACACTTTCAATGAGACATTTTTTTTTAATGCCCCATAACATTATGCATGGGACATTTGCTATTATGTGTCCCAAGTTTAAAAAGGAAATTAGATGATAAAACCTTGTCTTTTTAAAAAATTTATTTTAATTCACGTACAGTAAAGAGTTTCACCTTTTTTTCTCTTCTTCTATTTTTCCATCTAATTTCCCCCTTTCTCCTCTTTTCATCGGCATCAAAAAAAAAAAATTCCATTCATTCTCTAATCTCTGCATCTTCGATCGACCATCAACCCTGTATCTCTAATTTTCGATTACTTTCCATTACAATGTAAAATTGCGTTTTATTTGAATTATTTTGAATAACCTAGGGTTTTCTATTGAATCGAAGGGTCCTAAGCATGATTCCCTCAATAATTTCAGGTTCTCTCAACAATTGAGCTCTACAATTCGGATTCTCTCTACAATTTCGGATTTTCTCTTCAATTTCAGCTCAGCTCAATGATTCTCTCAACAATTTCAGCTCACCTATTTAGACGATTCTATCCCCGAGCAGGTATGTACGTGTTTTCACTCATTCACCTTCTCTTTCTCTCCCTCTCGCTCTCTCTTACTGTTTCTCTTGCTCTGTTTTATAGGTTAATTGTATACATCAGCTATGTTTCTAATTTGTGATAATCCTTTGTATAAAAAAAGTCAATGTATTACTTTTGCTTGCTTTTATTTATCCAGCAAGTTGCTAATTTGTATAAAAAAGTTATGTTAGTCCATGTGGGAAACTAGGAATGGATAGACACTTCATGAAAAGTCTTTTGTGAGATTTTAAAAAGGCCTCAGCTCTTGTGATATTTTTTGTCCAAAGGAATGTGAAAGTGTTTTCAACTATGAATGGCATCAGATATATCAGAATTTGTTGCTACTTATATACAATCATTCAAGACTACCTATTTTTTAGGAACCTGTTTGTTGAGTTTTAGGCTTTTTGACAATGTATGGAACATAGTTCGCATTTAAATCAGGCATTCTAATTTTTAGCAGAATCCTATGTTGAGAACACAGGTCTGATTCTTTTTCTAAATCATGTTTAGTTATGTGAATCTGTATATATGTGTGTTGAATGGTTTTCTTAATGGCCAACTTTCATTAAATCAAATCAAAATCAGATTGGTTCTAACCTGTGTATTTTTGGTAAACTAAAAACTAGATCTGGGAAATGCATTCGATACGGTTAAACATAAAAAGATGTATAAATTTTGCAGAATCAAAGCATGTGGATTGTTTTAAAAGTCGGAATGTAAAAGATGACCCCTAATATATGTATCTTGTCCATACGCCTACGAGACTACTAGTTATATAGGTCCAAAGTCTTCTAGGTAGTATTTAATTCACAAGTACGGGCACTCTTCATGCATGCATTGTGAGAAAACAATGTGCCTTATAAAAGTTATTTTGACTTAAGTTTGATAAAAAAAAAGTTAATATATTATATTTGGTTGCTTTTATTTATCCACTAAGTTGCTAACTTGTGATAATCCTTTCTTTGTATAAGTAATGTTTGTTATAGTTATCATTAACCTATGTTCGTAACTTGGTCTCCTACAAACTTTAATTTCAATTTTTACATTATCACGCGGACTGCATGGAGAATTTGATATTTTCTAATTGTTCCAGGAAGCTATTCATCAAACTATTAG